>BQKN01001081.1:86801-126796 GCA_022839385.1 Asparagus kiusianus | reverse complement strand
TCACTTGTAATACACTTGTACACCGAGAGAAGTGTGTGGTGAGAGACGGGGTCGAATCCAAGAGGAGTGGCGTCGGTTGACGTGCCTAGGGAGAGGTTGTAACCGAGCACTTGAGGAGGAGGACACGGGCTAGGACCAATACTTAGTGTGTGAGGTGTGATTACATAATGATTGTATTGTGAGGTGTAAACGTTGTTCGGGTGAACGTAGAAAACCCGGTTGTGATAGTGGAGATCTCCTCGAGGTGAGGAGCGGGGACGTAGGTTATGGGGACCGAACCTCGTAAACATATCGTTTTGTTTGTGATTGCATTGGCATTCTTATTCTTGTTTTCATATCTTATATCGCCTTTGTGTATTGCTCATCATATTACCCTATCACTTGTGTAGATTGTTTATTTTACCCTTGTGTTAGTTCATATATCCTTGCTCATATATTTGTAATATCTCATTGATAGGATATATTCATTTGTTCATATTGCTTATCCTAGCTTACGTATCTTGTTGTATTTTATACTTGCTAGGATAACTTATTTGTTAAGTTTTTTAATTGGCATTTAATCGGATTAGATTAGCATAAGATCCTAATCACCCCCCCTCTAGGGTCTAACAAGACCAAGAAGAAGTCTCCACAGCTTAGCTTAAAACAATTTGCTAACTACCTGTTTAAGAACCTTGAGGACCATTCTCGTAGAGCAGTGTGAGATTAATGGGTTATTTGAGAAAACGAATGCTCAAACGTATACCTCTTACTCAGAAGATGGATTTCCTCATGGTACCAGATTCAGATCGTTTTTATGGCAAGCCGACACACAGATTGAACGGACAACTCTTTTAGCTGGATATTTAGCCACTTGGTTGAAGAAGTGTGTGGTACCCCACCAACCTTCAGATGCAATGCCTATTGAGGTTCTATATCCAGCGGTTCAGCTAGCAATAGGCAGTAAGCTGTCTCTTCTCATAGCGATGATAGCTGATATTCATAGCGGGCATCGTCACTTAGCAAGTACATCTACGAAAGAGGGAAAGAAGCCTTCCGCGGAGATCCCAATTCCCAAAATGGAACTACCGTACACTTATTTAATGGCCTGGCTAGTTCTTCACCGACCGGATTTGATGTCAGCTCCAAAAAATGTTAATACAGAGCTCCCTTTATTACAGATTTTAGAGGGATCTAAGTGGATAGTGAAACAGTGGCACGACGTATCCCGGCAATTCAGAGTTCACAAGTGTTGGGAGTTCTTTCCATGTTTTCCCTAATTTTCTAATACTTACAACGACGCCTTATTAGATATAGAAGAACCAAGGTAGGACAGGTCCGTATTGGATGTCGGATGTTTCAGGTGGATGATAAACATCCATCCTGGTTACCTGGTTTTCAGAGTGAAGGACGTCTGTCATATAGAGTCATACTTACCTTGTAGGTTTGCTCGCCAGTTCGGCTATGATCAACTCTATGTTGGAAATTCGAACAAATGCCTCAAAGTTTGCGGGGGTTTGATTGACGGAGCAAGAGCTTGTTCTGGAGCATAGTTGGGTGTACAAATACTCAATTTGACATTCCGTTGGCAACGCCTCCTCTATTGATGACTTTCCTATATTGCAAATGGCTTATAGCTTCCAATACTCCTACTAAGAAAAAGAAGATATCCGAATTAGAAGCGGAGGTTGCATCCTTACGTGCTACTGAGGCTGTTCGTGAAACTGTACTTTCACGTAAAGGAAAGAAGGCCGCTGAATCCTCAAGAAACGGAAAGCAACTCGTTCATTCTGATAATAGTGAAGAAGAACCCCAAACTGATGAAGCGGAGATGTCAGAGGAAGAAGACGAAACTGGTATGAATGTTGAAGATGAAGCTGAGGGTGCCAGGACTATCAGTGGCGGCGAGGAGAAAGTAGTTGGTCTTCCTCCCTCTTTCTTCGAAAGAGGATATGTGGCTTCTACTGCTGCTCGTCATATTCCCCATACCAGTCAACCGAATGCTCCAATTAAAATGAAGGAAAAGGTGCTCCGAACCTCTCCTAACAGGATGACACTTAGGTATCCGGTTATGGAGGGAGAAGAAGAAGAAGAAAATGATACCCTAGCTTTGACTATAGGAAGAGGCCTCACTCATCTTTTTCTATTCTGGCTCAGACTCAAACTTCCCCTCGACAAGAACGGAGGTCAAAACATCGTCACGAAAGCTCTGATCCTTCAGAAGAGACCCGTTCATCAAAGAGAGTAAAAAAGGTTGCTCACCGGCCATGTACTTCTCTACCTTCAACTGAGGAACAATCCATCCCTAATATTCATGTTGACGAAGCAGGTAACATATCATCTTTACTTTCATTTTGTTTTTCCGTTTTTGAACTTGGGCTTATTCTAAATTTGATTGTTGTAGAGGTTCGTGAAGAGGGAGAAATCCCTTTTGAGCCCTATTCTCCCGGTCTTATGGGCGCTGAAGAACACAACTTCACTCAGCAAATGCATGAGGCGATGGATGTTGAATTAAACATTCCAATAGTCTCCGTTGCTGAGGATCTTTCCACAAGCTTAAGTGCAGGTATGGATACTTCTCCATTCGACAGACTATTTCAAGAGATGAATGAATCGGAGTGCGTACCTCTTCTACTGACCTGTGTGCTTTATCTTCTTTTAGTGAAGCTGAAGGAAACATGTGCCAGTGGTGAAGCAAATGTACTTGCTACAACGATTGAGGGTAATGCTGTTTTGAGTCGCATTGTTCCATCCATACTTGTATATTTGTATTAACGAGTCGATTTGTCTTGTAGGTGCTACCGTGAATGAGCCAACTAAACAAGAGGCTATTCATGAAGCCAGGGTCGAGGGTTTTAACGAGCATAACCTCGATTTTGATCTTTCTGAAGATGATCATCAGTACATCTCTGATATGTTATCAGGTAAAAAACCCTCCTGTAGCTACGGGATCAACGACTGAAGTTGGTTCAACCGACATGGGTCCGTTAGAAGGTATGAACTTTGAAACTTAGACCCTTGTCTGTATTATTGTTTCTCTCGTTTGAATAATTATATATAAACTTTAATTTAGGACCAGCCTTTAGGGCCGATTCATCTACCATTATCGGGTCATCTGATCAACCCGAGGGCCTTGGCTTTTTCTTCCTGACATACCCTTCGGCTGAGGTTGAACCGTTAGCTGTTGAGCCTTCAGCTGAAGAAATTGATATATCAAGACTGTTGTTGAGCCCGAACCACATCTTCCTCAATCTCAAGTAATCATGGAGTCAACGACGGCTCCGATTATTAAATCAACTCATGAGGTTGGTCCCTCCCTTGTGATAGCTTCTTAGAAAACCATTTCCAGCATTGAACCAACATTATCGGGGCAAGAAGGCCATGCTGAAAGCTCTTCTATTGGACTTGGTATGTCCACATTCATTATTGCTTTTGTATTCTAAGTTTTGAATGTTTATTCGATTTCTTTCCTTCGAATACTTATTTTCTTTTGTCTTCACTGTAGCGCCTTCTTCATCATTGTTCAAATCTATTCAAGCATTGATATTAGATGAAGACCTGGACAAGGCCGTCATCTGTTCTGACCTTCAAAGTTTTATCTCTTTTCTGAACACAATGATTGATCGGATTCTCCTTAAAGGATCACCTTTTGAGAATTTTAGGAGATCTCTCGATTGCCATGTGTTAGGGATTAGAGAAGAGGGATATGATGAATTGGCCGATTCGATCAAAGCTTACTTAGTTGACCTCAAGCAAAACGTCGAACATTTGAGGGATCTTCGCGCCAACGGTGCGCCTTCTTATATTGCCGCTCGGATGGACTCAGAAATACAAGTGTGGCGCAATTCTCAAGAATCAGCTGATCTCGAACATCAAAAATTAGGAGCTCACATTACTCAGATTAGGGTAAATATTGCCAAGAAAACACAAGTCAAGATTGATTTGCATCAAGCTTTAGAGTCGGGTCAAGCTGAGATAGCTAGCTTGAAGGAACAACTTGCAAAGGTTGAGGATGCTCAAGAGATTTTGGAATCTGATTTGGCGGAAGTGAATAAAGTCAAAGCGAATATGTTTTAGCAACTGGAGCTTCAAGATAAGAGATTCGCCGACAAGGAACAAGAGGTCGCCAAGCTTCAAAATACTAGCAAAGATACCTTAAAAGCTGAATTGGCAGCTAAGTTTGAACAAGCTTATACAACCGAGATTTTGAAACTTGAAGAACAAATTAAGTTATTTTAGATTGAGAACACTTCTTTTGTATCGAAACTTCCTTTGTATTTTTGTTTGAATGTTTCAGATGAATAAAGTGAACTCTTTTATTTGTTGATCTTTTATTATGATTACTCATTCTTGTTTAGAATAAATAAACATAATATTCATAGGATTTTTGGCAAACCCTCAGCCATCAATGAATTTGATGTGCCTTTACCGACTATCGTTTGAATCGGGATAGCATGTGAATTATCTAGGTCCGTTTCACATATAACGTTGGGCTAAAAGAATTAAACTCTCTTAGACTTTATACTACAATGTTGAATATGTAGGCTACATGTGTTAGATGTAGGCTTATCTCTAATAAGGGATCGAGATAACGTCCCCCAATGCATAAAAGGTATGGATTCGAAGATTATTACCTTAGTAATATTCACCGGCTATGATATTGAGTATGTAGGCTTGGTCATTTTTACAGGAATGTACCACCCGACAACGTGTGTTAGACGTAGACTTATCTCTAATAAGGGATCGAGATAACGCCCCTATGCATAAAAGGCATGGATTCGAAGATTATTATCTTAATAATAATCATCGGCTACGATATTGAGTAGTTAGGCCTGGTTATTTTTATGAGAATGTACCACCCGGCAACGTGTGTTAGACGTAGACTTATCTCTAATAAGGGATCGAGATAATGTTCCCCATGCGTAAAGAGCATGGATTCGAAAATGAAAATAGGTTACATTTTATTAGTAGAAAGATGAACCCAAAATCGGAGAGGAAAATTTTTATATTTTATCTCCTGGTCTCTTTTTTGTTGGTAGAGATAAACCCAAAATCGGAGAGGAAGAATTTTATATTCTGTCTTTTGGTCTCTTTTTTATTAGTAGACATAAACCCAAAATCGGATAGGAAAATTTTATATTCTGTCTCCTGGTCTCTTTTTTTGTTGGTAGAGATAAACCCAAAATCGGAGAGGAAGAATTTTATATTTTGTCTCCTGGTCTCTTTTTTTTGGTAGAAATAAACCTAAAATCGGAGAGGAATAATTTTATATTCTATCTCCTGATGCAGAAGAAACTCAAAGTGAGATCTCCACTCCGAGAATCGGGAAAAATTCAAATAGCTCTGACTTTTATAGGATTTGTTATTTGATCTAAAAATTAATTTCTCATTTATTGAGACTTCAGCCTTAACTTTTATAGGTTTGACCAAGTGAGGGTTTGAAACAATTTCATCTTTTATGGATTTGATTGTTTCATTTGGAGGTGGACCTTTCATTCATAAAAGAAATCAAAAGGGGATTTTGGCTTTGGTCCTAACTATAGGAAGGTTTGACCAAATGGGGATTTTAAAACGATCCTAACTGTTTAACAGGTTTGATCGTTCAATTTGTGGACCTCTCGTTTATAAAAGGAATCGAGAGGGGATTTTGGCTTTGGTCCTAACTATAGGAAGGTTTGACCAAACGGGGATTTTGAAATGATCCTAACTGTTTAAAGGTTTGATCATTTAATTTGTGGACCTCTTGTTCATAAAAGGAATCGAGAAGGGATTTTGGCTTTGGTCCTAACTGTAGGAAGGTTTGACCAAGCAAACAGTGGGAGTGGGAGTGTTAGTTTTGTACAAATCACTCTGAAAGAGTTTTCAGAATCTAGTAGGATGGTTGTTAACCATTTTGAAAATGATTAAACATTCATAGCAGGAGATTCTACGTCATTTTTTTTATCATGAACAATTGATCAGTTTCGGGTTATCCTTAAACAAATACTATACATAGCATTCTTCAGGAACTTCCCTTTAAACAGGTTATCCTAAACGTACTACGGATAATACTTTTTTAGGAATTTTTCATTAATGGGCATCATGAACTTATCACCATTTTGGATGACCAAACGATATGCACCGTTTGAGTAAACAATTTCTACTACAGACGATCCTTCCTATTTGGGTTGGAACTTTCCTTTCTTCTTGGAATTGAGAACCATAGGTCGCCTAACAGTGAGAACCAGGTCTCCTTTCTTAAAGCTTTGTTATCGGACTCTTTTATCAAAAGCTAGGGAAATTCTGCTTTGATAAAACTCAATTTGTTGCTGAGCTTCCAAACGCTTTTCATGTAACATCTCCAATTCTTTGAGACATTTCTGATGCTATTCCTCCGTCGTCATTCCCATTGCGAGAGCGATGCAGAGAGAAAGAATTTGTATTTCCCAAGGAAGGACATCTTCACATCCATACACTAAGGAATATAGAGTTACTCCAGTTGGCGTGCGGGCGGTAGTGCGGTAAGCCCAAAGAGCATCACTAAGTTTGTCGTTCCAGTCTCGTTTATTAACTCTTATGAGTTTTGACAAAATTTTGATAATCGTCTTGTTAAAAGCTTCAGCCAATCCGTTAGCTGTGAGATTATAGGCCGTTGATAAAACATCATGAATCCCGAATTTATTGCAGAATTTGATGAACGCGTTGCTGACGAATTGAGGACCATTGTCATATACTATTCATCTTGGAAGACTGTAACGATATATGATGTGATGTTTAATGAATTTGACAACATCACTTATCTTTACTTCTTTAAGCGGAACCGCTTTGGCCTATCTTGAGAAGTAGTCTCTGATCGCTAGAATGAAATGATCACCTTTAGCTGAAGGTGGGAAAATAGGACCCACAATATCCATTCCCCAGGTCTCAAATAGCCATGATGTAGCTGATGGGTGAAAATGCTCAGGAGGTTGGTGCATATAATTAGTGTGAATTTGGCATGCATAGCATCATCGGGCGTAATCAACCGCGTCTTTGACCATGGTTGGCCAATAATAGTCCATTCTTCTGAGTCTATCATAAAGTTTAGGACCGAGCTGGTATGCGCCGCATATTCCATCATGTGCCTCTTTAAGGGATTCTTCCGCTTCTTTATTGGATAGGCAACAAAGTAATAGACCATCATATAAGTGACGATACAATATCTGTGCCGTAGCGTTATAGTAAAATCTCGGTGCCCTTCGCCGGACTGAATCCCTTTCCTTTACATCTTCAGGTAAAATACCATGTAGGACGTAATCGATGATAAGGAAGCGCTAATCTCAAGCTTCGAGTTCGATTCTTGTTGAATATGCCTCTTTGACAATCATATCGTAAATTAGCACGATAAGGTGGTGAGTTCTCACTGTGACCAATTGTTCTGTTTCGGGAGGCTAAGCTAAAGATACAGCTAATGCACTAATACATCTGCATATGCATTTTGGAGGCATGTAATGTACTCGATGAAAAATCCTTCAAATGAGTCCGCCATTCCAACGCCCGCCTGGTAATATGGAATCAGATCTTGACTACTGACCTCATACTCTCCTCGAATCTGATTGACTATTAGTTAAAAATCACCAAAAGCTTTAAGGTATTCGACCCCTAGCTCTTTGGCGAAATTAAGTCCAATTATTAATGCGTTGTATTCAGCTACATTATTGGAGCATGGTTCGGTCAACGAATAAGCTCTAGGCATAACATGTTTTCCCGGGGAAACTAAGACAACCCCCACTCCTGAGGAAATCTTAGAACATCTGGGAGCACTTGCCACGTTGGTTGCTCGGGAAGCACCATTGAAGTATAATTACCACAATTATTGATGTGATTTGGTGTTGACTTCATGAGTTTCATCCGACAAACCGGCATACAATTCTGCTGTATCTTTTGTAGGATTAATCGCCAAAAGATCACAAATTACTTGTTCCTTAACTGACTTCTGCTGTTTAAAGTACAAATCATATTGGGATAAGAGTAGAGCCCACCTAGCTAAACGCCAATTCATGGAGGCCGGTTAGGTCATGAATACCCTAATTAGGTCCACGTTAGAGATGACATAAATTATTTGCCCAATCAGGTAATGTCACATCTTCTGAATCGTGAATACTAAGGCGAGACATTCTTTCTCAATCATCGGATATCGAGATTCGACACCTACCAACGTATGGCTTAAATAATATACCGCTTGCTCGTGACCGTTATCATCGTCTTGTGCAAGTAATGTACTCAACGAATAGCTCGTCGCTTTGAGTAAATAAAAAACGGTTTACCTGACTTCGGTGCTATGAGTATAGGAGGATTCGCTAGATATGTTTTAATATCGTCGAATGCTTTTTGGTAGGCTTCATCCTAAATGAATGAAACACATTTCTTGGTGAGTTTGGAGAACGATTAACATTTTCCTGAGAGGTTCGATATGAACTGATGAATATAAGCTAACTGTCCAAGCAATCCTCTAAGCTCCTTAAGATTTCTCGGTGGTTGTAATTCATGTATCGCTTTCACTTTGTCAGGATAGATGTGGATACCTTTTGTGGTGACGACGAATCCAAGGAATTTGCCGCTGGACATCCCGAAGAAGGACTTAGTAGGATTCATTTTCAATTGATGACTCCTCATAAGATCGAACATCATCTTCAGGTCATTAATATGATTGTTCTTGTTAGGACTCTTAACAACCAAGTCATCAACATAGCATTCGATGGTTTTCCGAAGGTGTTCCTGGAAAATCTTTGTCATCGCCCGTTGATAAGTAGCGCTAGCATTCTTTAAACCGAAAGGCATAACGATATAACAGAAAACACCAAGGGGTGTCCTGAATACGGTATGCTTTTCATCATCCGGGTGTATCTTAATCTGATTATATCCTGAGAATCCATTCATAAATGACATTCTCTCGAATCTGCATGTGTTGTCGGTAATGACATCTGTAATCGGTAGAGGGAAGTCGTCTTTAGGACATGCAGTATTCAGATCTCTGAAATCAATGCAGATTTTGATTTTTCCATTCTTTTTGAGGTTTAAGACGATATTTTCCAACCAATCAGGATGTTATTCTTCCCTGACGAAGCCTGAATCGATCAATTTATTAACTTATGCTTCTATCACTTCCATAATTTGAGGACAAAACCGTCTCTGTTGTTGTTTGACAGGTTTAACATCCGGTTTAATGTTAGGTTGTGCATTACCATATTCGGATCTAATCCCGGCATATCTTTGTAATTTCAAGCGAAAACATCGATATATTCTCTAATGAGGGCGATCAATTTTTCTTTCTCATCTGATAGAAGACTATTGCTAATAAATATGGGTTTCGGATTGGTTTCGTCACCCATATTGATCTGAACTACTTTATCTTTAGTAGGAGGTTCCCTTTGCTCGAATCGATCACCGTATTGAATATTCATGTAATGTATCCAGGGATCTTCCCAAGTGGGCAGTTGATCATCTTCTTCTGTCATAGAAGGATCGATAGTGACCATGTTTGACATTAAACCTTTGAACATTTCTCCAAGGCTAATATCAGAATCCCAGCATGAGGAATCGGATGAATACCCATTTTTATGCGTTAACTGGTCGATGCTTGCCAGCAACATTCGTCATCAGATGACAAAACATAACCTAAACCTCTTCTATGGTTGTAATAATTATCGGGTTTTCCTTTTAGAACATAGGCAGCTTTAATTAGGATTCGAGCTCCTTGATCAAAACGAAGACCTTCTCCAAATGTGAGGTTATATCCCCATTTCTCCATGTAATCACGCGATTGGGAACTATATATGAATAAATTTAGATTAGGCTTTTCATCGTCACTATCAATTTTCGAGAATAGATCTATTGGTGGGGATATCTCTCCTTTCCCATACATGACTTCCCTTTCGCTTCCTGTCTGAGCAGGAATGGCAATGGTTGTTCCAAACGAATCTTGGACATACTTCTTCGTCATGCAAGACGATCGAAGTGGCATATGTACGTCGGGATTGTTATACAGTTCCTGTATTATGTTACCGAGAAAATGCGAGTACTCTAAATCATTATTTATTATTTCATCGGTAAGTTTCCAGTTACAACTTTCATCCGACGATTCACCATCTTCAAGATCGATTACAAGAGGTTCAATGTCATTTAATACAAGACCTTCACTATAATTGAGCCCATCTTTGGTTTCAGCTTCTTCTCCACTGTCCGTACCATGGGCCGATGGTTCAATATCATATTCGGCACCATAAAGACGAAAGTCAGTAAAGTAATTTTCTAACCTCTTAAATGGTTACTTATCCGCGACCATCGTCTTGACCTCGTTATTAGTGTCGACATATTTCAGACACTGATGGAGTGTGGAGGGAACTATAACATTACCGTGGATCCAAGGACGACCCAACAACAAGTTATAAGAAGTCTCTGCATCAATCACATAATAAGTGACTTCAGACTTCAAGTCTCCAAGTTAACACTTTACCCAGATTTTTCCCAATGGCCTGGATCCACTGGTGTTAAATCCGTAGATAACAATTCTTGTAAAGGCCAATTTGCTAGCGAGAATTCCAAAGTGGTACATCAATCGAAGTTGCATGATACTAACAGTGGAACCCGGATCGACTTGAATTCGGTTAACAACTATGGAGCCAATATATCCGGTGAAATACAGGGGCCTATCATGCTTTGAGTTCTTCACTTGCATATCCTCCTTAGTAAAGGAAATGCAGGAAAATCTTGTGGTTGCCAAGTTACATTGTTGAATTGATGATTCCGGCTCTTCAGGGGTTGACTTAATTTGAGTGAAAAACATATCAGTTTCAGCCAAAGCTTCTTGTAAAGCTTCCATGGTGTCTTTTGAAAGGCGCAACAGCTCGTATAAAGTAATCCTCGCTGGGATGTTAGCTAACTGAGCCATAACATCGAAACGGTACAGAGTGTTTGAACATTCCGGTTTATCTCTTCCAATCGGCCGATTGAAATAAGACTGCTTCGGAATCTGAACTTCTTTGTGTTGGGGTTCCTTCTCCTTCTGTTTAGTCGACTGTTGGGGTTTCTCAGCAGATACAACAGGAGTTGCAACCACCCCTAGCTATGCTAAGGTTTTAGAAGGTGTGGTTTTTACCACCCCCTGCTCAGCTAATTGTTCGGACGCACTTGGGTAATTGAAGCGGTATTCATTTCCACTTCTGGTAGCAACAGATTCATGTTCCTCTTCAAAAAGCGGTAAAGTTAGGATTTCTTCATTGTTTTCTTTAGGAATCGCCGAAGCTCCGTAACAAGATTTCCCTTTTCCTTTGCTTTTCGAACTCTTCTTGGATGAGGATGTTGTCCATTGTTCATCTTCAAGCAAATCAGGATGAACCCAAAGGATTTTGTTGTTTGGAGCTGTATGTGATACAAGACCTTTTTGGCGCTATCCGTGAGGATCGTCGTTGACGATTTGCATTTTAACGCTCTTGAAAGCTTTGCTTCATCACTTTGCCTCCCCCTCCTTAGATATCGTCGTTGGTAGCTCATATTCCATCCAACCCTCCACAAAAGGTGCTAATGATATATGATCTACAATGTAGCTTAATAAACGATTAGCACCAATAATGGTGTTTGTAAATAATCATCAAAACAAAGGACCTAACACCTCTTTATTCTCTCTAAACTCTAATCTCTTGATTAGAATCTCTCCTCTGATCTAATGATATTTAGAAACCCTAAACAATCCCTATTGAAGGGTAAACAATGTGGATGCCAATATTGTAAATAACTCAGTCACAATTCATCAAGAAACAGAGTCCAAATCAGCCCAGGAAACCTACTAGGAAGAACCAGGTCCGGTCAACCGACCAGTGTGTTGTGGTCGACCGGCCAGATGACTCATTCCTCACCCTGTAGTGTGCAAGAATCTGGTCGACCGACTAGCTTGATCTGGTCGACCAGCCAGGGCCTAAGCGCCAGTTCCCTGATTTTGTTGTCTTCTTACTTTTGTCTTCTTTCACCGCCACCAACGGCTCCATCCACGCATCTATTCTCAAGATACCATGAGAATCGTCTATCCTTAAGCTCCCATGAGGATCGCTTAGCTCCCGAAGTAAGGAAGAAGATGCACATGTATCATGGCTCCCTCTTTAGGAGCTAGAAGTCTCGTTTATGTTAGAATTTTAGCTGAGGAAACTCTTGAGCCCCTCCTTCTTTGTTGAACCACCTGGCCTTGCTAGGAACCTGGTCTTGACGTCCGATTGGAAATGACTTCTTCGTCCCGTGTCTCATCGTAGTCACCTTTCGCTCCAATTTGCAACCTTCTTTCAGTGGCTCCTCATAAGACCTAATGCATAGAGAGACAAACTTCTTGCTTGAATTCACTAGCCTCTTCACTCGATTCATCGTCGCAAAGTTCGTCTCCTTCGAAAGAGACGCCGAATGAAATATAAACTTCTCACCATCTTTGGTGAATATGTACTTCAGAACCTATCTTTCGTAGATTGTGTATCTATCCCACAAATACGGATTACCCAGTATAACCTGACAAACATCCAATGGAACTACATCGCACGTGACCTCGTTAATATACGACTCGTGGAGCGCAAATCTGAAAGTGGATTGATCAACTACACTCAGTCTCGTCTCCTTCTAAATCCACCCCAATGGATAGTGTTTTAGATGCTTGACCGTCTTCAGACCCAGTTTCTGAATCAAGGCCTCGGATATCAAATTCTTCTCGCTGCCCAAATCAACTATGGCATCTACCAAACTAGTCTTTACTTGCAACTTAAGAACAAAGAGCTGCTCTCCGGGGTCTTTGTCATCCTTCGCGGTCTGTTTCCTCATCATATGATTAAGACTAATATTGGGCTCTGTCATCCCTGGACTTCTTTCGGACCTTGTGCTATCACGTATGTCTTTTTCTCCTCCTTCTTCTTCAACTCCACCAGTTTGAGATGAGGATACTTCTCCCAGCATCGATCAGCTACATGTCATGTCTTCTCGCAATGACTACAAATTAGCCATGTTCTCCTTGGATCACCCTTCTTCTTCTCCTCTTTAGATTGGGAACCACTAGACTCTCCTCCAGCTTGCTTAACCTCTCCTTTTGTCTCATTGCTCTTCTTTTGCTTGTCCTCAATGATAATAGCCTTCACACCCGCTTCTGCAATAGACTCGATCGTGAATAGCTTCATCTCCTTCCAGATGTAATTGCTCAAACCCGTCATATACTTCATGAAGACCGAGTACTCCTCCGTTACAATGTTGAGGATCATTGCTTGTTGTTAAAACTCAGTTGTGTATTCTTGAATGGTTTGATTGGATCTTTGGCGCAAGCCGTACCACTTGTACCAATGTTCTTCAAGGAAACTCACCGGGTAGAACTGCTTTCTTAGCAACTCCTTAAACTTGTTCCATGACACCTCTTTCTTCTCCTATTTGCAATAGGATTTCCATCACGTCAACGCGTGCCCTGAAAGCTTCAATGTCGCGAACACAATCTTCTCCTTTGACGAATAGCTATAAAGAGTAAAATACGTCTCCATTCGCTCGATCCAGTCATTAAGCCTCTCAACATCAACACTCACATCATAAACAAGAATCTCTATTCTGAAATCTATATTTAGATTCTAGTAAGGACTCTTACCCCTTGATGCGGAATAGTCTTCACGGTCTCGACCTCCTCGTCGGAATCTGAATTCTCTCTGTCCCCATCAGACTCCACAGGTTTCTTCTTAGATCTCGAAGAAGATTTGCCCTTTTTGTCCCCTCCATGGATGAGATTGACGAGTTGTGTGAGAGTCGACCCAATTGTCTCGATCTGCTTCTCCAACGCATCAAGCCTTGCTGAATTGTCACTTTTTGTCATCTTCTTCTTCCTTAATTTTTGGACCTCCTCCAACGAAATAAGGATCTCGCCTAGTTTCTTGTATTGTGATCGAATAAGGACCATACATAGGATTCCCCCTACACAGGATCCGGTTGCTCTGATACCAACTTGATACGAGTCATCATGCGAGCACCTTTGATCACAGAAATATCAAAGGTGGGTTGAGAAGAAGACAATAGAAAGAGAAGAACAATTCAGTTGGCGAAGGAAAATACATGTTGGGTCCTTTGTTTTGATGATGTTTAACAAACAATTTATATCTAATGTTGTTTGTTTAGTATTTGTATTTTTGTACTTATTCTAGGCAAACAATTTGTTGGAGGATAGATGGATTACACCATAACGATCATATCAAATGGATGTTGGCGGAAATAGTAGAGTGAAGCAATGCAATTCAAGTTAAAGATTCAAGTTTAAGCTTCATCCGCATAGCGTTCCAAGTTGAGCTACATCGAAGATCAATCAAGCTTAGGGATATCTACTTTTAGGTTTTATATTATGTGTGCTAAGTACTTTAAGCTCAATATCATATACACAAATTTTATTGGTTTCTATATGTGTGTGTGTGTGTGTGTGTGTGTGTGGTTGGTTATTTATAGTTAGATATAGTTATAGTTATATATATATATATATATATATATATATATATATATATATATTAGTTTTGGTTTCCATGTATATTTAGTTATATATACATACATGTTTTGGTTTTATAGGTTTCAAGTTTATATTTGTAAAACAATTAAATATAATTGGAAAATACATATTTGTTTCATGTTTTTATGCATATATATAATTTCATCAATATCAAGTTTATTTATTTCAATGAAATCATGTTTTATTATTTAGTATACGCATATTTGTAAAAATATTGTGTTTCTAGTTCATAAACTTCATAACAACATTTTATATTCTTTATCAAGCCTATAAAGCCATACAAGAGTTTTCAAAACTTTGGTTTAGGTCAAAACATCAAATTTCAAGTATGTCACATTTTCATGTTTTGGACCTTTTTGCAAAATGATGATATTTTACAAATGGAAAGAGATTTTTGAAAATCAGTTTTTATAGCATGTTTATTATCATGTCTACAATTATTTCCCAAAGTTTTATATTTTTCTGATTTTATTTGCTATTTTTAAAGACAGTTTGAAAATTAGATTTTAGTTTTTAAACAAGCTGATAGTGTGTTATCAGTCAACTGATCAGTCGTCTGATGACTTCAGTAGACTGATCAGTCGACTGATGAAAGTACTTGGAATCAACAAAAGTATCTGTTTTTGTTTTGGTCGACTGACCAGTCGACTGATGGATCATCAGTTGACTGATATGGTCGTCAGTCGACTGATGAGCTGGAAAACGCCTCTAACGGCTAGCTCATTAGTCGACTGATGAAAGTCGTCAGTCGACTGATGGCCTAACGGCTAGTTTTTTTTAGCATTTGTCATGTTTTGGTTTTTTGGTCTTTTCGCTGGAGTTTCTTGATCTTTGGGGTTCCCTATATATACCCCCTTATACCCAGCTCTATTTTAACAACCAAGAAATTGTTTAATCAAGTTTAAGGGTGTTTAAGTTTTGTTTAAGTTTGTTTAAAGAAAGTTTTAAGCATTTTTCTGGTTTCGGTTTGTGAAGAGAATTTCACAAGAGCAAGTGGAGATCATCCTTTGGTGTTTGAGCATTCAACTCTTCTCCCTCTCTCTTGTTATCTATAGATAAGTTTTCTAAACTCAATTTCTAGCTTTGTATTTACATTGTTTATTGATTATCATATCTATAAGCTAGATTTTCATAATTCAGTTTAGTGTTGATTTTAAATCTTATTTTTACACACACCCACTTGAGCTTATAGTATTTTCATACATAGTATAATTAGGGTTGTGAGAGATTGTAACATTGAGCTGTGCTTAATTGAGTTCTCACGTTATTTAGAGAACAAATCATTTGATTTGTTTGCTTAGTTGTGAGGTTCACTTTGTATTGCACTAGTACACCGAGAGGAGTGTGTGGTGAGAGACGGGGTCGTCCCAAGAGGAGTGGGGTAGGTGGTAATGCCTAGTGAGAGGTTGTTATTCCTAACACTTGAGGGAGACACAGGCTAGAGACCAACACTTAAGGTGATAGTTAGTGTAGTTACATTGTGAGTGTTGTAAAGTTTTCGGTTAGCTAGAAAACCGAGTGTGTAGTTGTGAACATTGATCGGTAAGAGATGAAAACCGACATTGTGAGGTGTAAACGTTTTTCGGGTAAGCGTAGAAAACCCGGATGTGTAGTGGATTCTCTTCGAGAGTGGGGAGCAGAGACGTAGGACGGAAGGTCCAAACTCAGTGATCATTTCCTTGTGTTTGAGATTGTCTTGGCATTCATTTATATTTGTGCTCATTGCTCATATCTCCATTGTCTCATAGTTTAGTTTATCCACTACATTGTTTACACTTATTTATCATTTCACCCTTGTGTTGTTTGTATATCCTTGCACATATATTGTTCATATCTCTTTTGCTAGGATATGTTTGTTAGTAAGTTTTAAATCGGCATATAATCGGATTAGATTAGCATAAACCCTATTCACCCCCCCTCTAGGGTACTTTCAATACCATCTCTAGATTATGAAGAATCAAAGATTACAAAATCTCACCCTCACAATCTCTCTAGAATAAAGAACAACCTCTCTGTTCTCTCTAAACTCTAATCTCTTGATTAGAATCTCTCCTCTGATCTAATGATGTTTAGAAACCCTAAACAATCCATATTTATAGGGTAAATAATATGGATGATAATCTTGTAAATAACTCAGTCAAAACCCATTAGGAAATAGAGTCCAAATCTGCCTAGGAAACCCAAAAAAACAAATCTGGTTGACCGACACACATGTCGCGATCGACCGGCCAGAGGGTTAGTTTCAAACCCTACAGGCGGAACCACGTCCGGTCGACCGACCAGTGTGTCGTGGTCGACCGGCCAGAGGACTCATTCCACACCCTGCAGTGTGCACGAATCCGGTCGACCGACCAGCTTGGTCTGGTCGACCGGCTAGAGCCTGAGCGCCAGTTCCCTGATTTTGTTGTCGTCTTGCTTTTGGCTTCTTTTGCCGCCACCAATGGCTCCATCCACGCCTCTATTCTCAAGATACTATGAAAATCGTTTATCCTTAAGCTCCCATGAGGATCTCTAAGCTCCCGAAGTAAGGAAGAAGATACATCCGCATCACATTAAGATCAGATAATGGAGGAGAATACATAAACGGTAAATTCTTAGCATTCTGCAAGCAGGAAGGCATCAAAAGATAATTCAGTAATGCTCATACTCCTCAACAAAAATGAGTGGCGGAGCGGATGAACAGAACTCTTTTGGAAAGAACAAGAGCTATGTTGGCAACTACAAATCTAGATAATGTCTTTTGGGCGGAAGAAGTAAAAACTGCATGTTATGTGGTAAATCGATCTCCATCAACTACAATACAGTTAAAGACGCCTATGGAGATGTGGACTGGCAAGCCAGCTAATTATTCCAACCTCCATATATTTGAAAGTCCAGTGTACGTAATGTACAATGTCTAAGAAATTACAATTCTGGATTCTAAATCCAGAAAATATATATTCTTGGGGTATGCTTATGGAGTAAAGGGTATCACTTGTGGGATCCCACTGCCCACAAGGTTATCATCAGCAGAGATGTTATCTTTGGTATAGAACCAACTACAAAGCGAAGAGAAAGTAGTTCAAGGAAGGACTCAGAGACTGTAGCTGTTCAGGTAGAAAATGATCCAATTTTTTCTGAAGCAATACCAGAGCATGATGTACAAGAAGTAGTCGAGTCCGAGGCTCCAGAAGTTCAAAGGTTAACTCGTGATAGAAGGCCATCGACTTGGCACTCGGAGTATATTACGGAGAGTAATGTTGCATATTGTCTTCTAACAAAGGATGGAGAGCCATCAACTTTTCATGAAGCTATAAATAGCACAGATACAACTTTTTGGATGACAACAATGCAACAAGAAATTGAAGCTCTCCAAAAGAACAAGACTTGGGTACTTTTGTCACCGCCACAAGGAAGAAAGACCATTGGAAATAAATGGGTCTAAAAGATCAAGCGAAATGGCGTGATCAAGTGGAGCGATATCGTACTAGATTGGTGGTAAAAGGATATGCTTAGAAAAAATGTATTGATTTTAAAGAAATATTTTCTCCTGTAGTTCGACTTACAACAGTCCGAATAGTCCTGGTTATGAGTGCTATATTTGACTTACATCTAGAGCAGTTAGATATAAAAATAGCATTCCTTTATGGAGATCTCGAAGAAGAAATTTACAGGCTCCAACCAGAAGGTTTTGAAGAAAAAGGAAGCGATAACTTGGTTTGCAGATTGAACAAATCTCTGTACGGTCTAAAGCAGGCGCCGATGTGTTAGTACAAGAGATTTGATTCATTCATCATGAGCCTTAAATACAACAGACTTAATTCAGACCCTTGTGCATATCTCAAGAAGCTTGGTGAAAATAACTTTGTTATCTTTTGTTGTATTTTGACGATATGTTGGTTGCAGGCCCCAACAAAGATCGTTCAAAGAATTAAAGGCTCATTTGGCTAGGGAATTTATAATGAATGATTAAAAATCTGCAAACAAGATTCTAGGGATGCAAATTTACCGAAACAGAATTAATAGGAAGATTTGGCTTTCTCAGAAGAACTATTTGAAGAACATATTGCAACGTTTTAACATGCAAGATTGTAAGTCAATTTCTACCCTTCTTGTTAATTTCAAGTTATCATCCAGTATGAACCCTAGCAATGAAGAAGAGAGGATAGAAATGTCTCAAGTACCGTATGCATCAGCAGTGGGAAGCTTAATGTTCATTATAATTCGTACAAGACCAGACATTGCACAAGCAGTGGGAGTGATTAGTCGATACATGGCGAATCCTGGTAAAGAGCATTGGAATGCTATAAAGATGATCCTAAGATACATTAAGGGAACCTCAAATGTTGCATTATGTTATGGGGATCTAATTTTATTATTAGTGGATATGTTGATTCTGATTATGCAGGTGATGGTGATAATAGAAAATCTACCACAAGTTTTGGGGGGGTTTAATATAATGATTTCGTTACCTTTTTATGTACACTCATTAATGTACTCTAGAGAAAAAAATCATGATGTAACATCGCATCCACCCCCATGAAACCCAACATTTCCCTTTGTATATGTCAGTTGCCAGTTGATGATTCTGTGGTTTTGTTCTTTTGTTTCCTGTACGTTTTCTCAGCGTAGCTACACTTGTTTGTGGTAATACTTGTATCTTTTAGGTTTTTCATCATAATCTTATTAACGAGACACTGATACTTGTAAACCATTTCCCTCATAAAAAGAAAATCTGACATACTGACATCAATAGTTTTGTTTATAACAGTGGATGAACGACGATGAAATTGAAAGAAAAATGACTACTAGTGTTGGTCTTGCGCGAATGGGAGAGCCAGAGGAGGCAGCATCTCTTGCAGCTTTCCTTTGCTTGCCTGGTGCTTCTTACGTTACAGGTCAAATAATTTGTGCTTCTCACATTACATCTCCTGGCTGAAAGAATGTATTCTATAGATGTTGCCGTTTGGAAAGAAAAAATTTCCACTGTCCAAATTTCTGCCTTGTTCTAAGGGAATGTTGCAATCTAGATTCCACGTTTTATTTATATCCAAGGTAGATTTTCTTTTAATATTGTAAAACTAATACAGTCAGTTATTACTATTTGCTATCAATCATAGAAAATTGCCATATTGCATATGTTCGTCTAACATGTATGTTTCTACGAGAAACATGTATGTTTCGATGAGAAATATGGAGTCGTTTTCAGATGTGTGTCAGGATTGGATGGCCTATACTCACGGGCAAAACATCGTCAAGGGGTGGGGCTTGTTCACTCCCAAAGTTCCTCGAATGCTCATGTCAGTGATTTACGTACATATAAAGGGGTTGTACTAAAGATATCATACTTGAATAAGTTCAGTTCTCATTAAAAAATTTTGTTTTTGTAATGAATAAGTCTTGAGTTCTCATATCTCTGTGGACTTTGTTAGACAAAATTATAAATTTAAATTATTGCATGCAAACATCCGAAATAAAAGAAACGAGAAATTTAGCCTGATCGGGAGTAGTCATGTAAACACAGCACTAGAAGATTAAGGACCCGCCTATCACCATGGCGCAAATGATCACATCTCCCCTGGCGGTAAAAACCCCCGGAATCGGCCGGCCTCTGTACTCGGCCGAGAGTGCAAATCTTCTGCGCGGATGAAGACGGTTGCCCAAATAAAAGTAAGAAAATAGTTCCCATATCTCTGTAGTGATTTTTTAAGAAATCTTAGTTTGAGATTGTTTGGTTGGCTAAAAAATTAGGAAATGAATTATAAGAAACTTATTTCTTATAATAGGTTATTTTCTTGTGTTTGGTTCATTCTTAAAAATAAGAAAATAGATGAGATGATATAATTTGTCATTATTTTATTGGATGATGTGACTCGTACTTAAGGAAATCAATTTTCTTTTCTTTTCTTTTTTGAGGAAATGGATGGAAAGGAAATTTTAATGAGATGAGATGAGTTGACCGCTGTTCCGGCATAAGCTGATGTTCCAACAAAGTTTACCTAGTGCTTAGGACATCCGGAATCATCTAACCTAATCCACACCATTGACACATCAGTTGTGTTGGTAGGTTGGTTGTTTGGACAATTCTTGGTCCAATGCCCCCACCCAACCTTCCTTCACACCCTGCAAGCGCAATTGGTCGTCCGTGCTTGCCATATTCCCGGGGAAACTATCTTAGGTTTCCTTCTTGGGTGATCTCAGACTGTGTTCTTTCGATTCGAAGGCCTCCTCTACAGCAGTTTGGTAAGTAGCATACTCTTTTTGTTTGGTCTGGTTCTTGTTATTGGATGGTGTGAGTGATATTTAAAGATGAGATGAGATGGATGATGTGACCAACTTTTGCAATTTTTTGTGTTTGGCTCATTCTTAAAAGTAAGAAATGAGATGAGATGAGATAAGTTGTCACCATATCATTGATTCGTGTGGGTGATTTTTAAGGGTGAAAATGGATGAAAATCAAAATTTATTGATTTCCTAGATTAGATTTTATTTTCTTTGATTTTAGGAAACCAACTACGGGGGATATTATGCATTTTGACAGGAAACAGGATTGTGTGTCGAGTGCGATATGATGGGCCTTCTTAAGAAAGGAAATAGGAATACATGCGGTTTATAATGTCGTGCGCCTATGCGGAAGCGTGCTCGCACACCAAACAAATCCGTAAAGCACAAGAGAAGAGAACAAATCCACACATGAGCATAATCCAACCCAAATAACAACAAACCAATCGCAAACACAGAGTTATACGTAGTTCGGCAATTTACCTACATCCACGGGGAGAGGATGTGGGAGATTTCACTAAATCAAGAAGAGTACAAAATGGTTACAACTCACAAAACTCACAAATAAACCCTAAACCAAATCTCTCTCCTTGCTCACAAGTTCTCCCTCTCGACATGCTCAGTACAATCTCAAATCTCTAATAAAAATCTTCTCTCTTAACCCTAGAAATGAGTGTTTCTAATTTATATCAAAACTCAATCAGAAAATGAGCATGAAACAAATCAGCCCAATACCCGCTACGCGGTCGACCGCTGAGCCCATCTCGCGGTCAACCGCCAAAAGTCCAGAGACCAAATTGTCTCCAAGGTTTAGGCGCGGTCGACCACAGAACCCATCGTGGTCGACCGCCAAAAGTCCAGGGACCTACTCGTGTTTCGTGCACGTTTACGGTCGACCGCCGTGCCACTCGTGGTCGACCGTGAAACCTCCAATTTGTTTTCTCCTGAACTTCGTCATCATTTTTACAATTCTCCACCTCGGTGAACGTTTTCCCAAAACTAAACCGACACCAATACCAACCAAAATGTCCCACTTGATGCATCCAGTACGAAGTGGAATAAACCCACGACAACAGACTCAATCCACAACAAGTCGGGAACCCCAAATGAGAATGCGAACAATCTCAAATGACGGTATCAACACATCAAACCGGATGCATCAAATTGACTGCCTATGTACCCCCTCTCACAAGGGATCAAGCCGCCCGTAGTTCATCCAAATAGCCGTCAACGGCCTCAACAAACATGAATGTACAACAAGTTTTGATAATGATCAAACTTGTTGCTCGGAACAACCTTAGTGAGCATATCCGCCGGATTATCCTTCGTGTGGACCTTCACAATCTCCACATCGCCATCTTCAAGAACATCTCGAATGAAGTGATAACGAATGTCAATGTGCTTCATCCTTGCATAAAAACCTAATTTTTTTTCAAATAGATAGCACACATGCTATCACAATGAATAGTGATGGACATCTACGATATACCAAGTTCCTTCAAAAGTCCCCGAAGCCAAATAGACTCCTTCACAGTCTCCGTAATCACTATATACTCTGCCTCCATCATAGACAAAGCCATCGTTAACTATAAGGTGCATCTCCAACACACCGGCGCACAGGTCAAAGTAAACACATAAGTCGTAGTAGACCGATGCTTATCCAAATCTCCGGCATTATCCGAATCAACATAGCCAATGTTTAACTACCCACCTGTAGTGTCCCATTCAAAAACCAAACCAAGATTGAATGTACCTCGAATGTACCTCAAAATCCATCTCACGGCGTCCTAATGACCTACTCCTGGATCGTGCATGTATCTAGAAACCATGCTCACCGCCTGTGAAAAATCCGACCTCGTACATACCATCGCGTACCTCAAGCTCTTAACTGCGCTCGCATATGGAGTCATTGAAATCAACTCTCAATCTTCAACTGTCTTTGGTGAAAGGTCAGCTGAAAGCTTCAAATGGGATCCCAAAGGTACACCAACTGGCTTTATATCCATGCTAACATTAAATTGTTGTAGAACCTTCTTCAAATAAGTCACATGTGTCTAACAAATTATGCCCTTAACTCTGTCTCTGCCGATCTCTATCCCCAAAATGCGATTAGACTCACCCAAATCCTTCATCTCAAACTCAATTGAGAGATGAATCTTTAACTCATCTATAGCAGACCTAGAAATAGAGACAACCAATATGTCATTAACATAAAGGAACAAATAAATGTATGCACCTCCTTTCAACTTGCGAAAATACACATAAGGACTAAACTAGCTCCGTGTGTACGAGTGACCAAGCATAAAACTATCGAATCGCATATACCGCTGTTGAGGAGACTGCTTCAAACCGTATAGCGATTTCTACAACCTGCAAACCAACTTATCCTTCCTTGCAGCTCGGAATCCCAATGGCTGAGTCATACATATTTCTTCATTAAGATCGTCATGAAGAAATATTGTCTTCACATCCAACTGATCTAACTCTAATCCATATTGTGCCATCAAATCTAGCAAAATTCGAATCGAAGAATGCTTTACCATTAGAGAGAAAACCTCATTAATCAATACCTTCCTCCTATGCATAGCCCTTCGCAACCAACCTAGTATTGAACCTCACTGGAGTGCCTTCAATGCCCTCCTTCTCTATGTATACCCACTTGCAACCAAATGCCTTCCGCCCCTTTGGAAGCTCAACAAGCTCTCATATATCGTTCTTGTGAGGAGACTTTATCTCCTCCTGCATAGCTACCTGCCACGAATCAGCCTCCGAACTCTACTCGACCTCTCTGAATGTAGTATATACCAACTCATTGATACCCTCCACCGAAAGTGCATATGTAACTACTATGTCGGTATACCATGCTGGTATCTGTATGTCTCTCCTCTGTCTCTGAACCGCAATAGAATCCTGAACCTGAGCCATTAGTCCCTAATCCTGCACATCTGTACTTATATCCTCCTCGTCGTTGCCGTGCTCGCCTGGCGTCACCACAGTTAGTACTCTAATGGATACTATACCATCTGGACAATGTAGAGCTGCATCAATCTCCACCACCTATGATATCTCCTCTGTCAGGTCGCTCTCCACCTGACGAGAGCTGGGAAGCTTCAAGATAGAAGCCTTATCGAATATGACGTCCCAAAGCTTGTATCTCTTAATACCACGCTTGAATCCTACAAATATGGCATTCCTAGCTTGAGGTTCTAACTTATCAGTTCTAACATGATAATATTCAGGGCACCCAACTACCTTGAGCTGGTTATAGTCGTGTGCTGGCTCTCCTGACCACATATCCATTGGGGTCTTCCCCTCAATCGCAGATGAAGGTAGCATGTTAATGAGGTGACTCGCATAAGAAAGTGTCTTAGCCCAAAAGATCTTCTCTAAACAACTCTGCAACAATAAGCATCAGACCTTCTCCAGTAAATACCGATCCAACCTCTCTGCCACCTCATTCTGCTGTGGTGTATGACTAACCGTGAAGTGTCTTTTTATGCCCTCGTCTCGACATAGCTGCAGAAAGGGGTCTGATGTGTACTCACCACTGTTGTCGGATCACAACGTCATAATCTTTCTCCCAGTCTGCATTTCCAATCTCTTCCTACACTCCACGAATATATCTAGGACTTCACTCTTCTTTTCCATGGTGTACACCCAACATCGCCTAAAATAGTCATCAACGAACGTGACGACCAATATCGACCACCAAGTGATACCATCTTGGTGGGACCCCAAACATCTATGTGCATGTAGTCCAGAATGCTCCTCGTCCTATGGATGGTTGTCCCGAACTTCACCATCATCTTTTTGCCAAGAACATAGTACTCATAGAATTCAACATTTCAACTCTTGCCTCCTTTCAATAGTCCCTGTTTGCACAAAAATTGCAGTGACTTCTCTCCTATGTGTCCTAACCTATAGTGCCAAAGTCTATTCATGTCCGTCTCTGAAATAGCTGAAGCTACCAGGCCAACCTCGGTACTCCCCTTTGTTAGACCCTAGAGGGGGGTTGATTAGGGTCTTATGCTAATCTAATCTGATTAAATGCCAATTAAAATTACTTAACAAATATATTCTTACAAGATAGATATACAAAGAGTTATGTGCAAGAATATGCAATATACACAAGGTGATATATCCTATATGATAGAAATATATGCAAGGATATATAAACAACACAAGGGTAAATAATCTAAACAAGATAGTGGATGATATAGAAATGAGCAATGCACAATGGCGATATAAGATATGAACATAAATATGAATGAACGCCAAAGCACACTCAAACAAGCGATATGATCACGGAGTTCGGACCTTCCGTCCTACGTCTCCGCTTCCCACTCCCGGGGAGAAATCCACTATCACAACCGGGTTTTCTACTCTCACCCGAACAACGTTTACACCTCACAGTGTTAGTTTTCAACGCTCACCGAACAACGTTCACTCCTCACAATCGGTTTTCTAGTTCACCGAAAACTTCACAACACACTCGCAATGTAACAAATATAAATTTGTTCTCTACAATAGATGAGAACACAATTAAGCACAACTCAAAGTTACAAACTTTTACCACCCAACTATACTATGTATGTAAATACTAAAAGCTCAATGTGGGTGTGTGTAACAATGAGTAAATAAAATCAATTCAACTAAACTCAAATATAAAATCTAGCTTAAGAACAATGATAATCAAACAAGTATATAAATGTAAAGCTAGAGTTTGAGTTTAGAAAACTTCTCAATTGACAACAAGATGGAGAGAAGGAGATTGAAGCCCAAACAAGAAGATAATGTCCTCCACTTGTGAAAACTTCTTCACAAACAAAACAAACCCTTAAACACACTTAAACCCTTGTTTAAAACTTGTTTAAAAACTTCTTGGAGAGGTTTAAAAGAGAGCAGCAATAGGGTATTTATACCCACTCAAAAACTCAGCTAAAACCCCCAAGAAAAACTCCAAAAAAGCCCCAGAAAAATCGCCTCAGAAAAGAGCCGTTAGAATGCAATGGTCAACTGATCGGTCGACCGGAAATCTCGTCGATCGACTGATGAAACTTTCGGTCGATCGGACCGGTCGACTGACAGACTCTCTGTCGCACACTGACGAAAAACCAAAACAAGCGGTCGACCGGTTCGGTCGACCGAATACTGACACAGCAGAATTTGATTTTGAAAACTGTTTTTCTGATTTTAAAACCCTGTTTAAAAATATCAAATAAATTCCAAAAAATGTAAAACTTTGGGGAATGATTGTAGACATGATAATAAACATGTTACAGTGACTGGTTATTAGAAAGGACCTCCTAAATAAAAAATATCATCATTTTACAAAATAGTCCAAAACATGAAAATATGAGATACTTGAATTTTGATGTTTTGACATAAACCAACTTTTAAAACTTTGTGAAATGTTTTTATAGACTTAGTAAAACATGTATAAACTGATATTGAAGTCTACAAACTAAGAATACAATATTTTCATAAAATTGCATATTCTATGCAATAAATACCAAAACACAATAGTAAATATGAAACATGTGATTTCATATTTATAAACATGAAAACTCAAAACTATGTATGTATATATATAAAACTATATATATGCATAGAGACCAAAACTTGTATATATATGTAACTATATATATATATGAAGAAACCAATAAAATGTGTGTGTGTATTATATTGAGCTTAGAGTATCTAACACACATAATATAAACTCCTAAACTACATTACCCAAGCAATCTTGATCTTCATTGTAGCTCAACTTGGTACACGTGCGGATGAAGCTTGAACTTGATCTTTAACTTGAATTGTATAGGCTTCAACCCGACATTTCCGCCAACCTCCATTGGATATCATCGTTGAAGCTCTATTCCATCCATCCTCCAACTTGTTGTTTGCCTAGAATAAATACAAAAACACAAACACTAGACAAACAACATTAGAAGTAAATTGTTTGTTAAACATCATCAAAACAAGAAGGCCAACACCCTTCAGATAATATAAGTTTTGACTGCGGACTCCCTTCATCACCACCAAAGATCCCTTAGTAACCTTTGCTACAGCATCCTCAAAGGTCACCTTGAATCCTTTCGCCTCGAAAGCTCCAACTGAGATAAGATTCTTCTTCAGCTGAGGAACAAATCTCATCTCCTTTAATTCATGGACTACTCCATCGTACATCTGAATCCTCACGGTACATATTCCACAAATGCAACAGGATTGATCATTTCCCATGATAACAATGCCTCCATCGAGTCTCTCAAATGATGTAAACTAATCTCGCCAAGGAGTCACATGATAAGTAGCGCCAGAATCAAGTATCTAATCTGATGCATCCACATGGTTTACCTCCGGAGTAATCAATAGAGAAAAGCTTGAATCATCGAAATCATCGCCTTTCGCAACATTCACCTCATTAGCCTTTGGGTCCTTCTTCTTGTTATTCCCCTTCTCCTTGATATTTGGACAGTCTCTCCTCCAATGTCTCTGCTCCTTACAGAATGCACATTGGTTCGTCAATAACTGGTGATGACTTCTAGACTTTGACCTTCTCCTATTACCACCTTTCGGATATGGGCTTCTACCTCTCGTCGACAATGCCTCTCCTGAAGTACTAGGATGGGAAGTCTCCTTGTCCTTCCACATCAAATCAAAATTCGTCAAAGCGTTAGTTACTTCACTATAGCTGATAGAAGATCTCTCATTCAACAAAGTAAGCACAAAGATATCATGCTCCTCATCCGGTAAAGAGCCTAACAAAATAATCACCTTGTACTCATCCGATATCTTCTCATCAACATTCGTCAAGTCCGACAACAACTTAGTATAGTTGTTCATATGAACTGCTAGTGAGGTGACCCTGGACATCTGAAATCTGAATAACCTTCACAGCAAATGCAAACGGTTCTTAACACTCTTCGTAAGGTACTTATTATTGAGAATTTCCTATATCTTCATTGTAGACGTCACCCCAATCACATCATATTTCAGCTCCTATTCTAAACAAGACCTGATCACCCCACAAGCGTTCCTATTCATTTTTTCTCATACTGACTCTTCATATTTAGGTGGCCTCTCATGGACCATGATGGTCTCCTCTAAATTCTGAGCATTGAGCGCATCCTTAACATCGTTCATCCATAAACCAAAATTGATCTTACTGTCATATTTAACCACACTAATTTAAGTGTTCTGAAAACCAACTTGGACTGTTCTCGCCATCTTGCTGCTTTCACCAACTTCTTCTCCCATACTTACAAACTCCAAATTATAGAGAAAAAATTCAAACTTGATAGAATTTAAAAGTTACCCAACTGAACCCTAGAACGGATTCCAAATAGATCCCCTAACCACACGAGGAAATCGAAATCTTCAACGGCAACCCCAAACATTATCTCTACCGAAGCCTAGAACTCTAAGAACCAAGCTTCCACGATGAATCTTCCTCCACCTAATGCCAAAACCCTGATCTAAAATCTGAGCTCTGATATCAATTGTCGCGTGCCTATACGGAAGCGTACTCGCACACCAAACGAATCCGTAAAGCGCAAGAGAAGAGAACAAATCCACACACGAGCACAATCCAACCCAAATAACGACAAACCAATTGCAAACACAAAGATATACATGATTTGGCAATTTGACTACGTTCACGGGGAGAGGATGGGGAGATTCTACTAAATCAAGAAGAGTACAAAAGGGTTACAACTCACAAAACTCACAAATAAACCCTAAACCAATGCTCTCTCTCCTTGTTCACAAGTTTTCCCTCTCAATATGCTCAGTACAATCTCAAACCTCTAATAAAACTCTCCTCTCTTAACCCTAGAAACGAGTGTTTCTAATATATATCAAAACCCAATCAGAAAACGAGCAGGAAACAAATCAGCCCAATACCTACTATACGGTCGACTGCCGAGCCCATCTCACGGTCGACCGTCAAAATTCCAAAAACTAAATTGTCTCCAGGGTTTAGGCATCATCGACTGCAGAACCCGTCACGATCGACCGCCAAAAGTCTAGAGACCTACTCATGTTTCATGCACGTTTGCAATCGACCGCCGTGCCACTCGTGGTCTACCTTGAAATCTCCAGCTTGTTTTCTCCTGAACTTCGTCGCAGTTTCAAAATATAACCAAAAAAACAAAGGCATCTTGGACTGTGTAATGTTCATGTGGCATGCTTACTGGACGGCAGGTCGCGGTCTCGGTTAGAGACCCGTGAGCCTGATAATAATTGAGCTTGTTCTGAAGAACCATATTAACAATCAGACCAATGATATAATCATGACAGTACATATAGCTCCAGATTATAAAAAAAGAGAGGCACTAGGGTCACATCATCTACCACACCACCAATCACACCTCATCTCTTGCTACAGTGCACTGGGGCCCACATGAGATTTAAAACTAAAATCTCATGTGGGCCCAAATGCACTGTAGCAAGAGATTGGGTGTGGTTGGTTATGTGGTAGATGGTGTGCTCCTATCATTTTTATAAAAAAAAGTTTAAGATAACTTTTCGGACAAATGGTATCATCATGATAGTACATATGGCTCCAGATTTTTTAGATTTTTTTAAAGCTCCAGATTCTCTTGCGTGCTCCAAGGGGGAAAACAAAAAAGCTATTTGGCTCACAACTCACGAGCTCGCAAGAGAGGAGGTAGGGGGACCCACTGCTGCTGTGGGTCCCACCCCTTACCCCCTCTCTTTGTGAGCTCGCGAGCTGCGAGCCAAATAGCAATGCTCGGGAAAAACGAGCAAAATAAAGAGTTAAGGTATGGAGTATTCTTTCAGGACTTTTCAACCCATTAAAGATAAATAATTCGCGGCCCATAATTCACCGTCTAGAGTCGTTTTCAAGTACGAAAAGGTATTGTTCTCTTCCTCCAGTGTCTAATTTCTTATTTCACGTCACACTTCACTTGTTGCTATCCGTTTTAAATCCGTGTTCAGCAAAATTTTGGTTTTGGGCATACATATCCCCATTACATGAGCAAAGACGAGAACAGGGAGGTTTTCTTGGGGAAATAATCAATGGTCATTGATAATTTAGGGATAGGATGATTGGTTTTGGGTAAACAAGTTAGGTACACCTAATTTAGATGTTTAGTTTAAGGGCATGTTTGGTTCGTTTCCCCCCACTTTCTAAATCCCATTTTCCTTCACTTCCATCATTTTCCACCCTTACAAATCTCCCACATCAACCAATAATATTGTGACAACTCATCTCATCTCATCTCATTTCTTATTTTTAAAAATAAACTAAACACAAGAAATGAGTCACATCAATCAACTCATCCAACTCACCTCACCTCATTTTCCTTCATTTTCTACAATCTTTAAAAATTACTCACATCATCCAATAATATGGTGACAACTCATCCCATCTCATTAAAATTTTCCTTCCATCCCTTTCCTCCAAAAAAACAGGGAAATTAATTTTCCTAAGTATGCATCACATCATCCAATAATATAATGACAATTCATCTCATCTCATCTATTTTCTTAGTTTTAAGAATGAACCAAATACAAGAAAAAAACATAAACAAGGAAAGTAGAGGAAAACATCAAAAATTACTCATCTCATCCAATAATATGGTGACAACTCATTTTCTCCAACACTTTCTTTTATAGTTTTGACGAACCAAACATCTGAAAGTGGAGGAAAACATCAAAAATTTACCTATACTCATTTTCTTTCCCCCACTTTCCCCCACTTTCTGCATTTTTTTTACGAAACAAACAGGCCCTAAAAAAATCCCAAGGATTGGGGTCAGTGAGCTGTCACGTCACACTTCACTTGTTGCTATCCGTTTTAAATCCGTGTTCAGCAAAATTTTGGTTTTGGGCATACATATCCCCATTACATGAGCAAAGAGGAGAACAGGGAGGTTTTCTTGGGGAAATAATCAATGGTCATTGATAGTTTAGGGATAGGATGATTGGTTTTGGGTAAACAAGTTAGGTACACCCAATTTAGATGTTTAGTTTAAGGGCATGTTTGGTTCGTCCCCCCCCCCCTTTCTAAAACCCATTTTCCTTCACTTTTTTGTGTTTTCTTCACTTCCATCATTTTCCATTCTTACAAATCTCCCACATCAACCAATAATATTGTGACAACTCATCTCATCTCATCTTATTTCTTATTTTTAAAAATAAACTAAACACAAGAAATGAGTCACATCAATCAACTCATCCAACTCACCTCACCTCATTTTCCTTCATTTTCTACAATCTTTAAAAATTACTCACATCATCCAATAATATGGTGACAACTCATCCCATCTCATTAAAATTTTCCTTCCATCCCTTTCCTCCAAAAAAACAGGAAAATTAATTTTCCTAAGTATGCGTCACATCATCCAATAATATAATGACAACTCATCTCATCTCATCTATTTTCTTAGTTTTAAGAATGAACCAAATACAAGAAAAAAACATAAACAAGAAAAGTGGAGGAAAACATTAAAAATTACTCATTTCATCCAACAATATGGTGACAACTCATTTTATCCAACACTTTCTTTTATAGTTTTGACGAACCAAACATATGAAAGTAGAGGAAAACATCAAAAATTTACCTATACTCATTTTCTTTCCCCCACTTTCCCCCACTTTCTGCATTTTTTTACGAAACAAACAGGCCCTAAAAAAATCCCAAGGATTGGGGTCAGTGAGCTGTCACGTCACACTTCACTTGTTGCTATCCGTTTTAAATCCGTGTTCATCAAAATTTTGGTTTTGGGCATACATATCCCCATTACATGAGCAAGGAGAACAGTGAGGTTTTCTTGGGGAAATAATCAATGGTCATTGATAGTTTAGGGATAGGATGATTGGTTTTGGGTAAACAAGTTAGGTACACCCAATTTAGTTATTTAGTTTAAAAAAAATCCGAAGGATTGGGGTCAGTGAGCTGAAATAGTAGGAGAATGCAAAATTTTGGTTGAGAGAAAATATTGAATGATACAATTTTCGTACAATTGGTAGTTGAATGTCAACGTCTCTTTTAAGTACTTAAATAAGATTAACTTGATATTAAACATGAGGGGAAAAAGACTAGCAATTACTTGGTGCGGTGACCTAAGTTTCTGGAAATCGAATTTAGATATTAAACATGAGAAAATATTGAATGATACATTTTTTTGTACAATTAAGCAGTTGAGTGTCAACGTTACTCTTTTACTTGTAAGATTAACTAGATTCTAGGTTTTACTTGTAAGATTACTTGTAAGATTAACTAGATTCGTGTGGGTGATTTTTAAGGATGAAAATGGATGAAAATCAAATTTTATTGATTTCCTAGATTAGATTTTATTTTCTTTGATTTTAGGAAACCACCCAGGGGGGATATTATGCATTTTGACGGGAAACAGGATTGTTTGTCGAGTGCGATCTGATGGGCCTTCTTAAGAAAGGAAATAGGAATACATGCGGTTTATAATGTAGCGCGCCTATGCGGAAGCGTGCTCGCACACCAAACAAATCCGTAAAGCACAAGAGAAGAGAACAAATCCACACACGAGAACAATCCAACCCAAATAACGACAAACCAATCGCAAACACAGAGATATATGTGGTTCGGTAATTTGCCTACATCCACAGAGAGAGGATGGGGAGATTCCACTAAGGGGGTGTTTGGTTCAATAGTGGACAAGAATAGGATTAGAAATCCGATTTTTTTTATGGATTCCTATCAAATTCATAAAAAAATTTTAAGACAAGTTTATGGATTCATGGAATCCTTTTTTTCCTTTCTATGTTTGTTTCATAACATGAAAAAATAGAATTCAACTTTATAGAAACCCTCCAATTCCTATTCTTTAGTTTGGTTTGGAATGAGAATATGATTCGGTCTCATAATAATATAGGGTTTGTGAAGAAATTGAATCCGAAAAAAAAGAGAGGGAGAATAGTACGGGTGTGTCAACTTTTTGCCCCAAATCCTCCCAAATCATTAGGATTTGGGTTTCTATAAAATCACCATACTTTTTTAACTTTATAGATTTCGAAATCTATAAATTTGTTGTGAACCAAACTCAGAAATGTGATTCATAAAGAATCCTTTATTTACTATTTTACCCCTGTCAGATTCAATTCCTATTCCTATTCCATAAAAAGGGTGAAACAAACACCCCCTAAATCAAGAAGAGTACAAAATGGTTACAACTCACAAAACTCACAAATAAACCCTAAACCAAATCTCTCTCCTTGCTCACAAGTTCTCCCTCTCGACATGCTCAGTACAATCTCAAATCTCTAATAAAAATCTTCTCTCTTAACCCTAGAAATGAGTGTTTCTAATTTATATCAAAACTCAATCAGAAAATGAGCATGAAACAAATCAGCCCAATACCCGCTACGCGGTCGACCGCTGAGCCCATCTCGCGGTCAACAGCCAAAAGTCCAGAGACCAAATTGTCTCCAAGGTTTAGGCGCGGTCGACCACAGAACCCATCGTGGTCGACCGCCAAAAGTCCAGGGACCTACTCGTATTTCGTGCACGTTTACGGTCGACCGCCGTGCCACTCGTGGTCGACCGTGAAACCTCCAATTTGTTTTCTCCTGAACTTCGTCATCATTTTTACAATTCTCCACCTCGGTGAACGTTTTCCCAAAACTGAACCGACACCAATACCAACCAAAATGTCCCACTTGATGCATCCAGTACGAAGTGGAATAAACCCACGACAACAGACTCAATCCACAACAAGTCGGGAACCCCAAATGAGAATGTGAACAATCTCAAATGTCGGTATCAACACGTCAAACCGGATGCATCAAATTGACTGCCTACATACCCCCTCTCCCAAGGGATCAAGCCGCCCGTAGTTCATCCAAATGGCCGTCAACGGCCTCAACAAACATGAATGTGCAATAAGTTTTGACAATGGTCAAACTTGTTGCTCGGAACCACCTTAGTGAGCATATCCGTCGGATTATCCTTCGTGTGGACCTTCACAATCTCCACATCGCCATCTTCAAGAACATCCTGAACGAAGTGATAACAAACGTTAATATACTTCGTCCTTACATGAAAAACCTAATTATTCTACAAATAAATAGCACCCATGCTATCATAATGAATAGTGGTAGACATCTGTGATATACCAAGTTCCTCCAAAAGTCCCCGAAGCCAAATAGACTCCTTCACAGTCTCCGTAATCTCCATCATAGACAAAGCCATCGTTGACTGTAAGGTGCATCTCCAACACACCGGTGCACAAATCAAAGTAAACACATACCCCTAGTAGACCGAAGCTTATCCAAATCTCCGTCATTATCCGAATCAACATAGCCAATGCACAACTGCCCACCTGTAGTGTCCCATTCGAAAACCAAACCAAGATTGAATGTACCTCGAATGTACCTCAAAATCCATCTCACGGCGTCCTAATGACCTACTCCTGGATCGTGCATGTATCTAAAAACCATGCTCACCGCCTGTGAAAAATCCGGCCTCATACATACCATCGCGTACATCAAGCTCTTAACTACGCTCGCATATGCAGTCTTTGAAATCAACTCTCAATCTTCAACTGTCTTTGGTGAAAGGTCAGCTGAAAGCTTCAAATGGGCTCCCAAAGGTACACCAACTGGCTTCATATCCATGCTAACATTAAATCGTTATAGAACCTTCTTCAAATAAGGCACATGTGTTAAACAAATTATGCCATTAACTCTGTCTCTGCCGATCTCTATCCTCAAAATGCGTTTAGCCTTACCTAAATCCTTCATCTCAAACTCATTTGAGAGATGAATCTTCAACTCATCTATAGCAGACCTAGAAATAGAGGTAACCAATATGTCATCAACATAAAGAAACAAATAAATGTACGCACCTCCTTTCAACTTGTGAAAATACACACAAGGATCAAACTGGCTCCGTGTGTACGAGTGACCAAGCATAAAACTATCGAATCGCCTATACCACTGTTGAGGAGACTGTTTCAAACCGTATAGTGATTTTTACAACCTGCAAACCAACTTATCCTTCCTTATAGCTCGGAATCCTAATGGCTGAATCATACATATTTCTTCGACAAGATCGCTATGAAGAAATATTATTTTCACATCCAACTGATCTAACTCCATTCCATACTGTGCCACTAAAGCTAGCAAAATCCGAATCGAAGAATGCTTTACCACTGGAGAGAAAACCTCATTAATCAATACATTCCTCCTGTGCATAGCCCTTCGCAACCAACCTAGCTTTGAACCTCACTGGAGTGCCTTCAATGCCCTCCTTCTCCATGTATACCCACTTGCAACCAATTGCCTTCCGCCCCTTTGGAAGCTCAACAAGTTCCCATATATCGTTCTTGTGAAGAGACTTCATCTCCTCCTACATAGCTACCTGCCACGAATCAGCCTTCGAACTCTGCTCGACCTCTCTGAATGTAGTATATACCAACTCATTGATACTCTCCACCGGAAGTGCATATGCAACTACTGTGTCGGTATATCATGCTGGTATCTGTATGTCTCTCCTCTATCTCTAAACCGCAATAGAATCCTGAACCTAAGTCGTTGGTCCTTGATCCTACATATCTGTACTTGTATCCTCCTCGTCGTTGCCGTGCTCACCTGGCGTCACCTCAGTTGGTATTCTAATGGATACTATACCATCTGGACAATGTAGAACTGCATCAATATCCACCACCTATGATATCTCCTTCGTCAGGTCGCTCTCCACCTGATGAGAGCTGGGAAGCTTTAAGATAGAAGCCTCATCAAATGTGACGTCTCTACTCAGCACAATCTTCTTATTAACTGGATCCCAAAGCTTGTATCTCTTAACACCATGCTTGAATCCTACAAATATGACATTCCTAGCTTGAGGTTCTAACTTATCAGTTCTAACATGATAATATTCAGGGCACTCAAATACCTTGAGCTGGTCATAGTCGTGTGCTGGCTCTGCCGACCACATATCCATTGGGGTCTTCCCCTCAATCGCAGATGAAGGTAGCATGTTAATGAGGTGACTCGCATAAGAAAGTGCCTCAGCCCAAAAGATCACCTCTAAATAACTCTGCAACAATAAGCATCAGACCTTCTCCAGTAAATACCGATTCAACCTCTCTGTCACCTCATTCTGCTGTGGTGTATGACTAACCGTGAAGTGTCTCTCTATGCCCTCGTCTTGACATAGCTGCAGAAAAGTGTCTGATGTGTACTCACCCATGCTGTCGGATCGCAACGTCATAATCTTTCTCCCAGTCTGTAGTTCCAATCTCTTCCTTCACTCCACGAATATATCTAGGACTTCACTCTTCTTTGCCATGGTATACACCCAACATCGCCTAAAATAGTCATCAACGAACGTGACGAACCAATATCAACCAAACCACCAAGTGATACCATATTGGTGGGACCCCAAACATCTGTGTGCATGTAGTCCAGAATGCTCCTCGTCCTATGGATGGTTGTCTCGAACTTCACCTTCATATTTTTGCCAAGAACACAGTACTCAAAGAATTCAACATTTAAACTCCTGCCTCCTTTCAATAGTCCCTGCTTGCACAATGCTTGCAGTGACTTCTCTCCTGTGTGTCCCAACCTATAGTGTCAAAGTCTATTCATGTCCGTCTCTGAAATAACTGAAGCTACCTGGCCAACCTCGGTGCTCCCCTTCAGATAATATAAGTTTTGACTGTGGACTCCCTTCATCACCACCAAAGATCCCTTAGTAACCTTTGCTACAGCATCCTCAAATATCACCTTGAATCCTTTCGCCTCCAAAGCTCCAACTGAGATAAGATTCTTCTTCAGCTGAGGAACAAATCTCACCTCCTTCAATTCATGGACTACTCCATCGTGCATCCGAATCCTCACGGTACATATTCCACAAATGCCACAGGATTGATCATTTCCCATGACAACAACGCCCCCATCGAGTCTCTCAAATGATGTAAACTAATCTCGCCTAGGAGTCATATGATAAGTAGCACCAGAATCAAGTATCCAATCTGATACATCCACATGGTTCACCTTCGGAATAATCAATAGAAAAAAGCTTGAATCATCGGAATCATCGTCTTCACAACATTCACCTCATTAGCCTTTAGGCCCTTCTTCTTGTTATTCTCCTTCTCCTTGATATTTGGACAGTCTCTCTTCTAATGTTACTGCTCCTTGCAGAATGCACATTGGTTCTTCAATAACTGGTGATGATCTCTAGACTTTGACCTGCTCCTATTACCACCTTTCGGATATGGGCTTCTACCTCTCATCGACAATGCCTCTCCTGAAGTACTAGTGCATGAAGTCTCATTGTCCTTCCTCATCAAATCAAAATTCATCAAAGCGTTAGTTACTTCACTATAGCTGATAGAAGATCTCTCATTCAACAAAGTAAGCACAAAGATATCATACTCCTCATCCGGTAAAGAGCCTAACAAAATAATCGTCTTGTACTCATCTGATATCTTCTCATCAACATTCGTCAAGTCCGACAACAACTTAGTATAGTTTTTCACATGAACTTCTAGTGAGGTGCCCTTGGACATCTAAAATCTGAATAACCTTCGCAGCAAATACAAACAGTTCTTAACACTCTTTTTAAGGTACTTATTATTGAGAATTTCCCACATCTTCATTGCAGACGTCACCCTAATCACATCATATTTTAGCTCCTATTCCAAACAAGACCTGATCATCCCACAAGCGTTCCTATTCATTTTTTCTCATACTGACTCTTTATATTTAGGTGGCCTCTCATGGACTATGATGGTTTCCTCCAAATTCTGAGCATTGAGCGCATCATTAGCATCGTTCATCCACAAATCAAAATTGATCTTACTATCATATTTAACCACACTAATTTTAGTGTTCTGAAAACCAATTTAGACTGTACCCGTCATCTTGCTGCTTTCACCAACTTCTTCTCCCATACTCACAAACTCTTAATTATAGAGAAAAAAATTCAAACTTGATAGAATTTAGAAGTTACCCAACTGAATCCTAGAATGGATTCCAAATAGATCTCCTAACCACATGAGGAAATCGAAATCTTCAACGACAACCCCAAACACAATCTCTACCGAAGCCTAGAACTCCAAGAACCAAGCTTCCACGATGAATCTTCCTCCACCTAATACCAAAACCCTAGATGTGAAATCTGAGCTCTGATATCAATTGTCGCGTGCCTATGCGAAAGCGTACTCACACACCAAACGTATCCGTAAAGCGCGAGAGAAGAGAACAAATCCACACACGAGCACAATCCAACCCAAATCACGACAAACCAATCACAAACATAGAGATATACATGATTCGGCAATTTGCCTACGTCCACGGGGAGAGGATGGGGAGATTCCACTAAATCAAGAAGAGTACAAAAGGGTTACAACTCACAAAACTCACAAATAAACCCTAAACCAAAGCTCTCTCTCCTTGTTTGCAAGTTCTTCCTCTCAATATGCTCAGTACAATCACAAATCTCTGATAAAACTCTCCTCTCTTAACCCTAGAAATGAGTGTTTCTAATTTATATCAAAACCCAATCAGAAAATGAGCAGGAAACAAATTAGCCCAATACCCACTACATGGTCGACTACCGAGCCCATCTCGCGGTCGACCGTCAAAATTCCAGAGACCAAATTGTCTCGAAGGTTTAGGCGCGGTGAACCGTAGAACCCATCGCGATCGACCGCCAAAAGTCTAGAGACCTACTCCTGTTTCGTGCACGTTTGCGGTTGACCGCTGTGCCACTTGCGGTCGACCGTGAAACTGTCAGCTTGTTTTCTCCTGAACTTCATCGCAGTTTCTACATATAACCAAAAAAACAAAGGCATCTTGGACAGTGTATTGTTCATGTGGCAGGCTAACTGGACGGCAGGTCGCGGTCTCGGTTGGAGACCCGTCAGCCTGACAATAATTGAGCTTGTTCTGAAGAACCATATTAACAATCAGACCAATGATATCATCATGACAGTACATATAGCTCCAGATTATAAAAAAAAGAGAGGCACTAGGGTCACATCATCTACCACACCACCAACCACACCTCATCTCTTGCTACAGTGCATTGGGCCCACATGAGATTTAAAAATAAAATCTCATGTGGGCCCAAATGCACTGTAGCAAAAGATGGGGTGTGGTTGGTGGTGTGGTAGATGGTGTGCTCCTATCATTTCTATAAAAAAAGCTTAAGATAACTTTTCGGACAAATGGTATCATCATGATAGTACATATGGCTCCAGATTTTTCAGATTTAAAAAAAAAACTCCTGATTCTCTTGCGTGCTCCAAGGGGGAAAAACAAAAAAGCCATTTGGCTCGCAACTCACGAGCTCGCAAGAGAGGAGGTAGGGGGTACCCACTGCTGCTGTGGGTCCCACCCCCTACCCCTTTCTTTGCGAGCTCGCGAGCTGCGAGCCAAATAGCAATGCTCGGGGAAAAACGAGCAAAACAAAGAGTTAAGATATGGAGTATTCTTTCTAGACTTTTCAACCCATTAAAGATAAATAATTCACGGCCCATAATTCACCGTCTAGAGTCATTTTCAAGTACGAAAAGGTATTGTTCTCTTCCTCCAGTGTCTAATTTCTTATTTCACGTCACACTTCACTTGTTGCTATCCGTTTTAAATCCGTGTTCAGCAAAATTTTGGTTTTGGGCATACATATCCCCATTACATGAGCAAAGACGAGAACATGGAGGTTTTCTTGGGGAAATAATCAATGGTCATTGATAGTTTAGGGATAGGATGATTGGTTTTGGTTAAACAAGTTAGGTACACCCAATTTAGATGTTTAGTTTAAGGGCATGATTGGTTCGTTTCCCCCACTTTCTAAAACCCATTTTCCTTCACTTTTTTGTGTTTTCTTCACTTTTATTATTTTCCACCCTTACAAATCTCCCACATCAACCAATAATATGTTGGCCTTCTTATTTTGATGATGTTTAACAAACAATTTACTTCTAACGTTGTTTGTCTAGTTGTTGTGTATTCTCATTTATTGTAGACAAACAACAAGTTGGAGGTTGGATGGATTGAGCCTACACGATCACATCAATAAGGAGGTTGGCGGAATGTCGGAGTGAAGCAACATACAATTCAAAGTTAAAGATCAAGTTCAAGCTTCATCCGCGAGATTACCAAGAAGAGCTTATTGAAGATCAAGATCAAACTTGGGTAACTTAGTTTAAGTTTTATATTATGTGTGTTAGTACTTTAAGCTCAATATTATACACACACATTATATTGGTTTTCATGTATATATATA
>BQKN01001081.1:32676-76801 GCA_022839385.1 Asparagus kiusianus | reverse complement strand
AAAAGACTAGCAATTACTTGGTGCGGTGACCTAAGTTTCTGGAAATCGAATTTAGATATTAAACATGAGAAAATATTGAATGATACATTTTTTTGTACAATTAAGCAGTTGAGTGTCAACGTTACTCTTTTACTTGTAAGATTAACTAGATTCTAGGTTTTATCAAGTCAAACCCCAAGTTGTATAACCAAGCGGGTAGGCAACTGAACACGCGCGTCCGGGGGACCAGTCAAAAGACGGCTCGTTCCTACTTCCATCTACCCGCCTCCTCCTCATCGCATCTAGTGGCGTAGCCAGGAATTTTTTTTGTCCTGAAGAAAAAAACAACAAAGCAAAAAAAATTAAACAAACTAAGAGTGCTTTGATTAGATATTGATAAAAAAGACAAAGTTGTATTATATATAAACTAAAATAATTAACAGAACTAACAGAGAGAGAGCTAACAGGCACAAACAGAACTAACAATTCTATTTCATTCATGATGTGATTCTAAAAAAGGATCATATATATATGAAGAAATTTCCCATTTGGTTTCTTTTTCTTTTCTTTTTCTTTTTTCTTATGACCAGTTTTTAGTTTGGAGAAGAAATGGCAGTCTATGCATTTCAGTGACAAATTCTACTTCTTTGGAGTATGCACTAGAGAAATTTGTCTGTGGAAATTAAGTTTGGCTTCAGATACTGCAGAGAGTTTTGGAGAGGATCACCAGGAAATTCCAGGAGTGAAGCCATCTGATCACCATTTTTGGTTTAAGCACTCGAGCTTTGTTCTCTACTTAATCCATTTCATCTTATTTCAGAATTCCTTCGAGATTGCATTTTTCTTCTGGAAATTGGTGTGTACAAATTTGAGATGCAACTAATAATAATATATCAATTATTATAACAAACAAGAGAGGCGCTACAGGCACACCCTTGGGCACACCACCAACCACAATCCCCCTCTAGCTACAGTGCAGGGGCCCCACATTTGATTTTTTTTAAAAAAATCAAATGTGGGGCCTCTGCACTGTAGCTAGAGGTGGATTATGGTTGGTGGTGTGCCCAAGGGCGTGCCCCTACCATTTTCCAACAAACAATGCTCTTTTTAAAAGAAATATATACAAAGATATCCTAATCGAATTCCTTAGTCTGACAAATAATCCCAGCAAACGCCCTTCTGGAAACTAAGTGAAAGGAAATGTGTGAAAAGAAATGTACATGGACATTCAAAGTATCCCCCAACAAATTTTTTTTCCAGTAAATGAAAGTGAATAGAAGTGTAATCGAAAAATACTGCACAGCAGGAAGAGATTAAAAAGCCATCAAATCAGAAAAAGAAACTGACCTGGATTCGGGGACTCTGGGCGGTCGTCGAAGAACTTGGGATCGGCGTCGAGCGGTCGAGGGCTTGCTCGGTGACGGCGAAGCTCTTGGATGTTGGATCCAACCAGGGCCAGTCGGCCAAGGGAGCGGGTGAGACTGTGAGAGAGGGCTCAGACTCGAAGCCTGACCAAGATCTCTACCATTGAAACCCTAGACCTGGGTTTTTTTTTTGGCCGGCCCCCTTTTCTGTTCTCTGAATCTCTGTTCACTTCGAAATATGTGGGGGGAGAAGAGAAATAAAGGGTGGGGTCGTGGGGGGATGCATCTGGCCCTTAGGTTACGGGTATTAAAAAAATCATTTTCTTGCCCTAGGCAGCTGCCCAGGGCAAGCTCTACATAGCTACGCCCCTGATCTCATTTACCCTCAACCAAAGCTCTCAACTTCTCACAATATCTCCCTCTCACAATGCTCAAAAGACTCCTTAATCTCTGCTTAATTCTCTCTTAACCCCTAGAAAATCGTGTTTTGATTTTATATCAAAACTCAATCCCAAAGCGAACAGGAAACAAAAGCCCAAGGCCCAGCAGACTCACGGCCGACTACGACGGTCGACTACGACACGCTATCGACTACAGCGGTCGACCGAAACCCAAATGACAGAACGCAAAAACCACTACAGGGTCTGGCGGTCGACCATGTCGTTCGACTGCTCCAAACCCAGAAACACACCCAGCCTCCGTGCACGTTCCCAATCTACCGTACCTGTCTCGCGGTCGACCGCTGGGTGATCAAAACCTGTAATCTGCTATTTTTCCTGTATTCTCTTCAATTCTCCACCTCGGTAAAGTTTTCTCAAAACTGAACCGACACCAATACCAACAAAACGTCTCACTTGTTGCGTCCAGTACGAGGTGGAAGAAATCCATGACAACGGACTCGATCCACAACAAGTCGAGAATCCAAATGAGAATGCGAACAATCTCCAAATGTTGGTATCGTCACATCAAGCCGGCTGCATCGAATAGACTGCCTATGTACCCCCTCTCCCAAGGGATCAAGCCGACCGTAGTTCATCCAAATGGCCGTCAACGGCCTCAACAAACACGAATATGCAATAAGTTTCGACAATGATCAAACTTGTTGCTCGGAACAACCTTAGTGAGCATATCCGCCGGATTATCCTTCGTGTGGACCTTCACAATCTCCACATCACCATCTTCAAGAACATCCTAAACAAAGTGATAACGAACGTCAATGTGCTTCATCCTCGTATGAAAAACCTGATTCTTCACCAAATAGATAGCACTCATGCTATCACAATGAATGGTGACGGACTGCTGCGATATATCAAGTTCCTCCAAAAGTCCCCGAAGCCAAATAGCCTCCTTCATAGCCTCCGTAATCGCCATATACTTTGCCTCCATCGTAGACAAAGCTACTGTCGACTGTAAGGTGCATCTCCAACACACCGGAGCACGGGTCAAAGTGAACACATACCCCGTCGTAGACCGGCGCTTATCCAAATCACCAGCATAATCCGAATCGACATAACCAATGCATAGCTACCCACCTGTAGTGTCCCGTTCGAAAACCAAACCAACATTGAACGTACCTCGAATGTACCTCAAAATCTATTTCACGGCATACCAATGACCCACTCCTGGATCGTGCATGTATCTAGAAACCATGCTCACCGCCTATGACAAATTCGGTCTCGTACATACCATCGCGTACATCAAGCTCCCAATCGCACTCGCATATGGAGTCTTCGACATCAACTCTTGATCTTCAACTGACTTCGGTGAAAGATCAGTTGTGTTGGGTCCTTTTGTTTTGATGATGTTTAACAAATAATTTACATCTAATATTGTTTGTCTAGTGTTTGTGTTTGTGTACTTATTCTAGGCAAACAATATGTTGGAGGATGGATGGATTACGCCATAACGATCATATCAAATGGAGGATGGCGAAAATAGTGGAGTGAAGCAATGCATTTAAGTCAAGATCCAAGTTTAAGTTTCAGCCGCAAGTGTACCAAGAAGAGCTTCGTTGAAGATCTATCAAGCTTAGGTAATTAGTTTAGGTTCTATATTATGTGTGTTTGTACTTTAAGCTTAATATCATATACACACACACACACATTTTAGTTTTGGTTTCTATGTATATATAGTTATATATATACATACATGTTTTGGTTTTCAAGTTTAAATATGAAACAATTGAATATAACTGAAAAATACATATTTGTTTCATGTTTTTATGTATATATATGATTTCATCAATATCAAGTTTATTTAATTCAATGAAATCATGTTTTATTGTTTAGTATATGCATATTTGTGAAAATATTAGATTTCTAGTTTATAGACTTAACAACAATAGTTTGTATCTTTTATCAAGTCTATAAAGTTGTTTTAGAAAGTTTCAAAACTTGGTTTATGTCAAAACATCACAATTCAAGTATCTTAAGTTTTGGACATATTTTCAAAATGAAGATATTTTACAAATGGAAAGAGATTTTTGAAAACCTGTTTTTGTTACATGTTTATTATCATGTCTACAATTATTTTCCAAAGTTTTACATTTTTCTAATTTTATTTGCTATTTTTAAAGATAGTTTGAAAATCATATTTTAGTTTTTAAACAGGTTAATAATGTGTTATCAGTCGACTGATGAGTCGACTAATGAAAGTGCCTAGAATCAACAAAAGTATCTGTTTTTATTTTGGTCGACTGACCAGTTGACGGATGGATCATCAGTCGGCTGATATGGTCGTCAGTCGACTGATATGGTCGTCAGTCGACTGATGAGCTGGAAAACACCTCTAACGGTTAGCTCATCAGTCGACTGATAAAAGTTGTCAGTCGACTGATGGCATAACGGCTAGTTTTTTCAGCCTTTTGTTTGTTTTGATTTTTTTGGTCTTTTTGCTGGGGTTTCTTGATCCTTGGGGTTCCTATATATACCCCCTTATACCCAGCTCCATCAACAACTAAGAAAATGGTTTAAAACAAGTTTAAGGGTGTTTAAGTTTAGTTTAGTTTGTTTAAAGGTGTTTAAAGCCTTGTTTTAAAGTTTCGGTTTGTGAAGTTAATTTCACAAGAGCTTGAGGAGATCATCATTTGGTGTTTGAGCATTCACTCTTCTCCCTCTCTCTTGTTATATACAGATAAGTTTTTCTAAACTCAATTTCTAGCTTTACATTTATATTGTTTATTGATTATCAAATCTATAAGCTAGATTTTCATAATTGAGTTTAGTAGTGATTTATTTATCTCTTTGTTCACACACAACCTATTGAGCTTATTGTATTTACATTCATAGTATAATTTGGGGTTGTGGGATTGTGATATTGAGAGTGCGCTTATATTGTGTTCTCATCCAAACTAGAGAACAAACATTTGTTGTTGTGAGCTATCATTTTGAGGTTCACTTTGTATTGTACTGGTACACCGAGAGGAGTATGTGGTGAGAGACGGGGTCGTCCCAAGAGGAGTGGGGTAGGTGGTAATACCTAGTAAGAGGTTATAATTCTTAACACTTGAGGGAGATACGAACTAGAGACTAACACTTGAGGTGGTTGTTAGTGTAGTTACATTGTGAGTGTTGTAGAGTTTTCGGTTAGCTAGAAAACCGATTGTGTTGTTGTGAATGTTGATTGGTAAGCGTTGAAAACCGACATTGCGAGGTGTAAATATTTTTCGGGTAAGCGTAGAAAACCCGGTTGTGTAGTGGATTCTCCCCGAGAGTGGGGAGCGGAGACGTAGGACGGAAGGTCCGAACTCCCTGATCATTTCCTTGTGTTTGAGATTGTCTTGGTGTTCATTTATATTTGTGCTCATTGCTCATATCATAATTGTCTCATTGTTTAGTTTGTCCCTATATTGTTTACACTTGTTTATTGTTTCACCCTTGTGTTATTTGTATATCATTGCACATATATTGTTCATATCTCTTTTGCTAGGATATATTTATTAGTAAGTTTTAAATCGGTATATAATCAGATCGGATTAGCATAAACTATATTCACCCCCCCCCCTCTAGGGTACTTTAAAGTTGAAAGCTTCAAATGGGCTCCCAAAGGTACACCAACTGGCTTCGTGTTCATGCTAATATTAAATCGCTGTAGAACATTCTTCAAATAAGCCACCTGTGCCAAACAAATCCTATCCTTAACTCTAAATCGCTGTAGAACATTCTTCAAATAAGCCACCTGTGCCAAACAAATCCTACCCTTAACTCTATCTCTGTCGATCTTCATCCCTAAAATGCGCTTAGCCTCACTCAAATCCTTCATCTCAAACTCATTTCTTATTTGAGAGCTGAATCTTCAACTCATCTACAGCAGACCTGAAAATAGAGGCAACCAACATGTCATCAACATAAAGCAACAAATAAATGTACGCACCTTCTTTCAACTTGCAAAAATACACGTAATGATCAAACTGGCTCCGAGTGTACGAATGACCAAGCATAAAACCATCAAATCGCCTATACCACTGTCGAGGAGACTGCTTCAAACCGTATAGCGATTTCTTTAACCTGCAAACCAACTTATCTTTCCCTACAACTCGAAATCCTAATGACTGAGTCATATATATTTCTTCATCAAGATCACCATGAAGAAATATCATCTTCACATCCAACTAATCTAACTTCAATCCATATTGTGCCACCAAAGCTAGCAATATCTGAATCGAAGAATCCTTTACCACCAGAGATAAACCCTCATTATAATCAATACCTTCCTCCTGTGCATAGCCCTTCGAAACCAACCTAGCATTGAACCTCAGTGGAGTGCCTTCAATACCCTCCTTCTTCGTGTATGCTCATTTGCAACCAATTGCCTTTCGCCCCTTTGGAAGCTCAACAAGCTCCCATGTATCATTTTTATGAAGAGACTTCATCTCCTCCTTCATAGTTACCTGCCACGAATCAACCTCCGAACTCTGCTCGGCCTCTCTGAATGTAGTAGGTACTATCTCATCGATATTCTCCATTGAAAGTTCATATGCAACTACTATATCGGTATACTGTGTTGGCATCCATATATCTCTCCTCTGTCTCCGAACTGCAATAGAATCATGAATCTGAGCCGTCGGTCCCTGATCCTGCACAATTGTACTCGTATCCTCCTCGTCATCGTCGTGCTCACTTAGCGTCACCTCAGTCGGCACTCTAATGGATACTGTACCATCTGGACAATATGGAGCTTTATCAATCTCCACTACCTGCGATATATCCTCTGTCGGGGTGATCTCCACCTGATGAGAGTTGGAAAGCTTCAAGATAGAAGCATCATCGAATGTAACGTCCCTACTCAGTACAATCTTCTTATCAACTGGATCCCAAAGCTTGTATCCCTTGACACCACGTTTGAATCCTACAAATATGGTCTTCCTAGCTCAAGGTTCCAACTTATCAATTCTAACATGATAATATGCAGGGCACCCAAATACCTTAAGTTGGTCATAGTCGTGTGCTGGCTCTCCCGACCAAATCTCCATAGGGATCTTCCCCTCAATCGCAAATGAATGTAGCATGTTAATGAGGTGGCTCGCATATGAAAGTGTCTCAACCTAAAAGATCTTCTCTAAACCACTCTGCGACAATAAGGATCGGACCTTCTCCAGTAAGACCTATTCAACCTCTCTGCCACCACATTCTGCTATGGTGTATGACTAACCGTGAAGTACCTCTCTATACCCTCATCTCGACATTGCTACAGAAAGGGGTCTAATGTGTACTCACCACCGTTGTCGGATCGTAACGTCTTAATCTTTCTCCCAGTATGCAGTTCTAATCTTTTCTTCTACTTCACGAATATATCTAGGACTTCGCTCTTCTTTGTCATTGTATACACCCAACATCACCTAGAATAGTCATCAAAAAATGTGACGAACCAATGTATACCACCAAGTGATGCCGTCTTGGTGAGACCCCAAACATCTGTGTGCATGTAGTCCAGGATGCCCCTCGTCCTATGAATAGCAGTCCTGAACTTCACATTCGTCTTCTTGTTAAGTACACAGTGCTCATAGAATTTCACTTTACCACTCTTGGCTCCCTTCAATAGCCCCTGCTTGCACAAATCCTGTAGTGACTTTTCTCATGTATGCCCCAACCTATAGTGCCAAAGCATGCTCATGTTCGTCTCTGAAATAGCTGAAGCAACCAGGCCAACCTCGATGCTCCTCTTCAGATAATATAAATTCCTACTGCGGACTCCCTTCATCACCACTAAAGATTCCTTAGTAATCTTTGTTACAGCGTCCTCAAATGTCACATTGAATCTCTTCGCCTCCAAAACTCTAACTGAGATAAGATTCTTCTTCAGCTAATGAACGAATCTCACCTCCTTCAATTCACGGACTACTCCATCGTGCATCCGAATCCTCATGGTACCTATCCCACAAATACCACAGGATTGATCATTTCCCATGACAACAATACCCCCATCGAGTCTCTCAAATGATGCAAACTAATCTCGCCTAGGTCACATGATAAGTAGCGCCAGAATCAAGCATCCAATCTGATGCATCCACATGGTTCACCTCCGGAGTAATCAATAGAGAAAAGCTCGAATCATCAGAATCATCACCTTTCACAATATTCACCTCATTGGCCTTTGGACCCTTTTTCTTGCCATTCTCCTTCTCTTTAATCTTTGGACAGTCTCTCTTCCAATGCCCTTGCTCCTTGCAAAATGCACATTGGTTCTTAGCTAGCTGGTGACGACCTCTTAACTTTGACTTTCCTCTATTACCACCTTTCGGATATGGGCTTCTACCTCACGTCGACAAGGCCTCTCCTGAAGTACTAGCGCGGAAAGTCTCCTTATTCTTCCTCCTCAAATCATAATTCGTCAAAGTATTAGTAACTTTACTATAACTGATAGAAGATCTCCCATTCAACAGAGTGAGCACGAAGGTATCATACTCCTCATCCGATAAGAAGCCCAACAAAATAATCACCTTGTACACATCCGATATCTTCTCATCAACATTCGCAAAGTCCGACAACAACTTAGGGTAGTTGTTCACATGAGCCGCTAGCGAGGTGCCTCGGGACATCTGAAATCTGAATGACCTACGCAGCAAGTGCAAACGGTTCTCAACACTCTTTGTAAGGTACTTGTTGTTGAGAATTTTCCACATCTTCATTATAGACGTCACCCTAATCACATCATATTTTAACTCCTGTTCCAAACAGGACCTGATCACCCCACAAGCGTTCATATTCATTTTTTCTCATATCGTCTCTTCATATTTAGGTGGCCTCTCTTGGACCATGATGGTCTCCTTCAAATTCTGAGCATTGAGCGCATCTTGAACATCGCTCATCCACAAACCAAAATTGATCTTATCGTCATACTTCATCACACTAATATTGGTATTCTGAAAACCAACTTGAACTGTACCCGCCATCTTGCTGCTTTCACCAATTTCTTCACCCATACCCGCAAACTCCAAATTGCAAAGAAAGATTCAAACTTTAAAAAGGATTAAGAAGTTACCCAACTGAACCCTAGATTGGATTCCAAATAGAACTCCTAACCACACGAGGAAAGCGAGATCTCCAACGGTAACTTCAAACCATATCTCCACCGAAGACTAGAACTCCAAGAACCAAGCTTTCAAACTGAATCTTCCTCCACCTAATCCAAAAAAACCCTAGATCTAAAATCTGAGCTCTGATACCACTTGTCGTGCGCCTATGCGGAAGCGTGCTCGCACACAAACGAGTTGTAAGCACGTGAGAAGAATAACTAAACCACACACGAGCACAATCCAAACCAAATACGACAAATCAATCGCAAACACAGAGATATACGTGGTTCGGCAAATTTACGTACGTCCACGGGGAGAGGATGTGGAGATTCTACTAAATCAAGGAGAGTACAAAGGGTTATAATCACATAAAACTCACAAACTAACCCTCAACCAAAGCTCTTAACTTGCTCACAATATCTCCCTCTCACAATGCTCAAAAGACTCATTAATCTCTGCTTAATTCTCTCTCTTAAACCCTAGAAAATCGTGTTTTGATTTTATAACCCAATCCCAAAGCGAACAAGAAACAAAAGCCCAAGGCCCAGCAGACTCGCGATCGACTGCGACACGCGGTCGACTGCAGCGGTCGACCGAAACCCAAACGACAGAACGCAAAAACCACTACAGGGTCTGGCGGTCAACCGCACCAAACCCAAAAACACACCCAACCTCCGTGCACGTTCCCGGTCAACCGCACCTGCCTCGCGGAGTGATCAAAACCTGTAATCTACAGTTTTTTCCTGTATTTTCTTCAAAGCATAGGTGCTCTTTCCCTCTTCTCATCTTTAATTTGTCCCCTCTGCTCTCATCATTAATCTCTCTATATAAACTTTGTCAATCTTCTTATGGTTGCCATTACAACCGAGTTATTAGTACCGAAAACAAGTTAATTAGTTCGTGGAATATGATGTATTAACCAAAGTAACTCTTTATTTAGACCGCCAGTGGACATGAGAAGAGTATTCTCAAGAAGTGCAGCGATGACACCACTTGCATCCACGAAATTAAAATCACCACGCGCGTGAGCATGCATTCACGCTTATTTTATTTAGACAACCAGATTCAGCATCCCTCAATATTACAAACTAACAAACATAATCAACGCGCATCGCTGGCACCAACATCAGCAATCACTTCCCCAGCAGCAGCAGCAGCAGCTGTAGAATTCTGCGCAGCAACAACGGCAACTCCATGCGATCCTGTATACGTGCCAGTGGCCCAACGTGCCGTTCCATAGATCACCACATTGCGATCTTTCTGCAGAACGAGCACGTAATTGCCGTCGGCCCCCGAGGTGCCGCTGGCCCACACCGCGCTGTTGGTCTGGTTGTAGACAACGAGGTTGCCATCGCGCTGCATCTCGCAACGGCAGCTGGACCCTCGCCCATTGGTGTTGCTCGCCCAAATGGCTTTTTTAGCGTCGTACAAAACCAAGTTGCAGTCGCCCTGCATTGTGAACCTGTAGGGGCCATAGTTTAGGGAGTTGCCGCTGTTGAGCGCCTCGGGGGAGACGAGAACGTCATCCGCCGAGCAATATTGTGTTGCGATGGAAAGGCCTAAGATGAGGATCAGGAGAGGAGGAGGAGTCATCTTTGCCATTAATTAATTAATGTTTCTATAATTTGATGTGCGTGATTCCTTTTGGCTAACTTCAACCTCTATTTATAGACGGGGAGGAAGAGATTCCTTTAAGCACACGTGCACCAAAAAAATAAGAGTATTTATCTGCATGGTCCATAGAGTATATCATATCATTGTCAGGGTAAGAACATAAATTAATCCATTATTTAGGGCCAACAAAATATATCAATCTGATAATGTTGCCCTACAGAGACTATACCCTTTAGTTAATTTCTCTCAACTGACTCTTAATTACGCCCCAGTAAACTCTTTCAGGGCTTTCTTGGCTCCTTTCCTCTGTGGATATAGGCTGTCTAAAAATCACAACAGATAGCTGATCCCTATCAAACTCCAATCAACATCTCGACAATGAAAGTTACAATCAGATAACATTCTCGTCAACAAAACAGAAGCTGCAGTTGGAAGATTTCACGTAGATCGCGAAAGGTTACAATTCAACGGCCTTCACGACGACTGATGAAAACTCTGACTTTACAGACTTCACAATCAACTGTGAGAGTTACAATCCGACAACTTTCACATCTCAAAATAACTAAAGCAAAGATTACAATACAATAGTCTTTGCAACGCTTCACAAGAAGAATCACAAATCAACAGTTTATTCTAAAACGCAGGAGTCACCTCTGCGTTCCACTCCTTGAAACGCAGGCGACCCCTGCGTTTCCAAAGTTTAGTAAACCAAACGCAAGCGACCTGTGCGTTTTCAGCATTCCAGCAATTCCCAACTCTGCGTCTCAGATTTGAGACGCAGAGTCAAGTTCCTAAACGCCGACCTGGGCGTTTTGACTTGTTCAAACACAAGCTGAACGGCTTTAGAACCGTTTTCCCCACGATCTGAGGAAATCACACCCACTTAGAAGCGGATTAAGGGGTTGGTTACGAACCCTTATCCCCCTATAAATAACCACCTTACTCAACCGAGTAAGAGGTTCGGTCTTAGGTTCAGATTTTTTCGGTTGAGATCGAGTCTGGGCTTCTCAATCGTCTGGAGATTGGCATCTTTGGCATCCACAGAAGATCGGCATCTTCAACTTCAGCAACAGTGAAGTTATTTGGATGAACTAACCGATCATTTGGTTTAAACAACTCTTGTAACAGAGTTCTACTCTCGTTCCGAGTTACAAAACTCATCAAGAGTTCGTTATCAAAACTTGCCATGCAAGTTAGTCGTTCTATTGGATTGACACGTGCGGATCGTCAACGAGAAACAAACTCGATGCAAACATTCAAGGGAGGCATCTCATCGCTACCGTGAAGAACTCAGTTTTAAACAAAAGGGAGGATTCAAATCAAATCCTCTTCTCTTTTGTAATCAGGAAATCTAAAATTGTAATTGAGATTGAGAGAGTTGTAATATTCTTTTTCTAAGTCAGTTAGAGAGAATAAAATCAAACACATTTTTTTTATTTTCATTACTATAAATTTTCCAACAAACAAAAGATGACGACTCTGCTGGGGACTACCTTCTTTGACGAAGAAGTGGTGGCGCAATCCGACGTCCATCTCGCTGGAACGACCGTCGAAACTCTCATCATAGAGTTTGACCAAGCCAAATACGAGGAAGCCCTCTCCTCTGGATCGCTTAGCCCCAAGGTTAGGCGCAACATCCGTAAGGTCTCTAAGGAGACCAAAGCTCCAATTGTTGCCAAACAGCCCCTCCTCTGAAGGGGTGAGCTTAGCCTCTGCTAAACTCGTCCAACGAGTTGAAAATCCCAACTCTGCGTCAACACAGCGTACGGTGGGTCACAAAAGGCCCACGGAGGAGGCGAGCTCAGTTAATGCCGATGACATCGCTACCAAGGCTTTGAAACAAGCCAAGAAAAATGCCGCTCATCGGAGGAGAAGATCCTTACGACGTGCCCATCTCCAAGAGAGTCGATCTCTCAATCAACACGAGAATCGTGTTTGTGAGCCTTTACACGAACATTGCGGCTCCACATCAGAACGCATACTTCGTGGTAACGAGCCAAATATGAGCCTCGTGTAATCTAACTCAAACGCGACCCTCAGTGGTGCGTGGTTCAAACCAGACGCACACCTCAGGAGAGCGTCTCCAAAGATGAATGCAGCCCACATGGGCGCGTTACAAAACTGGAACACACACCTAAAGGGAGCGTCTCTACAAACGAACGCACACCTCAACAGTACGTTGAACAGTCAAAACGCACACCTCAGGTATGTGTTTTCAAAAATAAACGCACACCTCAAGTATGCATTTCAACTTCAGAACATAGCCCCCAAGGGCACGTTTCATCTACCAAACGCACACCTCAGGTATGTGTTCCATCAGAACGTGACCTTCCAAGGCACGCTTCATCGACCGAATGCACACCTCAGCGGTGCGTTCAACATCAAAACTTGACCCACAAGGACACATTTCATTAAATAAATGCACACCTCAACTATGCATTTCAACATCACCACGTGACCCTCACGTTTCTTCTCTAGGATGCGACGTGGTCCGTCAAGTTCAGAAAGATCAACATGGATTTAAAATTCATGTTCGTCAAGAACCAATCCCACCCACTAGTGGGCAGGGGGTTCCATCTTCATCCTCACACTCTGTGGGAGATTTATCCCAAGACTCCAACTTGAGGGAATTATTGTCGAGAGAAAGACCGGTGCAGCAAGCAGCCCACTCATGTCAATGTGAGCAGCTTATTTCTGCGGTCCTCTCAGAATGCCAATGTTGTGCATCTGAACCTCGGCGATCTATATTTGACAGATTATCAAACATTGTTAGACCCACCAAACGTCAACGGCGGCATAAGAAGAAGATCTCCGAAACAGAATATCTCGAGGTCACTATCAATGTGATCGGCAAAGGGAAGGCATCGGCTCCCAGCTCCGATGAGTGGGAGAAAAGTTGTACCCCATCTATTCAAGAAATCTGTGATGAGTTCGAAGGGGTATACCGCCACACGCGGACTCAAACAGGAACTATCCGCCTGGTTAATTATCAAAGATTAGCACGGGGAATCAGTTCAAATGATGAACATTCAATGATTGTAGAATCCCAATCTTCGAGCTCTGTCGTAGCATATGAGGATCCTATTTATATGACTGGGAGCTCTGACGACTTAGCAAAAATGGTTGGTGAACATCACGTCATAATCCAGGTACAGCAAGAAATACTTCTGCAAATGAAGGACATACTGGCCCAACTCCTCACCGAGAAAGTCCAGAAGCCTGAATCTTCCCGAAGGACTAATTCAAAGGGAAAAAAGAAGGCACATGAGAATTCAGATCATGAAACTCATGACCTAGAGTCTTCCTCTGAAAATGAGAAAGAGACAGATAAAGAGCGAAATCCTCAGTCATCCAAAATGGATGAATTAGAAGCTTGCCTTAACTCAATCGTTAACATGAGTGAACTTCATGAGGAAGGAGTAGTACGACCTTTTCCTACTGAATGGGATACAGCTCCCTATCCACCAAAATTTAAGGCCTCAACCTTGCAACCTTTCGACGGCACAGGATCACCAAATCAGCATATCTACTACTTCAAGTCACAGACTGGAGATGTGGTAACAAACGATGTCATCCTGACTCGTTTGTTCATCAACACCCTTAAGGGAGTTTTCTTCGAATGGTTCATGAAACTGTTTGTTGGGTCTATTCATAAATGGGTAGATTTAAAAAGGCTTTTCTTAGTCAGGTTCTTTGAGGATGATACGGAAGTATCTATCCCGACCCTTCTCGCCACCAAGCAGAGAAACAAAGAGTCTATCAAGACTTATGTCGAAAGATTCGGTAGCATAGCATTGCGATGCCCATTAGGTATGACTCAATGTATTCTTGTAGAAACTTGCAGGCATAACTTGTAGACACAACTCCTTGCTCAAATGGGGGTAGCAGAATGCCGCTCCTGGAGACAACTAGTTTCGCAAGGAGAACAAGCTGAGGAGATCGTTGCTCGAGTCAAGGCTGAAGATGTTACACAACCAAAGTAGCAGCAGCAGCAACGCAACCAAAACAATGCTCCTCGATCCAAAGGGAAAGAGACTTTGGCTGCCGACACTAACACGCGGGCATCACCCGCTAAGCATGGCAAGGCACCGAATCAACAAAGAGCTCCCAAACGGTACTCATTCAAAGAGGAACACGTGGACACTCTATTCTAGCTACTCTAGAAGAATGCCAAGCTGCAACTTCCTGAGATCAAGAAACCAGATGAAGCAGGAAAAGTGGATGACGCCAATTATTGTCGTTATCACAAATTTTTGGGACATCCGACCAGAAAATGTTATGTCTTCAAGGACATTCTGCAAAGCCTAGTAAATGCTAATGTGCTGACATTGAGACCCGAACAGAAGACCGTATCCACCAATCTGATAACGGTACAATTCGGAGATTTTTGCCCCGTAACAGCGACAGACGACGTTGTCCCCATTCATAAAGGGGAAATGCACCTAAAAACACTGATCTACATGGTCAGAAGGACAGGGGGTTGGTACCCTTCACTACTCCGAAAGAAGAGATTATGTGGGTTCATCCCGATCTGGTTGACGACCAACAGTGGACGAATACCTCATCCAAAAAGAAGAGAGGCAAGGCTAAGTCATACCACATGATTAGCCCCTCTATTAATGAAGATGATGATCATCTCAAACCTCTCACAGATTCAGAAAAAGAGAGGATTGTTCTTGCGGCAAATTTAGGAGGCTATCCCGGCACCCGATCAGGAAAAGCTTACCTAAAAGACTATGACCATAATGCTCAAGAAATAGAAGAACGGTCCCAAGAGGCTGGGGGTTCTGTCCCTCAGAAGTGAACTAATAAAGGGAAACAGAAAGAAACTCGATTCAATAAGAATCTTCTTCAAGAAGCTGGTGAGTCAAGTGCTCCTTTCCAATTCAACGTCATGGCACAACTGGCTAACATACCGGCTAGGATTACCTTGTATGAGCTACTGAGATTGTCCAAGACCACCAAAGAAGCTCTAATTGAAGCACTAACAAACACGGAGAGCTTCATCACTCAAGTTACTCCGATTCCTGAAGCTTCTAAGGACCAATCTTGCATGCAGTGTCTACAAGCAGCAAGAAGTCTACCTTGTACATCATTCACTCAGAAAGATATGCAGATCAAGCATAAGCATGATAGACCTCTCTACTACACAGGGTATATCGGGTCCTTAGAAATCAACCGTGTACAAGTTGACCCGGGGTCAGCACTTAGCATCATGCCTTATAGGGTCATGCAGGTCTTAGGGATTCCCATGCACTGGTTGAACACCACTCAGACCACTATCTTCGGGTTCATCGCTAATAGCACACGACCCTTAGGTAAGATCAGACTCAGGTGTTGTAGGCTGTCTAAAAATCACAATAGATAGCTTATCCCCTATCAAACACCGATGATGGAAGTTACAATCTGACGACTTCCAGAAGGTTACAATTTGAAGACTTTCACGTAGATCGTTGAAGGTTACAATCTGACGACCTTCACGACAACTGATGAAAGCTCTAATCAACAGCCTTTACAATCAACATCGGGAGTTACAATCTGACAACTCTCATATTCTCAAGGAGCCAAGACGAAGATTACAAGACAATGATCTTTGCAACGCTATGACAAAAGAGATTCCTCGTTAATAATCCCTTCAAGGCAAGACGCGGAGGTCCTCCCCATGTGTCAACAGTAAAACGCCAGGGTCGAAACCCACGTTACAATATAAAAACGCCAGGGTCGAAACCCGTGTTACAATATCAAAACGCTAGGGTCGAACCCCGCGTCACAACATCAAAAACGCCAAGGTCGATCCCCGCGTTTCCAAGCTGCAACAAGCCAAAACGCGAGCGACCCTCGCGTTCATCAATGTTCAGCCAATACCCAACCTCGCGTCTCAATCCTAAGACACGAGGTTAGGGTCCTGAACGCCAACGTGGGCGTTTGACTCATTCAACATGAGTTGAACGGTTCTAAAACCGTTTATCCCACGTTCTGAGGGATTTTCGCCCACGTAGGAGCGGATATAGGGGTCAGTTACAACCCCTTATCCCCCTATAAAAACTCAACAAACTCGACAGAGTTAGGGGGCTGGCTTTTTGAACGGGGGAAGTTAGCCAAGGTGGGATTTTTAGCATCTAACCGCACAGGTTTGAAGGCGATTCAAGATCTCAACCACTCGGGTTTGGGGATTCAGCAGCAGCAACAACAAAATCCTTGGAGATAGGATTTTCGAATCAAGCTCAGAAGATCAAATCTGAGAGGATTCTTCAACGACAGAAGATTCACTTGGTCATTAACCGAATTTTCGGTTCTAACAACTCTATCAACAGAGTTCTAACTCGTTCAGAGTTCTTAAACTCGTTAAAGAGTTATCCATAAAACTTCCCATAGAAGTTCATCGTTCCCACGAGATAGAGACGGTCAGATCGTCAACGGAGAGCAAATTCGACGCGAGCAATCGAAGGAGGCACTCCATCGCTACCGAGAAGAACCCAGTTTTAAACAAAGGAGAAAACCAAATTTGTTTTCTTCTCTTTTGTAATCAAGTTGTAATCGGAATCAAAGGAAATCAATTCAATTTTCTTTTATTCTCTTCCTTGCAATTTTTCCAACAAACAAAAGATGGCGACTCTGCTGGGGACTAGCTTTTCAGACGAAGAAGTGGTGGCGCAGTCCGACGTCCACCTCATGGGAACTACTATTGAAACTCTCGTCGTGGAGTTCGACCAAGCAAAATACGAGGAAGCCCTCTCCTCTGGATCGCTTAGCCCTAAGGCTAGGCGTGATGTCAAGATCTCCAAGGAGGTCAAATCCGCTGATGAAACGCCAAAGAAAGTCCTCTCCTTTGGCCAAAAATCGTCGAACAGCCCCTCTGCTTCAGGAGCGGGCTCAGCCTCTGCTGAACTCGCACAGCGAGTTGAATATCCCACCTCCGCGTCCGCACAACGTGCCACAGGCCATAAACGGCCTATAGAGGGGACAAACTCCATGAACGTCAACGACGTTGCTGCAAAAGCCTTAAAACAGGCCAAGAAGAACGCTGCTCGTCAAAGAAGAAGGTCTCAGCGACGGGCACAACTTCGAGAAAATCTATCTTCCAACCAACGCGAACTTCGCGTTCGTGAGCGTAAACGCGACCCTGACCTTCGCGTCTACGAGCCCGAACAGGAGCTTCGCGAGGACCAGACTGAACGTGGCCCTCAATGGCGCGTTTTACAGCCAAAACGCGGACCTCAAGTCTACGTTGAACGCGAACTTCAACTTCGCGTCTCCCAGTCAAAACGCGACCCTCGCGTCGACAATGAAGAACGTGACCCTCATGTCGCCAAACCAGAACGCGACCCTCAGGTCGCCAAACCAAAACGCGACCCTCGTGTTTCAAGCGCCGAACGTGACCCTCGCGTCTCAGGTGCCAAACTCGACCCTCGCGTCGACAATGAAGAACGCGACCCTCGCGTTGCCAAACCAAAATGCGGACCTCGCGTTTCAAGTGCCAAACGCGACCTTCGCATCTCAAGCTTCAAATCCAATACCACGCCTGGTGTATACCGTAGAGCTTCGGGGCGCTGCCCCGAACCCCGCCGGGGGGTATACCATCCCCCCCGGACCCCCTGGCCAGGGGCGCGCCGCCCCCTGGACCCCCGGCTCGCTGACCGGGCAGCGAGACCCCCGAATAGTCTGCGTAGCGCGACTAGGTTGAGGGGCGGATATAAGAAGTTCATGGATTCAAGGCATCTCAACCACATCCATGTTCACCAAGAGCCAGTCCCGTCCAATCATGGACTGGGGGTTCCAATTCAAACCTCACGATCAGTGAGTAACTCTCCTCGAATCTTTACAACAGATTTAAGAGAGTTCATATCGAGAGAAAGACCGATGCAACAAGTCATTCGTTCATTCCAATTTGAACGACTGATTCCTACGGTTCTCTCAAAATGTCAATGCTGCTCATATGCGGCCCAAGTGTTGGTGTTCAACCAATTGACGAACGTTGCTTCACACAACCAACGACGACGTTCTCACAGGAAGAAGTCTCCAGAGACCGAGTATCCTGGAGTCACTATCAATGTGATCGGCAGAGGCAAAGCCTCGGGTCCTAGTTCCGATGACTCTGAGACAAGTCGTTCACCGACCGTCAGAGAAATCGCTAACGAGTTCGAAGGAGTCTACCAACGCACTCGGACGCGAACAGGAGCCATTCCCCCTGTCAATTACCGAAGGTTGGCTAAAGGAACCAATTCCGATGATGAACACTCAGCCATCGCGGAGTCCCAATCATCAAGCTCTTTCGTTGGGCATGAGAACTTCGTCCATATGGCAGAACATTCTGAATATCTCGCAAAGAGGGTTGCTGAGCAGGAATCTATGCTCCAAGCACAGCAGAAGACCCTCAATGAACTCATGGCCCTGTTGACTCAACTCGTCGCAGACAAGGCCAAATCTCAGAAGAAAGATTCGCCACTCAGGCAAGAATCCTCCCGAAGAGAAAAAACGTCTTCATCCTGACCTCACACAAGCAAAGGGAAGGGAAAAGTGGTTGATGACACGACTTCTGGCCAAGAAGCCCACAACCTGGAATCTTCCTCTGATGAAGAACGAGCAGAATCTCCAGTCCGCCAAAATTGAGGAATTAGAAGCCCGCCTCAATGTCATTGCTAACAGAAGCGAGCTCCAAGATGAGGGAGTTGTTAGACCCTATCCTGCCGAATGGGACGCAACCCCTTATCCTCCAAATTCGAGGTCCCGACGCTACAAACTTTTAGCGGCACGGGATCACCGAACCAACATATCTATCATTTCAAGTCACAAACTGGAAATGTGATATCAAACGACGCCATTCTGGCTCGATTGTTCATTGGCACCCTCAAGGGAATTGCCTTTAAATGGTTTAGGAAACTGCCTGCGGGATGTATCCAAAAGTGGGCAGATCTAGAGAGACTCTTCCTATCAAGATTCTTTGAAGAGGATACAGAAGTCTCCATCCATACTCTTCTCGCCACTAAGCAGAAGAAGAGGGAGTCCGTCAAAGCCTTCGTCAAGAGGTTCCGAACCATGGCTCTCCGGTGTTCGTCGGGTATGACACAGTCTACATTAGTAGAGACCTGTCGACACAACCTGCAGACCAACATCCTAGCTCGAATAGGGGTTGCAGAATGCCGTTCCTGGAGACAACTGATCTCTCAAGGTGAACAGGCTCAAAAGATTATTGTTAGGATCAAAGCTGAAGAACAAAGTAGACAGGATCAGCCCGAGCAATCGGACCAAGTCCAATCTTCTCCTGAGCAATCGAACCAAGCTCACTCTTCCCAGTCAGAATCGGAAGATACTACGGCCACTGAAGCTAATCCTCTTCAGTAGGATGTCGGGTCCAACAACTATCACGTTAACAGTTACCTCTGATAGTCAAATTTGTTAGATAGTGGTCCACTAGGTGAAGTGCCATGTCTATCCTTTTCCCCCCTGCACTTGTTCAAGACTGGGGGTTGGTTTATTGGCAGTTCATTGGATTATGAGTAATAAATTTTCTGAGTTGTTATGTTTAATAGGATACCTCTGTCAACCATAAAATCTACCAGAACTATCAAGCCCATCAATCTGTCAATCCGCTTCAATAGGATGACATGTCCACCAAACTATCACGTTAACCGTTACCTCTGATAGTCCTTTCCTCCAAATTCTCCCACCAATTCTCTTCAAGAAGGATGACAGGTTTACAAAACTATCACGTTAATGATTACCTCTGATAGCTCATTCCCTCCAAACTCACTTGCCAATCTTCTTCAATAGGATGGCGGGTCCACCAAAACTATCAAGTTAACAGTTACCTCTGATAGTCAAACTCATCAGATAATGGCCTACCTGGTGATGTGTCTCTATTCCGACTTCATGGATAGTGCCTTACTAGGCGATGTGTCTTGTCTACCTCTTTTTCTTCCCTTGCCAAGTCTTAATCAAGACTGGGGGTTGGTTACTTGGAATCCACTGGATTAAGAGTAACGAATCTTTCATATCGTCGAGTTAACATTACACTTCTGACGATCATCACCCCACAGAGTATGCATTCGACTCGCATCACTCCCAATTTGTCACGTTAACAATACACCTCTGACAACAGTCAACTTATCAATCCTTTAACATGGGATGATAAGTCCTCAAAATTGCTCAAATCGCAATCTTCCCCAGCAAGACACTAAGTCTTCAAAGTCTTATTCAAATCACGAGCATCCAAACTCATCGCTTCTGATGATAAACTCACTTAGCAATTCTCCCCAGCGAGACGCTAATTCCCAAAACCTTGTGCACACACAAATCCTGTCACGTTAACACTAAACCTCTGACAACTTCACTTATCAATCCTCTTCAATAGGATGATAAGTCCACAAAGTTGCTCCAATCGCAACACAAATTCCCGTCAAGTTAACATCACACCTCTGACAAAATCCACTTGTCAATCCTCGTCAATAGGATGATAAGTCCACAAAGTTGCTCCAATCGCAACACACATCATGTCACGTTAACACTAAACCTCTGACAAATTCACTTATCAATCCTCGTCAATAGGATGATAAGTCCACAAAGTTGCTCCGATCGCAACACAAACCCTGTCATGTTAACATTACACCTCTGACGATAAAATCAACTTATCGACTCTCGTCAATAGAGCGATAGGTCCTCAAAGTTGCCCTGATCGCAACAAGTCCTTGTCACGTTAATACCAAACACCTCTGACAAAATCCACTTATCAATCCTCTTCAATAGGATGATAAGTCCACAACGTTACTCCGATCGCAACAAATTTCCGACCAAATCAACTTATCGACTCTCTCCAATAGAGCGATAAGTCCATAACATACTGTTGGGTTAACATCAAACCTTTAACAGTCAAACCCCCCCAATGAACTTGTTAATCCTTTTTTGACAAGAAAAGCAAGTTTTCATCATAAAATCCCCAGCGGATTAAAGATTTTCTGAAATTATCCCAGAAAATTTCTGAATTTCACTCTAAGTGAAAATTCATGCCAAGTTAATACTACACCTCTGGCTCTTCCAACTTTCTTTTAGTGCTTCAAGTAACACAGGAAGAAACAGCTGCAAAGTCTACGTATTCGACATCGTAGCGGGTCGTTATTAATAACGCCAAAATCCATGTCTTACACGCATGGGGAACTTTATCCCAAATCCTAAGTAGGGATAAGCCTACGCCTAACACGTGTCGCCGGTTAGTCTTTTTCCGTAAAAATGACAAAGTCTATGTATTCAAAATCATAGCGCTAAGACTAAGAGAGTTCATTCTCTTAGCACAACGTTACATGTGGAACGGACTTAGACAATCCATGTGCTAGCCCGACTCAAACGGTAGTCGGTAAAGGCTTATCAAATCCGTTGATGGCTGAGGGTTTGCCAAAAATCCTATGCATATTCGAAGGCCCATCAGCTTAATGGACGTGCGCCGAGACTTGAAACAGATAAGCTAAGGACAAGTCTCAAAGACTTAGTCAAAAATGTACGGAAGCCACTTCCATATTTCAAGTCACGACGCCGAGGTCAGACCCGCGTTGCAAAAATCACGACGCCGAGGTCACACCCGGGTTCCAAATTTAAAACGCCGAAGTCAGCCTCGCGTCTCAAGCTCAAAACATAGAGGTCCACCCTCGCATTCCAGAAGCAGGTTTATGACGCATACCTTCACACAGGTCCCATGTGACTAATCCCTTCAACCAAGATGCCTTCGAAGCGAGTGCAGAGAACAAATCCTTTACCACAAGGAATCAACAGCTCCGAGATCAGAGTTAAAATCCAAAGTATTCCAAAAATTCATCCCAGTCAACCGCAAACTTTTGAAAACTTTGGAGGGGGTTCTGTAGGCTGTCTAAAAATCACAATAGATAGCTTATCCCCTATCAAACACCGATGATGGAAGTTACAATCTGACGACTTCCAGAAGGTTACAATTTGAAGACTTTCACGTAGATCGCTGAAGGTTACAATCTGACGACCTTCACGACAACTGATGAAAGCTCTAATCAACAGCCTTTACAATCAACATCGGGAGTTACAATCTGACAACTCTTATATTCTCAAGGAGCCAAGACGAAGATTACAAGATAATGATCTTTGCAACGCTATGACAAAAGAGATTCCTCGTTAATAATCCCTTCAAGGCAAGACGCGGAGGTCCTCCCCATGTGTCAACAGTAAAACGCCAGGGTCGAAACCCGCATTACAATATAAAAACACCAGGGTCGAAACCCGCGTTACAATATCAAAATGCTAGGGTCGAACCCCGCGTCACAACATCAAAAACGCCAAGGTCGATCCCCGCGTTTCCAAGCTGCAACAAGCCAAAACGCGAGCGACCCTCGTGTTCATCAATGTTCAGCCAATACCCAACCTCGCGTCTCAATCCTAAGACACGAGGTTAGGGTCCTGAACGCCAACGTGGGCGTTTGACTCATTCAACATGAGTTGAACGGTTCTAAAACCGTTTATCCCACGTTCTGAGGGATTTTCGCCCACGTAGGAGCGGATATAGGGGTCAGTTACAACCCCTTATCCCCCTATAAAAACTCAACAAACTTGACAGAGTTAGGGGGCTGGCTTTTTGAACGGGGGAAGTTAGCCAAGGTGGGATTTTCAGCATCTAACCGCACAGGTTTGAAGGCGATTCAAGATCTCAACCACTCGGGTTTGGGGATTCAGCAGCAGCAGTAACAAAATCCTTAGAGATAGGATTTTCGAATCAAGCTCAGAAGATCAAATCTGAGAGGATTCTTCAACGACAGAAGATTCGCTTGGTCATTAACCGAATTTTCGGTTCTAACAACTCTATCAACAGAGTTCTAACTCGTTCAGAGTTCTTAAACTCGTTAAAGAGTTATCCATAAAACTTCCCATAGAAGTTCATCGTTCCCACGAGATAGAGACGGTCGGATCGTCAACGGAGAGCAAATTCGACGCGAGCAATCGAAGGAGGCACTCCATCGCTACCGAGAAGAACCCAGTTTTAAACAAAGGAGAAAACCAAATTTGTTTTCTTCTCTTTTGTAATCAAGTTGTAATCGGAATCAAAGGAAATTAATTCAATTTTCTTTTATTCTCTTCCTTGCAATTTTTCCAACAAACAGGTGTCAAATCGGGGACCTCAAGTCCGAAGTGACTTGTTACATCATAGATGCGGACACATCCTATAATTTGTTGTTGGGGCGACCATGGATCCATGCGAACCACATTGTCCCATCCACCCTACATCAGGTCATGAAATATGCCAATGATGAAGGGGAGGTCCGAACCCTAATTGTTGAAAAACATCCTTTCAGAGGGGTGGAGAATTTCCACATAGACTCCGTCTTTTACCTGGATTCTCAAGAGAAACCGAAAGAAGACGACGACAGTGGTAATGAAGCCAACATCAAGCCAGATCCGGAGGAAAACTACCCCTAGCAGCTGAATTTTGATGTTTTGAATCAAATTGAGAGCAATAATAATATACCTAGTGAGGGAGAGTGGTGCATTAATGAAGATTTTATTTCGACGTACTTGTCTGATGTAAATGAACATATAGAGATTGATACTGATGTAGGTACCGACTCATGGCATACATTACACACCGAGGCATCACTCACGTTGTCGGTTACGTCATCCTTCGCCACAGACGAAGAAATGGAGGATATTCAGAGGGCTTTCTTCAAAGTCCCATCCAAAAGGAAAGGGCAGAAGCTAATCCACTTCGGTAAGGTTAAGCCTGAATTACCCAAGCAGGAAGGTTCAAAGGAGGATAATGGAATTCCCTAATTCCATTACCACGAACCCAATTCCATCCATCTCATGAAACGAATGGGTTATAACTTTAACGAGAAAAATGGTTTGAACTTTGGGAAAGGCAGACGAATGCCAATTCGAATGTCTCTTACCCCCGAAGGAAAACCTCCGGATTATTATCAAAAAACTAGAAGAGGTGTGGGTTATGTCACGACCTCGTCCCTTTCAGAAAATGAAATCGATGATTGTTTGTGTCAGGACCATTCATCCGGGACATCATCATGGAAATCCGATGTTAGTGTCGGACCTTTCTTTAAAAGTCTGACTGTGAACATAGTTTCAACTAGTCACCCAGACGAAGACGCATGGGGTGATGAAGAATTGATCAAATCGTCTGATGATCCTTGGATCAAATGCCTTAATATTTTGTGGGATATGTGTTTCGAGCAACGAGAGCCACCTACAGAAGATAAATTCAGGTTAATATGGGAGATGAATCCAACCCTAAACCGATCTTCATAAGCGAAAGCCTATCGCCATCTGAGAAAGAAGATCTTGTATCTCTTATCCGAGATTACATAGATGTCTTTGCTTGGAATTATGAAGATATGTCTGGCCTCGATCCGAAAGTAGCCATGCATCATCTCAACATCGATCCGGATGCTAAACCTGTTAAACAACAACAACACCGGTTTCGTCTAGAGATCATAAAAGCAATTGAGTCAGAAGTAAAAAAGCTTATAGACTCAGGCTTTGTCAAAGAGGAGCAACACCCCGACTGGGTAGCTAACATCGTTCCGGTACCAAAGAAAAACGGTAAAGTTCGAATATGCATCGATTTTCATAACCTTAACACGGCTTGTCCGAAAGATGAATTTCCACTCCCCATCACCGATGTCATGATCGACAATACTTACGGATACGAAAGGATGTCTTTCATGGATGGATTCTTTGGATATAATCAGATCAAGATGTATCCTGAAGATAAAAGACATACTGCTTTTAGAACACCACTGGGGGTGTATTGCTACACGGTGATGCCCTTCGGACTGAAGAATGCAGGTGCTACTTATCAACGGGCAATGAACACAATCTTTCATGAACATTTACGTAAGAAGATTGAATGCTACGTTGACGACATATCAGTAAAAAGTCAACACAAAGGCAATCATCTTACAAACTTGAAGATGATGTTTGACATCATGCGAACACATCAGCTGAAGATGAACCCGACAAAATCCTTCCTTGGAGTATCGAGCAGAAAATTCCTAGGATTTATAGTCACATCCAAAGGAATTTCTCTTGATCCAGAGAAGGTTCACGCCATTCAAAAAATGCCGCCTCTAAAGACTCTCAAAGAACTCAGAGGCCTGGAAGGCAGATTGGCTTACATCCGAAGATTCATATCTAATCTCTCGGGGCGCTGTCAACCTTTTTCCAAGCCCATGAAGAAGGGAGTGTCCTTCGTTTGGGATGGAGAATATCAGAAAGCATTTGAGGAGATCAAGAGATATCTCATTCAACCACCCGTCCTTGTGGCCCCGATATCAGGAAAACCATTTCTATTATATGTGAGAGCCATGGATCATTCTCTTGGAGCTTTATTAGCCCAAAATAATGATCAATGACAGGAGCAAGCTATCTACTACCTAAGCAGAACCATAATGGGAGCTGAACATCAGTATAATCCGGTCGAAAAAGAATGTCTCGCTTTGGTATTTGTTGTCCAAAAAATGTGATATTACATGGTTAGACAAACGATCCATGTCATCTCTAAGGTAAATCCTTTGAGAGTCCTAATGACAAAACCATCCTCCCTGAATTGTCGACTAGCAAAGTAGGCAATTCTCCTGTCACAGTACGACATGCAATTTATACCCCAGAAGGCTGTTAAAAGTCAAGCTTTGGCAGACTTCCTGGCCGACCACCCGGTACCAGGATCGTCTAAGCTATACGAGGAATTACCCGACGAAGTTGCCAAAGTTTGTATAACCCAGGAGGTTATACGAGTGTGGAAATTATTCTTCGACGGAGCCTCCAGGGAAAATCCCCATGGAGTAATCACTACAGGGGTAGGGGTAGTACTCGTTTTTCCGAACGGTCACGTGATCCTAAGAGGATTTTCCCTGGTTGAACCCTGCACCAACAATGTAGCCGAGTATAATACTCTGCTATTGGGGATGCAATTCGCTGAAGAATTTAACATCCGGCACCTAGAGGCATACGGTGATTCTCATCTTATCGTAAATCAAGTTCGAGGAGAATATGAAGTATGTAATGAGGATTTACTCCCATACTACTTCGCAGCGCTAGAACAAGCTCAGAAGTTCGAAGGCTTCTTTATCGGATATATTCCATGAACGCAGAATACCTACGCGAATGCTTTAGCCTCACTGGCAACCTCATTAGCATTGCAACCAGGGGCAGAGACAACAATCCCTGTCACAGGACGCGGATTGTATTACCCCAAGCTTCCTATAGATGATCGCTCAGACAAGGCAACATCAGAAGAAGTTTGCACAACCACAATGGAATTTGAACCCAGGGATTAGAGGTTCCTGTATATCGACTATGTCGTGTACGGAATTTTGCCCGACGATCATAAGGAAGCGGCCGCCATCAAGCAAAAGGCCCTCTGATTCTACTACGATACTATTTCTCAAACCTTATATCGTAAATCACATAATGGGGTTTTACTTCGTTGTCTTTCTAGAAAAGAGGCAAAAGAAGCCCTCAAGGAAGCTCATGACGGAATGTGCGGAGCTCATCAACCTGGGACCAAGTTAGGAGACCGCCTTTGACGAATTGGCTATTATTGGCCAAAAATGTTTTCAGTCACAGCTGACTACGCTAAACGTTGTCATGCATGTCAAATCCATGGCGACTTCATTCATCAGGCACCCGGGAACTTACATTCGACGTCCGCATCATGGCTGTTCGAGATGTGGGGAATGGATATTGTCGGACCTATCACGCCGCCAACTTCCAAAGGACATCAGTTCATTTTGGCCGTAACCGACTACTTCTCCAAATGGGAGGAAGCAATCCCATTGAAAGAAGTTAAAGCTTCGAATGTGATCAAATTCATCAAGCATCACGTCATCTACCGATTTGGAGTCCCGAGACGGATAGTTCACGATAATGGGACCCAATTCATCGGTTATAGATTTTAGAGATTCTGTTATAAGTTCAGAATCCAGAGTGTCGTATCTACTGCATATTATCCACCAGCCAATGGCCTTGCAGAAGATTTTAACAAGACAATTGTGAAGCTACTCAAAAAATTCGTTTCCAAGAGCCGACGTGATTAGGATGAGAGACTCGGTGAATGTTTGTGGGCCTACCGCACAACGGTGAGGACCCCTACAAAAGCTACCCCTTTCTCTTTGGTATATGGCTGCGAAGCTGTATTACCATTGGAAATATAGATCTCGTCCCTAAGAGTTGCCCTCACGATAGGAATGATAGAGGACGAAAAGCATCAACTGCATCTGCAGGAACTTGAAGTCCTAGATGACAAATGACTCTAAGCTCAGCAGCAAATCGAGTTATATCAAGCCCGAATCTCCAAAGCTTACAACAAAAAGGTCAAGGAACGGATTTTCAAGAAAGGCGATTTGGTCTTAGCCATCAGACGACCCATGGTAATGACACATAAAACCAAAGGGAAGTTCAACCCAAGTGGGAAGGGCCCTTCGTAATAGAGTCGGTCTATTCGAATGGCGCCTATAGCCTCATTGATCAAAAAGGTGACCGGCTCATGATGCCGATTAATGAAAAGTTTCTTAAGAAATACTTCCCGTAAGCCATAGAGCCCCCTTTTCTTCCTAAATCCCCAGCCAGATCGGACCGGGGGTTGTTTATTCGGAAATTGTTCAAACAAAATAGGAAACCAACTTGTTTAACCTGTTCAATTTCCCCAACTTGTATATCATCAAGTTAACATTATACTTCTGACGATAAAAGTTTTCTAAATTTATTCCAGGTAGTAATTAAGAAAATTTTAAACTTATGCTAAGTTAACATTGCACCTATGGCATTTGTAATATTTTTCGTTGCCTTAAATTGATATTCAATAAGAGAGACGATGAAAAATAAAAAAAAACAATATCATTTTCATTCAATATTAATGACTTGATACAATGTGATGAAGATTGAAATGAAAATGATACAAGATTATTTCCCAAGCTACGAGCGGTGCAAAGTTTAAACCCCCGGACTCATCAGCTTAAGGGACATTAATTTGGACTTGAACGCTGAAAGCTTCTTCTCGTGAGTTGATCGAACTCATTCAGCCACTTCCCGCTTCAATTCCTCGTCCGTAGGAACAATGGTGGGAATGGCCAGCTCAACCCGGAGTTCATTACGCTGTTTCTGCAGAGCTTCGACTTGGATCTCCACTTTAGACAGAGTCTCACGAAGAGTCACGTGATGATGTATCTTAGAGATGCGGGCCAAGGAAAGAGCTTGCTCCACCTTGGAGTCTAAATCGGTGCACTGCAACACCCTAAAAGCTGCCAACTCGGCTTCTAAAAGAAGAGTGCTTTCCCGACAGCGTTCAGTCCACAACACATCTCCATGACTTTCGATTCGCTCCAAGCAATGGGTCAGGAGAGGCCTAAAACGCTCAAAGGAAACCTTCTCGAGGCTGATGATATCAACAGTGAACCTCATCGTCATCTCCAAATGTGTGATGCTTTCCTTAAGAATTTTTGAACGAGGAGGTGGAGCAGATGGGTATTTTAAGCCCACAAACTCAGTCGAGGCAGATGGGGAATTAGGCACATGAGGAAATTCTTCATGTGAACCCTCACCTTGAGTTGCAACAGAAGTAGGCTCCGGACCCCTAACGTGCAATACTTCAGCGGACCCCACACTCTCAGGAATAGGAGCAGCGGATGGAATACTCTTCTGCGTGGTGAATGCAGATTTCATCGCATCCCCCAATAACTTTACCCCTTTGGAGTTCTTGGCCACGACGGGCCGCCTCTCCCGAACCGGCTTCTCATACTCACCGGCTTCCGCCGCGGTAAGATCATATTTCCCCGTAGCTTTCCTCTTGTGAGAGTCAGCAAGGGGAATTTTAGCAGGAGTTTCAGTTGGAGCGGGTGTTGGATTAGCGGCTAACGACTTCTCTTCAACCCCCATGGAGACCTCTTCTTCGGAAGGCGCGATGGCAGGCAACTCTTCTTAGGCTGTTCCGGCACTCACCGCTTCCCGTTTGTAGGATAGATAATCCTCTACCCTGGGAAGCCGAGTCCTACTGGAACTACTTTTTGACTTATATAATTCCCGGATCTCACTTATGCATGAGGTGTATATGTCATACTCCGGGAATCATGAGGCCTCCTTATACCAATTGCTGAAGTCTGCAACGGCTGAGCAGACATGCATTGAGTTGGGAAGGGTAAAACATGCATGGGTCCCTCCAGTGCAGAAGAAGTACCACGCACGAGTGCCTTCACATAAATTCCCAACCTGAGCTAGCTCCGGGTTAGGGTTACCAACGTACAGTTGGTTGTAGGCTGTCTAAAAATTACAATGGATAGCTGATTAAAACAAGCCCCTACGATGGAGGTCATCATCAAATGACTTTCAAATCACCGCAAACACAACCTCATTTCTGAGATGATTGATCTTGATGGCTGCGACAACAGCATGACTAATAGAGATGCTGATGAGCAGTGTAATGATTTGAGAAATAAAAGATTGGACTTAGTTAGTGAGTTGCTTGGTAGAGAGTTGTAGGCAAATATTCGTCTAAAAGACACCATGGATGTTGATTCCCGTCTAAGCTCCTACAACGAAAGCTACAATCAAATAGTTTTCGGGTCGATAAACGAAGAAACTGCGAATGGAGGCCTTTTCACGTAGATCGAGAAGAGTTACAATTCGATGACACTTCCGACAACTGATGGAAATTCTATTCAGCAATCTTCACAAACTACAGTGAAGGTTACAATTTGACGACTTTCACACTCCACAACAGCTAAAGCGAGGATTACAGAACAACGGTCTTTGCAACACCTTACAGCAGAAGTTATAAGTCAACAAACTCCTTCTAGAACGCGGAAGTCATCTTCGCGTCACAAATATGGAAGTGCAGGCGACCCCCGCGTTTCCAAGTCACAACTCAACGTGAGCGACCCTGGCGTTCATAAGGGTTCAACTAACACTGACTCCCGCGTCACCAAGTAGGCAACAAGCTAAAACGCGAGCGACCCTCGCGTTCATCAATGTTCAGCTAACACCCAACCTCGCGTCTCAATCCTAAGACACGAAGTTGGGTTCTGAATGCCAGATTGGGCGTTTGACTTGTTCAAACACAAGTCGAACGGTTCCAGAACCGTTTATCCCATGTTCTGAGGGATTTTTACCCACGTAGGAGCGGATATAGGGGTCAGTTACAACCCCTTATCCCCCTATAAAAGCTCAACAAACTCAACTGAGTAAAAGAACACACGGGTTTGGAGGCGATTCAAGATCTGAACCACTCAGGTTCGGTGATTCAACAGCAGCAGCGAAATCCTTGGAGATAGGATTTTTGAATTAACCTCAGAAGATCAAATCCGAAAGGATTCTTCAACAACAGAACAACAGCTTGATCATTAACCGAATTTTCGGTTCCAACAACTCTATCTGCAGAGTTCTAACTCGTTCAGAGTTCTTAAACTCATTAAAGAGTTACGTATAAAAACTTCCCACAGAAGTTCATCGTTCCCACGAAATAAGAGACGGTCGGATCGTCAACGGAGAGCAAATTCGACGCGAGCAATCGAAGGAGGCATTCCATCGCTACCGAGAAGAACCCAGTTTTAAACAAAGGAGAGAATCAAACTCGTTCTCTTCTCTTTTGTAATCAAGTTGTAATCGAGATTTAAAGGAATCAAAATCAAATTTCTTTTATTCTTTTCGTTGCAATTTTCCTACAAACAAAAGATGGCGACTCTGCTGGGGACAAGCTTTTCCGATGAAGAAGTGGTGGCGCAGTCCGACGTCCACCTCATGGGAACGACAGTAGAAACTCTCATCGTGGAGTTCGATCAAGCAAAGTATGAGGAAGCATTATCCTCTGGATCGCTTAGCCCCAAGGCTAAGCACGATGCACGCAAGGCCTCCAAGAAGGTCAATTTTGTTGTCGAAGTGCCGAAGAAAGCCCTCTCCTTCGGCCAGGAACTCAAGTTGGCTCTGCAGGCGGATTGTCCCACCTTCGCGTCAGCCCAACGTGCTTCGGTCCACAAACAGCCTTTGGAAGAGACGAGTCCTGTGAACGTCAATGACGTTGCTGCTAAGGCTTTGAGACAAGCCAAAAAGAACGCTGCTCGCCGACGGAGAAGATCCGTACGACGAGCACACTTACGAGAAAGCCGATTGTTAACCCAAAGCGAACATCGCGTTACTGAAAATCCAATCGAGCCTAGCGTTCCCAAAGAAGAACGCTCACTGCGTGGCAATGAGCCCAACTATGAACCTAGGCTAATACAGCTCAAACGCTACCCTGAGTGGCGCGTTGTTCAAACAAAACGCAGCCCTCAGAAGGGAGCAGTCGAAACTAAACGCACCCCTCAGGGGCGCGTTCCAATTGAACATGGCTCTCAGGAGTCTGTTTTACAAACTAAACGCACCCCTCAGGGGCGCGTTCCAATTGGACATGACTCTCAGGAGTCTGTTTCACAAATTAAACACGACCCCCAGGTGCGCGTTCAAACGAAGCGTAACTCTCAGGAGTCCGTTTCACCAACCAAACGCGACCCTCAGGGGCGCGTTCAACCAAAACTCGACCCTCAGAGGTCAAGTTCTTCATTTAAACGCAGGCCTCGGCCTAGTGTTTACAAATCTCAACGCGACCCTCGCGTTATGTCTCAAGAACGCGATCTTCAAGGGGTCCGTCAGGTTCAAAAAGGTCAGCGTGGCTTTAAAATTCACGTTCGACAAGAACCAACCTCACCCACCTAAGGGCAGGGGGTTCCATCTCCACCTCCTAGCCCGGGGAACGTTTCCTCCCAAATTCCTGACTTACGGGAATTATTGTCGAGAGGAAAATCAACAACACAAGCAGCTCACTCGTGTCAATGTGAGAGGCTCATCTCGGCAGTCCTGTCAGAATGCCCTTGTTGTGCATCCGCACCTCGGCAGTCAGTATTCGATAGGTTGACAAACGTTGTTAGGCCAGCCAAACGACAACGCCGCAACAGAAAGAAGACAACTAAAGCGGAATACCCTCAGGTCACTATCAACATGATCGGCCGAGGGAAGGCCTCGCATGTTGATTCTGACGAGTCACAAGAGAGTCATCCACCAACTGTCCGAGAAATTTGTGACCAGTTCGAAGGAGTATATCAGAATACTCGGACTCGGACGGGAACTATTCGCCCGGTTGACTATCAAAAATTAGCCAAGGGCATTACAACAAGTGAGGAACATTCGGCAATAGCCGAATCTCAATCTTCAAGCTCTGTTGGAGCACGCGAGGTTTCCGCCTACACAACAGGGAACCACGAAGACATAGCCAAAAGAGTGGACGAACATAGTGTCATACTCCAGACGCAACAGGAAACACTTCTCCAATTAAAGGAGATGTTGGCCCAGCTTCTTGCTGAAAAAAAGCCACAAACCTGAATCTTCCCGGAGAACAACTTCGAAGGGAAAACAAAGAGTGCACGAACATTCAGATCGTGAGACTCACAATCTGGGATCTTCTTCCGAAGGTGAGAGGGAGATAGAAAAGGAACTGCACCCTCAATCCACCAAGGTGGATGAACTGGAGGCTCGCCTCAACGCAATCGCCAACAGAAGCGAGCTTCGCGAAGAGGGAGTAGTGCGGCCTTACCCTGCTGAGTGGGATACAGCTCCCTACCCACCAAAGTTCAAGGCCCCTACATTGCAACCGTTCGATGGCACGGGATCACCAAATCAGCACATCTACTACTTCAAATCCCAAACTGGAGACGTAGTAGCGAATGATGCTATCCTGACCAGGTTATTCATCGGTACCCTTAAGGGTGTCGCTTTCGAATGGTTCATGAAGTTGCCTGCTGGATCTATCCAGAAATGGGTAGATCTGAAAAGTCTATTCTTGGCCAGATTCTTTGAGGACGATACAGAGGTCTCAGTCCCAACTCTTCTTGCCACTAAGCAAAGGAAAGGAGAGTCAATCAAGACCTATGTAGAAAGATTCCGCAGTATGGCATTGCGATGCCCCTCAGGTATGACTCAATCAACTCTGGTTGAAACTTGCAGGCATAACCTGCAGACCCAACTCCTCGCTCAGATGGGAGTAGCAGAGTGTCGCTCCTGAAGACAATTAGTTTCGCAAGGAGAACAAGCAGAGGAGATAGTGGCGCGATTCAAAGCTGAAGAAGAGCCACAACCCAAGCCGCAGCAACAACGCAATCAGCAAAATACCCAGCGGTCTAAGGGGAAAGAGACTTTAGCAGCCGACTACACTCGAGTACCACCGCCTACCAAGCAAGGCAAAGCGCCAAATCAACAAAGAGCGCCCAAACAATATTCGTTCAAAGAGGAGCATGTGGATACCTTATTCCAATTGCTTCGAAAGAACAACAAACTCCAGTTGCCTGAAATCAGGAAACCAGATGAAGCGGGAAAGGTTGATGATCCCAACTATTGCCGTTATCACAGATTCCTTGGACATCCTACCAAGAAATGCTATGTCTTCAAAGACATCTTGCAGAATTTGGTAAACGCTAATGTGCTCACCTTAAAGCCAGAGCAGAAGACCGTATCCACTAATATGATAGCGGTCCAATTTGGTGACTTTCCCCCGGTGGTAACCGCGAACGGTGTTGTACCCATCCGCAAGGGAGAAATGCACCTAAAGAATGCTGACTTGCATAGTCAGAAGGACAGAGGGTTGGTACCCCCTCACCATCCCAAAAGGGGAAATCATGTGGGTCCACCCTGACTTGCTTGGAGATCAACAGTGGACGAGCACCTCGTCCAGAAAGAAGGAAGGCAAGGCTAAATCTTCTAACATGATTAGCCACTCCATTACCGAAAACGATGACCACCTCAAACCTCTTACTGATTCAGAAGAGGAGAGAATTGTCCTGGCAGCATATCCAGGAGACAACCCTGGCACTCGGTCAGGAAAAGCCTACTTGAGGGATTACGGCCAGAATGCTCAAGAGGTGGAAGAACAGCCCCAAGACACTGGGGGTTCTGTGCCGAAGAAGCCGATCGACAAAGGCAAACAAAAAGAGCTCCGGTTCAATAAAAATCTTCACCAGGAACTCGGGGAGTCAAGTGCTCCCTTTCAATTCAACGTCATGGCACAACTGGCTAACATACCGACTAGGATCACTTTATATGAGCTCTTGAAGTTATCTAAAACTACCAAGGAAGCTCTGATCGAAGCTTTGAAGAATACGGAGAGCTTTATTACACAAGTCACTCCGATTCCCGAGGCTTCTGATGATCAAACCTGTCTGCAATGCCTGCAAGCGGCAAGAAGTCTACCATGCATATCGTTCACACAAGAAGACATGCAGGTCAAACACGAACATGACCGACCACTGTACTACACAGGGTATATTGGATCTTCGGAAATCAGTCGTGTTCAAGTTGACCCGGGCTCAGCGCTCAGCATCATGCCCTACAGGGTCATGCAGGTATTAGGGATTCCTATGCACCGACTACACACTACCCAGACTACTATCTTCGGGTTCAATGCAAACAGTACCCGACCCCTGGGAAAGATCAAACTCAGGTGCCAGATCGGAGATCTCAAGTCCGAGGTAGCATGCTACATCATAGATGCGGACACGTCTTACAATATTTTGCTAGGACGACCATGGATACATGCAAACCGCATTGTCCCATCCACCCTGCATCAGGTTATGAAATACGCCAATGATGAGGGCGAAGTTCGAACCCTAATTGCAGAAAAATACCCCTTCCGAGGAGTAGAAAACTTCCACACCGACTCCGTCTTCTATTTGGAATCCCAAGAGAAAGAAGATGTAGATAGCGGTAATGAAGCTGACATCGAGCCAGATCCTGAGGAAGATTATCCTTGGGAATTAAACTTTGATGTAATAGGTCAGGGTGAGAGTAATAATGATGTACCGAGTGAGGGCGAGTGGTGCATTAATGAAGATTTCATTTTAGCGTACTTGTCTGATGTCTCTCTTAGCAATAAACGAATAGAGAACGATTCTAATGCAGGTACCGGCCCATGGCACGTATTGTGCACGCAGGCATCACTCACATTGCCGATCAAGTCATCCCTCGTTTCAGAGGAAGAAATAGAGGACGCACAGAAGGCTTTCTTCAAAGTCCCATCCAAAAGGAAAGGGCGGAAGCCGATCTGTTTCGGAAAAGTCAAACCGATACAACTCAAACGAGGAAGTTCGGAGGAAGATGATGGAGTTCCTCAATTCCATTATCACGAACCTAATTCCCTCCGGTTGATGAAACAAATGGGGTATGACTTTGACGGAAAGCAAGGTCTAAACTTCGGGAAAGGAAGACGAACACCAATCCGAATGTCCCTAACCCCCGAAGGGAAACCCCCAGATTACTATCAAAAGACTAGAAGGGGTTTAGGATTTGTCACACCTCCCGCTGTCTCAGAAAATGAAATAAGTAATTATCTGCGTCAGGACCGCTCATCCGGAACACCTGCATATGAGTCCGATGTCAGTATCGGACCTTTCTTTAGAAATCTGACCGTGAATATGGTTTCAATCGATCACCCGGATGAAGACGCAAGGAATGATGAAGGGTTAATGGGATCGACCAATGACCCCTGGATCAAACGTCTTAATATTTTGTGGGATATACGATTCGAACAACGCGAACCACCCACCGAAGATAAAGTGGTCCAGGTTAACATGGGAGACGAACATGATTCCAAGCCCATTTTCATAGCCGAAGATTTATCATCTTCCGAGAAAGAAGACCTTATATCTCTCATCCGAGAATATATAGATGTCTTTGCTTGGAATTATGAAGACATGCCTGGTCTTGACCCAAAAGTGGCCGTACACTGTCTTAACATTGATCCGGATGCCAAGCCCGTTAAACAACAACAACGCCGGTTTCGTCCCGAGATCATGGAAGCAATTGAGTCCGAAGTGAAGAAGCTCATTGACTCGGGCTTTGTCAGGGAAGAACAACACCCAGACTGGGTAGCTAACATTGTTCCAGTTCCCAAGAAAAACGGTAAGGTCCGTATATGCATTGATTTTCGTGACCTTAACGCAGCCTGTCCAAAAGACGAGTTTCCACTTCCTATCACGGATGTTATGATCGATAACACCTGCGGATACGAAAGAATGTCTTTCATGGACGGATTCTCTGAGTACAATCAAATCAAGATGCACCCGGAAGACGAGAAGCATACTGCATTCAGAACACCGCTGGGGGTGTATTGCTACACAGTGATGCCCTTCGGCCTGAAAAATGCAGGCGCAACCTATCAACGTGCAATGAACACTATCTTCTATGAACATCTGCGTAAAAAGATAGAATGCTACGTTGATGACATAGCGGTGAAAAGCCAGTGCAAGGATGATCATCTCACAGATCTGAAGACAATGTTCGATATCATGCGGACACATCAGCTGAAGATGAACCCAACAAAATCGTTTCTCGGAGTATCAAGTGGAAAATTCCTGGGATTTATTGTCACATCCAAGGGGATTTCTCTGGATCCAGAAAAGGTGCGCGCTATTCAAGACATGCCACCGCCGAAGAACCTCAAAGAACTCCGAGGTTTGCAAGGTAGACTAGCCTACATCCGGAGGTTCATATCTAACCTTTCGGGGCGCTGCCAACCTTTCTCGAAGCTCATGAAGAAGGGAGTGTCCTTTGTGTGGGATGGGGAATGTCAAAAAGCATTTGAAGAGATCAAGAAATATCTCACACAACCACCGGTTCTCGTGGCCCCTATATCAGGAAAACCATTCCTATTATACGTGAGAGCCATGGAACATTCTTTAGGAGCATTATTGGCCCAGAATGACGACCAAGGACATGAGCAAGCCATCTACTATTTAAGCAGGACCATGATGGGAGCCGAACACCGGTACAATCCGGTCGAGAAAGAATGTCTCGCTTTGGTATTCGCGATTCAAAAGATGCGACATTACCTAGTTGGACAGACAATTCATGTCATCTCTAAGGTAAATCCTTTGAGAGTCCTGATGACGAAACCATCGTCTCTGAATTGCCGGCTTGCAAAATGGGCCATCCTTTTGTCACAATACGACATGCAATTTATGCCCCAAAAGGCAGTCAAGGGTCAAGCATTGGCAGATTTCTTGGCCGATCACCCGGTACCAGGGACATCTAAGTTGTATGAAGAATTGCCCGACGAAGTCGCCGAAGCTTGTGTTGCTCAAGAATCTACACAAGTGTGGAAACTATTCTTCGACGGCGCGTCTAGAGCAAACCCTCACGGAGCGATTACTGCGGGAGTAGGAGTGGTGCTCGTATCGCCTAACGGCCACGTAATCCCAAGAGGATTTTCCTTAATCGAACCGTGTACCAACAATGTGGCTGAGTATAACGCATTATTACTAGGGATGCGGCTTGCCGAAGAACTCAACATTCGGCACCTGGAGGCCTTTGGCGATTCTCAACTCATTGTAAATCAAGTCCGAGGGGAGTACGAAGTACGTCATGAGGACTTAATCCCATACTACTTCGCAGTGCTGAGGCAAGCTGAGCAGTTCGAGGGATTCTTTATCGAATACATTCCAAGAGCCCAGAACGCTTACGCAGATGCTTTGGCTTCATTGGCAACTTCGCTGGCATTACCGCCTGGTGCCGAAACGACGATCCCTGTCGTAGGGCGTGAACTATACTCCTCCAAGATTCCTAAGGAGGAAAGCTCAAACAAGACATTGGTGGAAGAGGTCTGTACAACCTCCATAGAATTCGAGTCTAGAGATTGGTGATTTCCATATATTGACTATGTCTTATACGGAATCTTGCCTGACGACCCTAAGGAAGCGGCCGGCATCAAACGAAAGGCCCTCCGATTCTATTACAATGCAGTCACTCAGACTCTGTATCGTAAATCCCATGACGGTATTTTGCTCCGATGTCTTTCTCAAAAAGAAGTAAAAGAGGCCCTCAAGGAAGCTCATGACGGGATGTGCGGAGCTCATCAGCCCGGAGCTAAATTAGGGGATCGCCTCCGACGAATCGGCTATTACTGGCCAAAGATGTTCTCAGACGCAGTTGACTACGCTAAACGTTGTCACGCGTGCCAAATTCATGGGGATTTCATCCACCAAGCACCTGGGAACTTACATCCCACATCTGCATCATGGCCATTTGAAGAATGGGGAATGGATATCGTGGGACCAATTTCCCCTCCGACGTCTAAAGGACATCGATTCATCCTAGCGGTAACTGACTATTTCTCCAAATGGGCGGAGACAATCCCGTTGAAAGAAGTCAAAACTTCAAACGTAATTAAATTCGTCAAACACCATGTTGTCTACCGTTTCGGAGTCCCGAAGCGGATAGTTCATGACAATGGGACACAATTCATCAGTTTTGGATTCCAGAGATTTTGTGACAAATTCAGAATCCAGAGCGTTGCATCTACGGCATATTACCCGCCGGCGAATGGTCTTGCAGAAGCCTTCAACAAAACCATCGTGAAACTTCTCAAGAAATTCGTTTCCAAGAGTCGACGTGATTGGGATGAAAGACTCGGCGAATGTTTATGGGCTTACCGTACAACGGTGAGGACCCCTACGAGAGCTACACCGTTCTCGCTGGTATATGGATGTAAAGTCGTATTACCACTGGAAATTCAGATTCCTTCTCTGAGAGTCGCTATCACGACAGGGCTAACAGAAGAAGAAAAGCATCAACGGCGCCTGCAAGAACTTGAAACCCTAGACGACAAACGACTTCAAGCTAAGCAGCAGATCGAACTCTATCAAGCTCGAATTTCCAAAGCCTACAATAAAAAGGTTAAGGAATAAACTTTCAAAAAAGGCGATTTGGTCTTGGCCAACAGACGACCCATGGTGATGACACACAAAACCAAAGGGAAGTTTAATCCTAAATGGGAAGGGCCCTTCGTAATAGACTCAGTTTATTCGAACGGAGCATATCGCCTTATCAATCAACAAGGAGACAGGCTCATGATGCCAATCAATGGGAAATTCCTAAAGAGATATTTCCCGTGAATCATGTTGCCCCCTAATCCCCAGCTAGATTAGGCTAGGGGTTGCCTATTTATAGTGTAACTCTATTTTGTATCTCGTCAAGTTAACACTACACCTCTGACGATTGAAATTTTCTAGAATTGTTTTGTAAATGATAATAAAGAGAATTTCATTTTCATATTGAGTCGACACTACGTTTTTCATTGTCTTGAATCATGCTTCAACAAAAGAGATAATGAAAACCAAAATGATATCATTTCCATTCAATATTGTTAATCTGAATACAAAAGTGAAAACAATTGAAAGGAAAATGATACAAATTTATCCCTCCACCAAAAATAGCGCAAACCCTAAACGTCGGGGCTCATCAATCTGAAAGACTTGAGTTTAGATTTCAGCGCTAATATATTTTCCTCGCGAGCCTTTCTGATATCTTTAGTTATCTTGCTCTTGAGTTCCTCTTCACTAGGCGTTGCTTCTGCAAGTTCTCGCCGAAGTTTATCGGCAGCGACAATCTCGTCGCAATAGCATTTGAAGAGTCCATCACAATAACCAGCGAATCCTCTTAAAATCTCCACCCCATCAGCTAGCTGAGCGTTTATCTGAGGGACTTCAACACCAGCTCGAGCAAGCTCTGCTGCAGTATCCCGGAGACCCACAGCAAGGTTGCCCATGTCCCTCTGTACTTGGGCATGTTCATCACGCAGGTGAGCAAGACGAGGTTCTGTTTCGGATAAACTCTTCTGAAGAACCTCTTGCCGTTGCGCCTTCAAAGCCTTGGCCTCAGAAAGAGCCCGATCCACTTCTGGGCCTATGTCGTCACGTTGCAGCATGGAGAGGAACTCCAGCTCATATTCCAAGATGATGAGGCTCTCACGACAGTTCTCGGTCCATATTTTATCACCCTGATGCTTGATCTTAGCCAAGCATTCCAGCAAATGAGGTTCAAAAACCTTGTAACTTACGTCCCCGAGACTGACAACGTCAATGGTCCTTTGCATCCAACGTTCCAATTGTTCGATGAGCTCCCTCAGTGTCTCAGAGCTTGGGGGTGGGGCGGTCGGATAAACGAAACAGTCCGCATAATCAGTGCGAGTAGAGGTGTGCGGGGCTTTAGATAAGAATGTCTTGACCATTTCTGACGTGGAGCCTAAGATATCCTCTTCCTGCTCACCGATTGTTGCTTCAAGACTTGGAGGAGCGGTGGGAAGCGTAATACCCTCTCTATTTTCAGGAGATGCAGCATGCGCTGATCGTATCGCGTCTCCCATCAGCTTGGTCTTCTTTGAATTTTTGGCTACGACAGGCAGCCGTTTATGCATTCTCCTGTCATACTCAGCCTGCTCAGCAGTAGAAAGAGCCTTCTTACCCGATCTCAGAAGACGAGGTTCCGAAGCAGGCACTTTTGGAATTGGTTTTTCTTCGGGAGAGTCAGCAATCGGTGTTTCCTCTTCGATCTCCATAAGAGTTTCTTCTTTAGGAGGCTCGATGGCAGATAAATTTCTAAGAGCTTCAACAGCCTCAGATGTTTCTTGTTCGCAGGATAGATATTCTTCTACCCCTGGCAAACGGGTGCTGGAAGAACGACTCCTCAAACGATACAATTCCCGAATCTCACTTATGCCGGAGGTGTAAATATCATACCCCGTGACTTGGGAAACTTTTTCATACCAGCTGCGGAAATCGGCAACAGTGGAGCAGCCAGGCGGCGAATTGGGTAGAGTGAATTGCGCATGGGTTCCCCCGGCGGAAAAGAAGTACCATGCACGAGCTCCTTCATATAAATTCCCAATATGAGCCAATGCCGGGTTAGGATTGCCAACATAAAGCTGGTCATATCCGAATTGCCTAGCGAACCGAGAAGGCACGTAGGGTTCAATAAAGCACTTCTCCCGCAAGCGGAAGACCAGGTAGCCCAACCTGATCATAAGAAGCCAGTTGAATGTGCCTTCTTCCAAAGAAGACGAACCCTCAAAAAGCAAGTCTATGAAGTGGGCATCCTTCGCGTCAGCTCCGTTAAAATCAGGAGCACAACAGAAAATCCGGTAATTATCCTCCCGAGATAAGGATTGTCGAGCCCTGACTATGTAAGAATGAGTCCACGTGGCCGACTCTAATCTCTGTATGAAGAGGATGTAAGCATCAGCACTCTCCGATACTCCCGTCATCAAGGAGGGGCAATGCAGCACGAACCAGGCCACCAAGTACGTATACGGCACTGGTATGCTTGGCTGGGGGTTCTTCCCTGCTTTCTTCCTGGCAACCTTAACCATCGAGGCGCCGAGCAGATCAGAGGTTAACATCCTTAGGCCGTTTTGAATGCAGCCGACCATGGCAGTGAGGAGGCTCACGGGTCTCCCATGTGCCAGCAAAACAGCTGGATATACAACCTCAGCCAGGATTGCTTCTATTGGTCTCGACGGCACTACGCACCGTTTCAACCAAACCATAAAGAAGCCTGCAAGTAGAGTCGTGTCAGAAATAGGAATTGTACCCTGGTGGTGGAAACTTTCAAACTCAACACCAGCCTCAAAATCCTCCTCTACATGCTCTGTTTTGTAGATAGCATTAGAAGCCTTAATCCGAGCTTTGGCTTCTTTGGGAGAGATGGCTGCAACACGAGACACGGCTACATCTTTCCGGTTTAAATTCTGAAAGAGGTATTCCGCCCATGTGGTATGCATGATGCCTCCTCCACGCGTCCCACAGATTTGAGCACATATATGGAAGTGGCACATCAACTCCCAGAAAGTAGTATAAATTTCTGGGTGCGCCAACCTCAACTGAGAAAGCTCTTCGGTAGTAGGGATGAACTCTTCGTAGGGTGTTTTCCCAAGTGGCAATCCTGACACCGCTTGCATCTCATGAAGAGCAAAACCTAACTCTCCTGCAGGTGTGAAAAATGTGCAACTGTCCGAGTTATATTTCTCTAACATAGCAAAGAAATTATGGAAGCTCTGCACAACTCCCCGTCGAGTAGCTAACACGGGAATTGTGAGACCCGATTGAATGAGTGACTCCTTAAGCTCCTCAAGAACGAAGTCAATCATGCGGGTCCACCAACCTCCTTCTCCGGAACAAACCCATCCAGGGGATCTGAACGCTTGGGTAGAAAATTCACCCTGAGTTGCAAGGAACTGGCGAATGAAAATATTCGCTGGGCATGGCATCTCCTGAGCCAGTTCCTTCTTCTCAAATAAACCGGGTCTCAATCCCTTGAGTTGCCCTCCGATTTGTGTACGAGCCCGTCGACCAGATCCGAGCGACACATTTTCCTTCTCCTTAACTATGTCAAAAGTCAGACTCCGACGACGGCTTGCATTCAAGAAGTAGGAGAGGGGATACATCCTCTTCATGTTAGGAAGGAAGAAGTAGCGGTTATCAATTTTCCGCAATAGCTTCGAATCTTCTGCATGTACGAGGTGATCATTGATGGATATGCGATCCCCGAATATGAACGCCGGTTTGGGAAACTGGGCATGACCAGCAGGGCTCTCCATGTCCAAATCAGTGATCAAAACTCTAAGAGTTGAACATCGAGGAGATCTAATCATGTCCATTCTCTCGGAGTCAGCGAAGGTGCAAAGCGGAACTGCGTTTTGAAGACTAAAAGTGTCATTCGCATCAGGTCCGCCAATATACCCAAAATGATGCTCTTGTGAAAGCGGCACGTTCGGTAAAAGCACTGCATAATCAAAAAGCAGATGTTAGCAGCTATAAGCGAGCCGTCGACATAAAGATAGAACCCAAAACACAAAGGGTTAAAGTCTCATGTCAAATCTCCAACGCGAGGGTCGAGCCCCGCGTCAGAAATCTCCAACGCGAGGGTCGAGCCCCGCGTCAGAATTCTCAAACGCAAGGGTCGAATCTCGTGTTAAAAAATTGGAACGCGAGGGTCGGACCCAAAGGGGATCCTAGTCCCGCGTTTTCATCCAGTTAGAACGAGTCATCTTCCTCGTTATCAAGAACCCACTTAGGGTTTTCAGAAAACTTGCCAAAGCAAGTTCTTTTAGTCGGCACCTACCACGACAGGGAGGTTCTTGCGACGGCGGGGATGACGACGACGTCATAGCACGATCAGGAATACCGCCGGCGCCCTCAACCGACGGTGTTTCGGGAGTCGCTCCGGTGACTTTCTTGGAGCTTGAACCCATCCTCCGCGGCGCCATCAGCACAGTGGATCGGAGGAGGTGTTTTCAAATGAAGAAGACAAAGTTCGTCGGAGATCTCGCCGAAGTCAAACGAGATTTCTCGTTCTTGGAGATAGCCAAAATTTTGAGAGTCAAGTGACTCTTGACATGACCACTCAGGTCTATTTATAACAGCCGTCAAGCTGTTGAGATGGTACGGGATTCTAGGGAAGAATCCCAATCATTCTCAAAACGCGAAGCCCACTATCGCGTTCAAATTTCAAAGGGGCAAGGCCCAGGCCCGCGTCACTAAGGCCTGAACCTCGCGTTCTAAACCTTAAACGCGAAGGTCACCTTAGCGTTATAACTCTTCGATACTTAGCCTCTAAGTTCATGGGTTCTTTTTAACAGAATGCGTTCAAAACTCTGTATCTCCTCAATCCATCAGGTTAATATTACACCTCAGATGGTCATCATCCTAACAGATATTGAATTTAGTTATTATCACCACCAATATAACTCCTCTGTTAAAATCCACTTATCGATTCTCATTAACAGAACAATAAGTCCTCAAAATTGTCCCGATCGCAATTTTTCTCATGTCACGTTAAAACCACACCTCTGACA
>BQKN01001081.1:0-32666 GCA_022839385.1 Asparagus kiusianus | reverse complement strand
AACTTATCGACTCTCCCCAATAGAGCGATAAGTCCTCAAAATTGCCCAGATCGCAAAATCAACTTATCGACTCTCTTCAATAGAGCGATAAGCCCTCAAAATTGCCCTGATCGTAATATTCCCCTTATCAAGTCAGAATTATATTTCTGGCACTCATGGACTTCTTTCAGTGTTTAACACCAAAATAACACAGGAAGGATTCTGTTTTGCAACTCGATTCTGGGAGAATAATCAAGCATTTATCCCCAGCAGTTAAAAATTTTCTAGAGTTATTTTATGATAGAAGATTTCTGAGTATTCTTTGTAATTTGTTGTTTGAAGTCAAAACATGATAAATGCAAAGAGCACTAAAAGATCAGTATCACTTTTTATTCAAATGCCAAAAGAAAGTGATACAAGACAAACGTGTTCTCATCAGAAGAACATTACAACAAAAAAAAAACCAAGTTCACTCATGCATCAAATCAAAAGTTGCGAGTTGAGTCTTGAGCTCGGCCAATTCTTTCTCGTGATCAGCCCGCACCATAGCTTCAGCCTTGGCCCGGAGTTCATCCGCACTTGGTACGATGATGGCCGCCACCTTGTTCCTGGCCTCCTCTAGGGCTAAAGCCTGCGAATGATATTCCAAAGCACCATTAGCATCCTGGGTACTGAGGATATTGACAACATCTTCTTCGCGAGAGACTTCAGCCTTTAAGCGCAAGACTTCAGCCTCAGCTTCGACAAGTCTATCACGGAGCGAGTTCAGAGAAGTAGTCGAGCGTTCTAGTTCCTCTCGCTTCTGAATGTTACGCTCACGAAGCTCCGCGACTTGGCGCTCCTTCTCAGTTAAATCCCGCTCCAGCGATTCCCGTTGTATCACTTCGGCAATTTGAAGATTAGCCAGAGTTGATACAATTTGTGGCTGGAGGTCGCTATGACCCATGGTCTCCAAACGTTGTAATTTCTCCTCCAAACGGAGGATGACTTCTGAGCAGCGCTCGAACCATTGAGGTTCGCCTACACACTTGACCCCGTTCAAGCCCACTTCCAGAAGAGGTCGAAAGGAATTCAAAGTCCCTTGACCATTCATCAGGGACTCAACCACCATCTTCGCAAGAGTGTTTAGATACACCAAAGATACCTGAAGGAACTTAGGTGCATTAGCAAGCCTGACGATCGCACCTGAAGATACTCCTTCAGCAGCTGAGGTTGGTGCGTTAAGACGATGGCTGGTAGGCGATCCCGGTGCCGAAGCTGCAGAAGCAATCGAAATATTCAATTGTGAAGGGCTTGAGGTCAAGGCCATCAATGCCTTCGCTTGAGATGAGCTGGGCCCAGCCTCTGTTGGAGCAAGCGAAATCTTCATCACCGCTTTTGGTGAAGTGGCCACCACAGAAGAGTCACGGAAGGGGTGCTCCGGCAAAGGAGCCGACACCTGCACGACCGGCTGTTCCAGAGGAGAAGTCGTAGCGGTAGTTTCAGGTAACACCACAGACGAAACAGTGATCTCGGGCAATGCTGTAGGCAAAGCAGTTGCCGCAGGGGAGCCAGGTGTATGTTGCTCTTTTGTAGGAGCCGACGCCGACACAGGATCTTGCTCTAAAGAAGCAGCCGAAATAGTCCCAGGGGTTGGCGAACCTGCACGAAAAAACGGTCGGAATGCGGAAAAAGCGTGCGGGATAAGTCGAAACAAACTAAGCTTACCGGTGAGGTAAAAAGGCGTATAACCAGATGCCTTATCAGACTGAGCCTTAGGAGCATCATCAAAAATGGTTACATCATCCATTGAATCGTGCTCCTCATCTTCTACATCATCACCTGGCACGTTGCCAACTTCAGCACCCTCATCATCTTTTTCTTCGTCAGCTTCACCAACGATCGAGGAGCCTTCATAATCAACTCGTTCCTCATCATCTTGAGCAGCTGAAGATCCAGGAAGACTTGTGCCAACAGCTGGTTTATTCATAAGTCCTGTTGTAGGACTAAGAATTAAGTCACCGGCTTGCGACATTAAGGCAGAAGGGGAAGGAGATGGATTCTCTTCGATATCCCTCTGCTCCAAGATTGGAGACTCAGGGAGGTCCATCACTGGAGCGGATTCTGCATCTGCAGCCATTAATTCATCCTCTTCGTCCTCAGGCGGATGATAAGAAGAAGCACCGCCTGAAAGGGCTGGCCCCTGAGAACGAAGCCCGGTTCTTCGTGGCAGGCCCACCACAGACGATTCCTGTGGTCCTTCATCTACAGCAGCCCGGATGGCCTCGGCCATTAACTTGGGTTTTTGTTGGCCTCTGGGAGGAGAATCAACCTGTAGTTTCCGGCGAATCTGCTTATCATACTTGCCGGCTTCTTCTGCAGAAAGTTTTCTTTTTCCCGATGCTCTCGTAGTGGGAGGCTCAGCCACATGTTGTTCCTCCCTAGGAGCAGGCTCGGCTGTTCGCTCCTCTTCCTGTTCAGCAGGCTGGTTCTCAACGGCTAAGAACTCATCAATCCCTCTTAAACGGGATGTCTTTGACCCCCTCCTTAAAGAATACATGTGCCTAATGTCTTTCAGGCACGATGAATTTATGTTATAATTGGGAATCTGAGACGCTGCGTGATACCAATTACAGAAGCTTATGGAGGTGTAGGAGTTGGCAGTTTTGTGAGGAAGCCTGAAAACGGCCTTGGTACAACCTGCTACAGAATAATACTAGGCCCTGGCTCCTTCATATAGATTGCCCACAACTGATAGCTGAGGGCGAGGGTTCCCGACGTACACTTGGTCGTACCCAAATTGCCGAGCAAACCTATAAGGTTGGTAGGGCTCGACGAAGCAGTTGACGCCTTGCCGGAAGACTAAGTAGCCTGGCCTAATGGAGAGAAGCCAATGAAAAACACCTCCGTTTAGCTGAGTGAATCCATTGGGGCCTGCTACGTCCTGATATTCCGCGCCATAGATACCGCCCTCAAAATCAGGGAAACATCGGTAGATATGGAAGTTGGTGTCTCGCGTTAGGATTTGGCAAATCCTAACCATATACCCCCCTTCCCACTTCGCAGACTCTAGTCTTTGTACGAACGGAGTGAATGAATCTCCCGGTGGAGAAGCTGCCGTCATCAACGAAGGGCAGTGGAGCACGTACCAAGCCATCAAGTAAGTATATGGCATTGGCACCCTAGGATTGGGAGTCTTGAAAGCCTTGCGACCCTCGGACTCCACCTCGGTGGTTTCAACGAAGTCCGAAGTCAACTCCCGCAATCCGAATTGTAGACAACCCACCATAGCACTGAGGAGGCTCACAGGCCTCCCATGGGCTAGAAGTACGGCGGGGTAGATCACCTCAACAGCGAGAGCATCGATCGGCCTAGTAGGGACGACGCACCGCTTGAGCCACAGCATCAAATACCCAGCCAAAAGTGCCGTATCAGAGATAGGGAGCAGAGCTTGGTAATGGAAACTCTCGAATTCTGTGTGGGCCGGGAAAACATCTTCATTGGCCTCATTTGTGTAGTGGGAGGTAGCATCGTCAATCCGGGCTTGGACTTCTTCCAAAGTGCTGGCCGATAATCGGGACACGGAGCCCCCCTTACTGGTCAAGTTCTGGAATAAATATTCCGCCCAAGACACTTGTTTAATGCCGCTTCCGCGGGCCCCCGTCAGTTGCATGCAGATGTGGAAGTGACACATAACTTCCCATAAAGTAGCATAAATTTCAGGGCTGGCCTTCTTTAGAAGTTAGAGTTCCGCCGATCCCGGAACAAATTCTTCATACGGCAAATCTCCAAGAAGAAGACCCGAGACTTCGTGCATCTCGTGAAGAGCGAAGCCTAACTCCCCCACAGGAGTGAAGAAAGTGCAAGAATCAGGGTTATACTTCTCCAGTATAGAGAAGAAGTGAAAATGGCTCTGGACAATTCCAAATTTGGTGGCCCGCACAGGTACTTTCAAACCAGCCTGGGAGAGGGGCACATCCAATTCGTCCAAAACGAACTTGGTCATCCGAGTCCACCACCCTGTTACTGGAGAATGAACCCAGCCAGGAGTTCTGAATCCTTGTGCGGGAAACTCCCCTTTCTTCTCCACAAATCTCCTAACAAAAGTCCTCGCGGGACTAACCACCTCGCCAAGGGGATACTCCTTAGCGAATAAACCTGGTCGTAAAGCAGTCACCTGTCGACCATAACCTGCCGAGCGGACCCCGTGGAAAATCAAATTTCCAAGAGCAATCCCATCTTGATCCTTAACCAAGGGCCAATCCATGTGTCTCGGGACGGACGCACACTGGAAATAAGATATGGGGAACATTCTCTCCATATTGGGTAAGAAAAGGTTGCGGTCTCCAACTTTCCGCAACCACTTGTAGTTTTCGTCATAAGCAGTGTCAGCATCAAAGTCAACAAAGTCCCCGAAGAGGTATTCAGGTTTGACTATTGGCTTACGGTTTGTGTGTTCAAACTTAACATCCGTAACCAATGTCCTAAGAGTTTCGGGAGAAGCTTTCGTGACTAACTCCGCGTGACTCTTATCCTTAATTTTAAAGACTGGGAGTTCTTGGCGCGAGTTGAATGTCATATTCATGTCCACGCCACCTTCATGTCCGAAATGGTGGCGAAAAAGAAGTGGTTCGCTGGTATGACGCACTGCAAAACGAAGAAAAAATCAGCTAAGTCAAAAGCAAAGCTCAGACGCGAAGGTCGAAACCCGCGTCAACTAAGTCAGACGCGAAGGTCGAACCTCGCGTCAGAAAAGTCAGACGCGAAGGTTGACACCCGCGTCAACTAAGTTCAGACGCGAAGATCGAACCTCGCGTCAGAAATTAAAAGCAAAGCTCAGACGCGAGGTTCACAACCCCTAACTCTGTGGAGTTTGTTGATATTTATAGTGGGATTAGGGGTGTAACTACCCCCATAATCCGCTCTTAAATGGGTTAGTTGCCCCCATTAATCGGGTGTAACAACCCACGTAAATCACTGCCCAAATTATGGGTGCAAAGCGGTTTTTGAGCTGTTAGGATTACGTTTGAATAGGTCAAACGCAAGTCCTGCATTGCTGGGTGTGGACGCAGCGTTTGGAAGCTGCGTTAGCAGCTGGGTCTGAACTGCGTTAGCAGCTGGATTCATACTGCGTTGGCAGTTGAGTGGAAGTCGCGTTGGCAGCTGAATTGAGCTGCGTAGCTTGGCTTTGGACTGTGTCTACTGCAGAAATGAGTTTCGTGTCTTGGACTGAAGAGATTATTGACTTGTAATCTCTTCTGGCAGAGCTTTGCAAAGATCGTCGTTCTGTAATCTTCGCTTTAGCTTTTTGACATGTGAGAGTCGTCAGATTGTAATTCTCACTGTTAATTATGAAGGCTGTTGTACCAGAGCGTTCATCGATTGTAGTGAAGGTCGTTGAATCGTAACCTTTCTTGATTTCCATGAAAATCCTCTAGTTGTAGCCCTCATTTGTTGACGTGAAAGTTGTCTAATTGTAACTTTCATAGTCGAAATGTTGATTGAAGTTAGATAGGGACCAGCTATTTGTTGTGATTTTTAGATAGCCTACAATTGTATACCATACGAAGGCTTGTTCTGTGACATCCTACTAATTAGTCCTACATCGGTGGGAATGAAGAAATTTAAAGGTTTATATAGTGAAAGCAGAAGGCTTAAGTGAAACATCGGCTAGTCGATTTTCGCAGTGGTTTGAGCCAAATAGCACGTTACACTAGGTGGGTCCCACGGCTTGCACGCTCCAACGGACCGTGAGCTTGGGGCATGACAAATGGTATCAGAGCAGTTGTCAGCCGGAAGTATGGAGCTAAGTGCCATGTGGGGCTAAGTGATGCACTGTGTAGATGCGTGGGAGCTACCTCTAAAGCCCGTAGGAGCCACCTCTAGAGTCCACATCGCCTGGCGGTGATACTGGGATGTGCTAATTATCATGTCACGACGAGGACGTCACCTTTGTAAGGTGGGGTGAATGTGACATCCCGCTAATTAGTCCCACATCGGTGGGAATGAAGAAATTTAAAGGTTTATATAGTGAAAGCAGAAGACTTAAGTGAAACATCGACTAGTCGATTTTGGCAGTGGTTTGAGCCAAATAGCACGTTACACTCGGTGGGTCCCACAGCTTGCACGCGTCAACGAGCCACGGGCCCGGGGCGTGACATGTTCTAAGCCAAAATATGCAAAAAGAGGAATAATCAACCATATCTGTATTTCCAACAGCGGAGCAATAACTGATTTCAGTAAATTATTAACCAGCGGATGTCCAGGAATACTTTCAGTTTTTGACTTTTTTCATCTCTTTTGGACAAGAAACACATCAAAGCAGCACCCAATATCATACACCCCAGAAAGACAGTAAATAGGAGGTTTGTATTCTCCCCTTCCTGCAGGATGCAAGGTTATGAAATTATTAGTCTTTGATGGCATATAAGATGAATTACAATTCAACAACTGTACAAATAATAAGTCTAATGAAATTGTCAAATGGTCCAACCTTTCCATCTCCCAACAGAAAAAATGAGATTAAATTGCCAACAACCTGAAAAAATAAATTGAACAAGGGAGTTGTCGTTTCCCAATAAGAATCAGCTACACGACTTTGTTTATACTGGTGAAAAGAAAGAATCCTTGTACCTGAGTGCTAGCGAACATTCCCCAAAGTTCACCATTGAAATTACCGATTACTGTACCTTCATGCAAATGGCAATCTTTTGCATGGCTACGTGCAGCAGATGTGAGATATGTCCCCTAGAAACCAGCAAATGCAACAATATTGCAAGATTTGGAGGTCAAAAACAATACAGGCTATCACCAAGAAAAAGAATAAACAAAATACAAGAATGAAACAAAAAGATGACAGTTGCATACCTGACTGACAAAAATTATAGAAGCAGTAAAGCCAAGATATAAAGAAGCCGGCACCATAGTGTACCTGGAGAAAAGAAGGCACCCATCATCAGATTATTTATAAATGCAGAAGAAAATTATCCTACCAAAATATTTCATATCACAAAGGTTAGCATGGAAGAAAATTGATCTCAGATGCAACAGTATAAATACAATGGAAAAGTTTCATTTGATATAAACTTGGTGGAGGAGATAGCCTTCCACAGAACTGCGAAATGTAGGATTCATACATCCGGCCCTGAAGATTCAGGATAGAGCTTTGATGATGTTGTTGTTGTTACTTCACAATAGAGTTACTAATAAAGTTACCATGATTACAAAATTTGATCATGCTAAAGGGCATGTTTAAAAAAAATGCTATTGCAAAGCAAAACTTTTAATGGTGAACCTGCAACAGAAGGCAGAAAAGCAATGCCAACAAAAATGCATTTGATGAACAATATTCAGTCATGGAACTTTCCCTTGGCCACTCCCTAAAAACATTCCAACCCTTTCAGTAAAAAAGACATAAAGGATCATCCCTCTAAATCTGTATGGGCAGACCTGTCAATACGTCTTCCTCGCTCACACTTTTCCACATAACATGTATGATAAAAGTGACATCAGTTCCAAACTCAACAGTTCCATATCCAAATACCAAATAATTAATTTAGAGACGGTACATCTTGTAATGATCAATTATTATGCAAATGGATGGACAAGTAAGCCCCTTAAATAAAGCTGAAAAGGATCAAACATGGGCATAATACATATCCCTGTTCCATTTCATTTTACAAATACAGGAGGGCTACGAAAATCTACATGAATCAATGTAGCATAGAGAGGTATATTCCAAACACGCCGTCTTGAACTAAAACTTTTATCAATTATCCAAGATAAGAACATTACTTCATGGTTCCACAACCTCAAGACAATACAAAAAATATATACCTAATGTTTCTATAAAACTCGCCAATGTAATAAAAACAAGACGATCAACACTTATTATAAGAACATCTCATCCAATTTAATCAGGTTTCCACAGCAGTCCACATGAAATAAGCAAAATTTGACGAGCCAACGATAATACACTGACCGGTTACCAACTTCTACCAAGCAATTCCTACAATACCAATTGAGAACTCACCAGAATGGCTTCAAATTCAAAGCAATAAACAGCAAATACCCAGTGGTACTCAAAACCAGAGCCCGCTTCGTCCCCAAGCCCCTCACAACTGGCGAAGCCACCACTGAGAACAGAGTGAATGAAGTATAAAGTATCCCCATCGACGTTGTTCCCAGGTCCCCCTTCTATGATCTCCCACAAACAAAAAACAACAATCAACACGGACCAATTCATGATCAATCAAAGGACAGCGCAGAGGGGCTCACGGTGTTGATAGTGCTCTCGAGATTATGAGCAGCGCCATAAGCACAGAAGATGAAGAAGAAAGAGAAACTTAATATGTGAGCATCTCGGGCATGGCTCTTCAAAGAGGACTGGCCCACTTCGGCCAAAAGGCCGTCCTCAATCGCAACAACAAGAGGCCTCGCTTCATCCCCTTGATTAGGATTCATTGGTAAGCTCTCCTCTATCTTCACTCAATTTGGGCAAAGTTTCAGAGAGCAACGAAACCCTAATCCAGCTGCTCCCTACAATAGATCTTTAACAAATATGCCCCTAATCGAACACATTGAATTAAAAAAACGATTTCAGTAAGAGGGGGGGGGAAGCAACAAACATTGGGGGAGAACGGAGCGTTGATCTTCTTGGGCATGATGTAGGTCTTCTTCTTCCTCTTCTTGGCGCCACCGCGGCGACGGAGGACGAGGTGGAGTGTCGACTCCTTCTAAATGTTGTAATCGGCCAGGGTCCAACCATCCTCGACCTGCTTTCCCGCGAAAATGAGCCGCTGCTAATCCGGAGGGATCTCAACACCATCGAGGTCGGCGTGGAGATGTGTGGGAAGTTCGAGCGAAGGAGGATGAGAGGCAAAGGAGAAAGATCGAGAGATGGTTGGATGAAGAATTGGGGATTTGAATGGTTTTAGGGTTTTTACGGAGCGGTCAAATGAAAATTTAGGGGGGAATTGTGGCACTCCATCTCAAAACCAGAAATGAAAATGTGCAGGATCCGCTCATTACACAATTTAGTATCAAGCCCAATTCAAACTCAACGCTTTATTTTAAAGCGTTGTCTTAGACTTTACTGTGACAATTGGAACCATCACAAAACCATTTCCTTAGACGTCTAAGGTGACGGTTTTAAACCGTCCTCACCGAACCGTCCTCGTAGACCGATTTTTGTGGTAGTGATATCTCTCTCAAAGTGCTCAAAATACTCTCTAATATCTGATTTAATCCTCTGATTACAATGGGTTACAATTCACACAATCTCACAAATATAACCCTAACCAAAGCTCTCAACTCCCTCACAATATCTCCCTCTCAAAGTGCTCAAAATACTCTCTATTCTCTTATTTAATCCTCTGCACAAAACCCTAAAAATGTGTTTGTATTTATATCAAACATCAATCCAAAACAAACCAGGAAAACAGAACTGGGCCCAGACCTGCATCGCGGTCGACCGGGCACAAGCGTGCGGTCGACCGGCCAGAAGCCCATCTTTTCACCATGTAACTCAGCACTCCTTCGGTCGACCGGCCAGGTCGACCGGGCACAAGCGTGTGGCCGACCGGCCAGAAGCCCATCTTTTCACCATGTAACTCAGCACTCCTTCAGTCGACCGCACAGACACCTTCAGTCGACCGACCCGAACATGGATTTAGAACCATGTTCCGTGCACGAATCCGATCAACCAGCCTAAGACATTCGGTCGACCGACCCTTACCAAATTTGAGCTACGTTTTTTTTCCTGTATTTACCCGTTTTCTCTTCAATTCTCTACCTCGGCGAAGTTTTCCCAAAACTGAGCCGAAACCAAACAAGAGCATCACTACGTCGTCTCTCTAAATTCGGCTGCAACAATGTGGTTGCCTACGTACCCCCTCTCCCAAGGGATCAATACGCCCTTAGTTCATCCAAATGGCCGAAAACGGCCTCAACAATCACGAATTTACAATAAGTTTCTACAATGATCGAACTTGTTTCTCGGAACCACCTTTGTGAGCATATCCGCCGGATTATCTTTCGTGTGGACTTTCACAATCTCCACACCTCCATCTTCAAGAACGTCTCGAACGAATTGATAACGAACGTCAATATGCTTCGTCCTCGTGTGAAAGACCTGATTCTTCGCCAAATAGTATCTCCTACTACTCTGCTAAGTACCTTCTGCTTCTCATCGAGGCACAGATCCATCACCTTCTCCTCTGCCCTTGCAGCAGAGGCACGCGCACCTTCTGTGCTCGTATAACAGAGGCACACACAGTTAATGGATAATGAGCCTTCATACACAAACACAAGATAATGAGAATGATGCATTCGCACCATCTGATTTGTAACACTTACAATCTTTCTCAAATTTTAACGGCCCAAGAAATATCTCTTACATCCAGAACCACTTTCGATTCACCTCACCTCCACAATGGCAACGCGTTCACTATATTCAGCAGCGACGCGCACAGAAACACAGCTAGTGCAGCCCACAAGGAAGCAAAAACAGACAGACGACAATGATCTGCACCAGGAAGTGAAACATAATCTCATACTAAATATAACAAGGCGCAAGTTACAATACGGCACAAATTTAACACATAGCTGTTTCCATTCTTCCGTCATGAACTGCAATACAATACGATGATCAATTGATCATTACAAGTTAAGATCATACAATCATCCAAAACCAATTCTTCCAAATAACTGAAAACTCTATACAAGAAACCAGTAAATTGGGCTATCAAACTTTTAGAAAACAAAGGCACATTTATCCATTCAGAACCCCCAGAATCGGAACAACTTCTCAACCGCAACACACTGGCAACAACCACTTTCTATTATTTATGTACAATCATCAGTTCGCGTAAAATACTTGCTCCCATCAGGAAGCCTCGCCAATTGACAGATGCACCTTAGGTATTGCCTCCCTCAAGAAGCTGCTTCCACATTTCGCTTCCTGGTCACTAATGGTGTACCCAAAAATGTCGACCATGTTTGACTTGTCAAAATCGTCAAGTACCAGAATGTCCCCACTTGCTTGCAATCTGACAACAAAGTCCATTGAAACCGTTAATCCGAACGGAAAAGAAATCACATACAGCACCCTTTAAAAAAATAACATACTGGAAAAATGAGAGGATGACATATGTCATAGCATCAATCGTGATGTGCATGTCACTAATGCCTTTCAATGCATCATTTCAGTGTACTAGTTCAATTATGACTGCAGTAATAGTCAGATGATGGCACTAACAATCACAGCAGTAATACATCAAGTGTCAGACTCTGCCTTCATCCGTAGACAATGTTATATGACAGAGCCTCCCTTGGAACCGCCGCCCCCGCCCCCCGCCCCGCCCCCCCCCCCCCAAAAAAAACGTAGGAACCCCAAAAGAACTAAAAAAACAAAACAAAAAAACCATGGTGCATCAGTGAGTAGAAAGAGGTGATGACGTATCAGCATAGGAAAATACCTGCCATTTTGAGGATCACGCCCCTTGCTAAAAGTTTTACGATTACCATGTTTCTTTTCGCCCACATTCACACGTGATGATTTGCCCTTGTGTTTGTGTTTTTTGTCCTTTTTCTTTGCCTTAGGGCGTTGCTGATGACGATTCACAGTGTGTGACATGGAAGTGGAAGGTGGATCATAGACCTCTGGAGCCCATTTTACACGCAGTTCTGGCTTCACCATCGTCCCATTTGATGCCCGACCACCTTTCATAGCAGAAATAAGAGTCGAAGATGACTGCAAGAAAGAAAGACTCTCGTCAACAAATGCATAACTCTACTTTTCAAACATATACCCTTATTTGTAAAGATGGACACTTGTCCTTGGTTCTAACATCCAATCACTGGTTAGTAAAAATAAAAATTTTGCCAACAAGTGGACCAATATTATATATTCCAGTAGCAACTGCCAACTTATGCACTAAATTTCGGTAGTATCATCTACAGACATATTTTTCTTTTCTATTATTTCTCTGGTGCATATTCAGTGCCAACAAAGAAGAAGAAAATGAGTTAATCTAATCACTGACAAGATTTATGGAAATGAACTCATATGGAAACAAACAAGCTTAAGCAATAAATGAACACAAGGGAAAATTGTTAATACCAAAGAGCAGAAAATATATGATTAATCAACAAAAGAAATATAGTTTTCCTTGAAGATTAACAAGTGCAGCATAATCTTTTGATCTTCTTTCTTATATTATTTATGTTCATTGTCTGGAATTTAAAATTCTGAGTCATCAGAAAGAAGATGATAAATCCAGAAGTAATAGGCAGTTATGTCCCTATTCTGAAGTTTTTGATAAGTTGATATCTGGTAAGGAAAGATGTAGAATACTACCAGTAAATTGATTCAAGCCCTTTTTGTAATATCATTCTTAACATTACTAGTAAAATGAACACATTTAATCCAGGATAGTTACTTAACAAATCAAAACAACCTTGTTACAATGTCGATCTAGTGTGATATATGACATTATTCAGCAACCGAACATGTACATTGCTCATTGCACAAGCAATGAAGTTCAACAGAGAAATTCAGAGGTTCTCATGCAACCCAAAAGATGATGATACAAATCATTTTCTTATCATTATGGATGTACCTGAAGAAAATTTAGTTAGATCCAATGAACTACACATGCAAAAAAGGAAAAGAATTTGCAAAATTCAGACACTTTCCGAAAATGTTGTGCAACAGGTAATTTGCATTGATAATAATGTTATGCAAGAATATGTCAACAACATCACATTGACAAATGATTGAAATAACTGCTATGTGCAATTTTTAGATGGGGATAGAAGAGTGTGGCAAGTTTGCTAAGATGTGAGTAGATATGCTGAAGTTGTCACGGATTTATCTGTCTTTGTGCCTGTTAATGAGGGAGAGACTGTGCATACGAGCATTGCAGGTGTTTTGTAATATTATAAGGAGACCATTCTGAAGCCATTAAGCCAGCCCAGAGAACAAAGTAGATTCCTGGGAATCCAGGATAAGATATGCAAGATGAAACTTTTCTCAATAATTATTTCCAGCAACGTGAGACTAATCAATGGATCCGCGATAGTTTCAAATTAACAACTACCTCCCAATGAGGGGAAATACCTCCAGAGAGAGAAACTAATAAAAGATGGATAACATGGAGAACCAACATGTAAAATAACCACTCAACTGAATTACACAGATAAAAGAAACATACAGGGAGAGAGATCGAGCGTGAGTAGGTAGAAGTCCCAGTTGCAGCGTGATCTTGTCCTTCCATTGAGCTCAGTGTATCTGCTTCCCCCTTCATAGATGAAAAAGAGGCATCCATCTCTCTTGTCAGAGGAAAAGTTTTGGACTTGCCTAGATGTTTAACTTTTGCATCCAAGGAAAGGGACTGACTAAATTCCTGGCACACGTTGATCTCATTTGAAATTAGTGTATCATTCCAATCAGAAGATTCATCAGGAACACCAGTCTGTCCAGAGCAGAGTTGCAACTTCACCCTCTCTCCACTGTCGACTTCAGCTGGAACTATAACACAATGTTTCCTATCAGGTGAAGAAATACCATGATTCTCAGAAATACCATCAACAGAGTCCTTCATGTTGCAAGTAGGCAACTGCTTGTATTCTGTGTTTGGCTTCATAGCCAATATCTCGAGGAATACAGGTAGTGCAAGGACTGAAGCTCAATATCCTGATAACACTGCACCAATGGCCAATATATTCAATTAGACATGGGTGATTACCTAACAAGCTTGGTTAATATTATAGTTAACAAATTGATATAGAATAGATTACTGTGAGCCAAACCACGACACTTAAGTTGCAGGCAACAAAACATTATGTCAAGGACGCCGTTGGTCAAATCCTTTATACCTAAGCGCCCATGTTCTGACTATTACAAGCAACTGATACGTGCACCTTACAGTTAATATCAAAGACCATCATCGTATGGATTTCAATATAATGTCAACTAAAGAGAAAATGTTTGAAGCCGTATGCAACTAAAGACTAGCAAATAATAAGGTCAAGATATATCAATCGCGAACGGACACAGACTGAATAGCTCCTCCAGTCAGTGGCGGATCTACAGCCTTAATGGCGCTGGTTCAAAATATTCCCAAACACTATCACCTTCTGAAAAAAAAATTCTACTAAATCCTGTAAAAAGACAATCTGCAGCTAACTATAGAGACAAAATGATACTCTTTCATATTGATAAATAATATTGCAAGTTTGCAACAAAACAAGCAGTAGCTAGTTTTAAAGACAAATGCTACTCCATATTGATAAACATCAGTAGCATACTTTACATTCATCCACTAGTGTAGAGAAGTAACAAAAACTTACAGAAGTAGCTACATACAAGACTAAAGCTCTTACAATTCATATCTTCTTGTACTAAATCAGGTGGTTCAACTGAACCAGTGTGAACAGGCATGAGTCCGCCACTGCCTCCAGTGACCAACTCGTGACATTACATTCAATGGAAACAATAGAGAACAGTGCTATCTGAAAGCAAACATCTTCAGCATAATCCAGCTTAGCTGAGAGACAAGAATTACACGTCATTTTAGAGCCACAAGCACATTATATGCAAGTTACTAGTCTTGATCACCCAGAAGAGAAAACGAGAAGGCACGTAAAGTAAGAACAGTGCCCTGTTAGATCTAATAAGAACTTGAGATCTAAACCATAAAGCCATGATTTAATTCAAAGAGATTAACAAGAATCAAAAGGTGCGGAAGCATATACCTGAATCCATTGAAGAAAACTTGATTAGGGTTTTGATGATCTTCTAACATTAGGGTTTCTCTCTTATGGATCTCTTTAGATGGGGATAAGAGAATGAGAGTGGTTAACCCTAGATTAGGGACCATAACCCCTTATATATAGGTGTTGTACATTTTTAATTTGGTCCCTCATCAAATTACAATTACAACCTGGTATCTGCACATATAACCCCCATGATTTATTTAAATACCTATTAACCCAAATTGATTGATCACTTTAAGTGGGTTATCCTTAAAGATAGAAATACACATTGATTAATCATATGTGCCCACAAATAGATTTAATTAGATTTAAATCCAACAATCTCCCACTTGGGCACCATATGATTCCTTAAATTGTGTATAACCTTATGAGCTCAAAATTGCTATCATTAAAAAGATATTTCCAAACAATCTCGTCCATTGACTATATCAATATAGGATCAAAGCGGCCTTTGTCACATTTATCGTGACTCGACCCATCAATGGTCACATATACCAATATAATCAAACGACATAGATCAATCATGGATGTGCAGCATGAAAATTACATGCAATGTGATCAATACATGTCTATTTTCAACTGGTCCTTCTTTAGTGAGGTCAAAAGTAAACATAATAAAACAGAGTGTCTTAACTGAATACTTTATTCTGATCAGACAATACAACCAAACACAAAGCATCAGAAAATTACAAACTCCCACTAAATCATGATATCCTTGAATAACACCACACCCATATGAGTAGTATGCTCGTGAAAGACCTTGGATGGCAATCCTTTAGTAAGAGGATCTGCTATCATGGAGTTTGTCCCAATGTGCTCTATGGATATCTGTCCACTCTGTAACCTTTCTTTTACAACCAGGAACTTAATATCAATATGTTTTGATTTAGTTGAGCTCCTGTTGTTATTGGAATACATAACTACAGATTTATTATCACAAAATAACCTCAGTGGTCTTTCAATATTTTCCAAAATGCGCAGTCCAGTGATAAAATTTTACAACCATATTCCATGATTTGATGCCTCATAGCAAGCTACAAACTCTGCTGCCATAGTGAAGAAAGCTACGAGTGTCTGTTTTACACTTTTCCATGATATAGCTCCTCCTGTTAATATATAAATGTAGCCTGATGTAGACTTTCTGCTATCTTGGCATCCAGCAAAATCAGAGTCTGAATACCCAATGACCTCCAACTGTTCTGATTTTCTATATGTGAGCATATAATCTTTTGTTTTCTGAAGATACCTCATAACCCTTTTGACTGCTATCCAATGATCCATACCGGGATTGCTTAAGTATCTGCCTAACATCCCAACAATGTACGCAATAACTGGACGCGTACATACCTGAGCATATATTAGACTTCCTACAGCCGAAGCATAAGGAATCTTCTGCATTTCTTGAATTTCAAGGTTACCTTTAGGGCACTGATTTAGACTAAACTTGTCTCCTTTAACAGCAGGGGTATCTCCTGATCTGTAGTCTTGCATGCCAAACCTTTTAAGTACCTTATCGATATAGCTCTTTTGTGATAATCCAAGAATACCCCAAGAACGATCTCGATATATCTGAATTCCTAATATAAAAGAAGCGTCCCCAAGATCTTTCATCTCAAAATTTTTTGATAGAAATCTCTTGGTTTCGAGCAACATGCCTATATCATTAGTGACAAGCAATATGTCATCGACATACAGAACCAGAAAGATATACTTACTCCCACTGAATTTGTGATATACACAGTCATCAACAATGTTCATCTCAAAACCGAACGAGATAATTATTTATTAAAACTTGTGATACCATTGACGAGGAGCTTGCTTGAGTCCATAGATAGATTTCTTTAATTTGCAGACCATATTCTTTGGGTCTCCCGACACAGTTTTCTGGTTGCACCATATTAGATCATCTCATCAATGTCGCCATTAAGAAATACAGTCTTAACATCCATCTGATGTAACTCAAGATCATAATGAGCAACAAGTGTCATGATTGTTCTGAAAGAGTCTTTCGATGAAACCGGAGAGAAAATCTCTGTATAATCAATGCCTTCCTTTTCAGTAAAGCCTTTAGCTACAAGACGTGCCTTATACCTCTCCACATTATCGTTTGCATCCTGCTTGGTTTTAAAAATTCATTTACAACCAATTGGTTTTGTTCCTTCTGGTAACGGGACAAGTTCCCAAACCTTATTATCTTGCATAGACTTGTACTCTTCATTCATGGCATCAATCCACTGTTGAGAGTTAGAACTTTTCATGGCCTGAAGGAAGTTGATTGGATCATCTTCCAACATTCCATTACTTTCCTCATGTTCTTAAAAAAATACAATATAATCATCCGGAATAGCATTTCTCCTTTCTCTCATGAATCTCTTTAATGGCACTGGTTCTTGAGGTTGTTGAGTTTGTTCTTCTGGAATAGGGAGTTGTTCAACATTGTCATCTTGAGGTTTCGGATTTACTTTTTGAGCAACAACAGATATAAGAACCTGAATATTGTCAAAAGTAACTGTATGGATTGGGTCTGAGGCCAATTCCTCCTCAAAATTAATGTCTCTAACCTTATTTCTCCCCCCAAACTCAACATCCTCAAAGAATGTTGTTCCTGTCTCAAAAATATTTCTTATTGTGGGATCATAAAACTTATAACCCCTAGAGTGTTCAGAGTACCCAATAAAATAGCTGCTAACTGTTTTGGAGTCCAATTTCTTTTCATTTGGCCTATAAGACCTTGCCTCAGCTGGACATCCCCAAATATGTAAATGCTTTAAACTGAGCTTTCGATCAGTCCAAAACTCATAAGGTGTTTTAGCAACTGTTTTACTTGATACTCTATTCAGAATGTAAGCTGCTGTCTTTAGTGCTTCTTCCCAGAGAGACTCTGATAAAGAAGAATGAGCAATCATACTTCTTACCATATCCTTAAGAGTCCTGTTTCGTCTTTCAGCTACACCATTCATGCTAGGTGAACCCGACATGATGTACTGTGGGACGATACCGCATTCCTCTAGGTATCTAACAAATGGTCCTGAACGTTGTTTACCTGAACCATCATATCTGCCGTAGTACTCACCACCACGATCAGATCTAACTGTTTTAATTCTTTTGTTTAGTTAGTTCTTAACTTCTGCTTTAAAGTTTTGAACATGTCCAGAGACTCAGATTTCTCATGAATGAGATATATGTACCCATAACATGAGTAATCGTCTATGAATGATATAAAATATTGTTGATCATTCTAAAATACCGTAGGGAATGGCCCACAAATATCAGTATGTATTAATTCTAAGACATCCGAAGATCTATTAGCACCTAATCTCTTTACTTTGGTCTGTTTTCCCTTAATGCATTCAACGCATACGTTAAAATCTGAAAAATCAAGGGAATCCAAAATATCATCAGACACAAGACGTTCAATTCTACCTTTTGAGATATGACCCAAGCGCTTATGCCATAATATCGCTGAATTTTCCTTATTTAATTTACGCTTAGTACCACGTGATTCCACATGCAAGGATTCATTATAAGAAGCAATTGTATCAAGCAAATATAGGTTGTCACAAGTACTCAAGTAATCAGTTCCTACAATAATTAAATTAAAAGATAAATTGAATTGATTGTTTTCAAATGAACAAGAGTAACCTGATTTGTCCAATATAAAAACTGAAATCAAATTCCGTCTAAAAGACGGTACTACAAAAATATCTTTTAAATCCAAATATGAACCAGTTCCTAACAGCAACCTAAAGTGTCCAATTGCTTCCACATCTACTGACTGACCATCGCCCACAAAGATGTATCTTTCACCATCACTTGGCTTCCGATAGCTCAGGCAACCCTGCATAGAAGCACTTATGTGAGTAGTAACACCAGAGTATAACCACCAAGTGTTTCTAGGTACTGAAGCTAAATTAATCTCAGAACAGACCAAAGTAAGGAACATACCCTTCTTAGCACGTCAGGCGTGATATTTGGTACAATCCTTCTTTACGTGTCCAGACTTATTGCAGAAGAAACAACCCTGACCATCCTTATGTTGTTTTTTCTGAACAGGACCCTTAGCAGCTTCATTATCATTTTTCTTTTCTTGCCCTTATCCTTAGAAGCATAGACCAAATGAGCACTTTCAGTCTCATCTTGCTTCAACCTGTCTTCTTCTTGTACACAGTATAAAATGAGCTCATTTAGATTCCATTTCTCTTTTTGACAGTTATAACTGACCTTAAACTGATTGAATTGTGCAAGAAGAGACAACAAAACCAGATGTACCAATAACTCATCACAAAGATCGAGTTTAAGTGCCTTAAGTTTTGAAGCAATATGAGACATTTCCATAATGTACTCCCTGATATTTCCTTTGCCCTTATACTTTATTGAAATCAAGCGAGCTAAAAGTGTGCTTGTTTCTACCTTATCGTTTTTCGCAAAACGTTTCTCAATTTCGACAAAAAAATCTTTAGCCTTAGTAATCCCTTCGGATTCTATGCCCCTGAAGGCTTCTGGAATGCCGCGCTTAATGATCATTAGACTCATGCGATTTGAACGCTCCCATTTCTCATATTCCTTCTTTGCATCAGGAGTGTTTTTCGCATTGAGAGGTTGGGGTTGTTCAATCCTTAATGCAAGGTCTAGATCCATGCAGCCAAGAACAATTAATATGTTCTCTTTCCAAACCTTGAAGTTTGTCCCATTTAGCATGGGAATTGAGTTGATGTTAGCAGAAATTGTTACAACAGATGCACTAGCTGAAATAAACAAAAGATTTTTAACCTTGATTAGTGATCAATAAAATTCAAATAATGATAAATCTCATCTCAAGGTATCTGGTACAACATTAATATCAAATCTTTGGACAGTAATATTAATTGCAAGTGATAACTTGTTGCAATGATCAAATACTGACAATAACGCATGTCAAATAATGAAACTATCTTTGGATCGATTCATTATCCACATGTAAACCTTATAATCGTCACGTATTTATCATCACAGATACGTATGCAATCTAAAAATAAATAATAACCTTCATTTGGACCGATTAAATATTTACACGAAAACATACACACAAACATCTAACATCCCTCATGAATAATCTACACAAGAGAGGTTACTTTGGCAACTTCTTGTTTCAATCGATCATTTAGAATGAAAGACAACTTTAATACCTTAGTGTCATATTATTTGAAATAACCAATTGATCCACTACCAAAATTTAATTTAAATTAAATAATTTAATTTAAATCAACTGAATTTCCATAGCTTAATTAAGGGCCCATAATGAATTATGACCCACAAATAAGATTTAATTGATAAATTCAATTAATCCTTACGCCCAAAATGAGCTTAAAGGAGCTTATACCCGATAATTAAACACAGGTCCAAATTCTTAATAAAATTGTCAAGTCAAGGCCTAATGTTTAAAAAGGACATCAGAATGAACGCAAGGCTCATTTTGGAACAAACGCAAGGCTCGTTTTGGAACGAACGCAATGTTCGTTTGACTGAGCACAAGGCTCGCCGCAGGATTCGACGAACGCAGGATTCGACGAACGCAGGGTTCGTTAGAGAACGAACGCAACGTTTGACGAACGCAATGAACGAATGAACGCAATGTTCGTTTGAAAACGAACGCAGCGTCAACGAACGCAGCATTCGACGAACGCATGTTTCATTAGAGAACGAACGTGGGTTCGTTTAAGAACGAACGCAAGGTTCGTTTGAAGTTTTCAAGCCTCGCCAAAAATTGAGGTAACCACCTCCTTAATTTCCGAATTGAGGTAACCACCTCCTTAATTTCCGAATTAAGGCAACCACCTCCTTAATTTCTGCACGTTTTCACACGCACGAACCCCTTGAGGGTTTAAACTGAAACCGGCGCCGCTGAATCAACTCCGACAAGGAGTTTTGGTGATTAACGACAGATCAAAAAAAATCCCAAAAAAAAATAATTATTTTTCTGTCGATTTTTAAACTCAAATCATTTAGATCCAAACCTCAAAAATTGAATCAAACACAAAAGAAATGAACTTTAGAGTTCATAAATGCTACAGATCCAAAAATCGAAAGAACAAACCAAACAACATGGAAATTTTACTATTCATCCGAAAATAAAAAAACTTTACTGTTCATCCAAAAGTAAAATTTTTTGCTGTTCACCCGAAAAATAAAAACTTTACTATTCACCCGAAAATAAAACGGTTACTGTTCATCCGAAAATAAAATAACTTTACTGTTCATCCATAAATGGATCCGAATCAAACATAAATTAAGATCAAAGAACCCTAATTTAATCTTAATCTCTTAGAACAAATCAATGATAACTCTGATACCACTTGTTAGATCTAATAAGAACTTGAGATCTAAACCATAAAGCCATGATTTAATTCAAAGAGATTAACAAGAATCAAAAAGTGCGAAAACATATACCTGAATCCATTGAAGAAAACTTGATTAGGGTTTTGATGATCTTCTAACCTTAGGATTTTTCTCTTATGGATCTCTTTAGATGGGGATAAGAGAATGAGAGTGGTTAACCCTAGATTAGGGACCATAACCCCTTATATATAGGTGTTGTACATTTGTAATTTAACCCCTCATCAAATTACAATTACAACCTGGTATCTGCACATATAACCCCCATGATTTATTTAAATACCTATTAACCCAAATTGATTGATCACTTTAAATGGGTTATCCTTAAAGATAGAAATACACATTGATTAATCATATGTGCCCACAAATAGACTTAATTAGATTTAAATCCAACATGCCCAAGTCTAATACTATACAAAATACTATTTAAGTCTTTCTTTCAAGTTTTTCCTTTCCATTGCTAACTCAGATAACATGATTCCACTTCACTTAATTATAATATCACATAAAGAGAATCTCATTAAACAAATTTCTCATAAAAAACTTATCATCAATGAATATTTCGAAGATAATTAAACAATGATAGACGAAAGAACAAATTGTTACCTCCAAATGCTGAGAACGTCCAGATCCACCAACCTCCAAACTATACCAAGATTATAACTCCAAAAATCTCAGATCAAGCCCAGATCGAAGAAGCAGAACAAAGAGAAAGAAAGCAGGAAATAGAAAAACCCTAGAACAACCGTATCTTCATCATCAAACCCCTGAAATCAACAAATATTACCGTGACGATTCCATTTCTCGAGCTTTTTCAGACGATGAGAACAGCATCCACCGTAAAACTTGGTCGCCGAGGGGATCACAGCGACGAGCACCGAAGGCATCGTCTCGATGCTCGGATCGACTTCTAAAACCCTAGATCGAGATTCTATAAACCCTAATTTACTGATCTCAGTTTGGAAATTTTATCCCATCCAGAAAGGAGAAAAAGAAGCGGATGACTTGAGGACTAGAGGAGTCGGTGGATCGAGAAAATTCCAGAGAGGGTTTATATAGCTGTAGAAGACCACCGGCGGATGCCGGTGGAGTCGCCAGATGAGACTGACACGTGGAGGGAAATGAGAAGGATATTTATCTTTTGTTGGTACTGAACTTGGAAACGCATCAATAGCAGACAGTAGTGGAGGTGATCAGCTGTTGGAGACGATACAGCATATGTGGATTTCAACGAATGGGTGGGTAGAAGAGGATGTGGAGTCCGGATAGTTTCACTTTGGTTCGATGCTGCGTGGGTCCCGCTAGGAGACGATGGATCACGTGACTCCGCGTGAAATTTAACGTTTATCAATAGAGAGCCACGTCATGTTGCCATATAATGTGCCAATAGAGAAAAAGCTGTGTTTATTCGTAAGATTTAATTACAACAACAACAATGCTATTTGGCTCGCTCTTTAACTCGCAAGTTTAACTCGCGCCTACGTGGAGCCCCTAGGTCAGCACTCCCAAAATATGTCAGTGACCTTTCATTCCTTCCCCAAAATAGTTTCTCTCTCCTCACTTCAACCATCTTCCCGAGAGAAACCCACCAGGGCCGGCTGAAGGCATAGGCCACTGAGACATATGCCTAGGGCCCCCATTTTATTGGGGCCCCAAAAAATATATTATATATATATAATTATTAATTTATTTTTGAAATATAAGAAGTTGACTATTGTAAGGATTCTAAATTATCAATTATCTTTAATTGATCATTTATTGCTATAATTTTATATAATTATCTTTATCTTTGGAAAAGAACACTAATAAAGTTTAATTGTAACTTGTTATATTTTATTTCTATAATTAATTAGATTGTAACACTAAAAAAAAAAGAGAAAAGCACATATTAAATACTCATTCTTATTTATGCATAGTTTACGCGTTTTTTCTCTTGCTAACTTCCTTTATTTTCTTCTCATTCACTCATCTTTCATATTTGTTTAATCTTTGATACTCAACATACATAATTACAATTCTAATCCAGAAGACCCCAAAATAAAACGTAAGCTTGTTGGTTTTTATTTATTTTAATTAATTTACATTCATTCTCCTCACACACACACACACACACACATAGCTCACAGATATGTTCTGTATTTTGTGTTTTTATTTTTTTCTTTTATTTTATATCTTTTTATTAATAAAATCTTATTTACGTTCAACAATGTCTTAAGAGATTAAATAAATTGACAATTTTATCAATTGAATATTAAAGCTTGAATATAAAATTTAATTAGTACCTTTGCATCTCAAAAAGCTAGAAAATTAAATTTTATATAAAATTTATTTTTAAAAAACTAATATTTAATTTTTTTTATGTTAAGGCCCTAAATATTTTTCTCTGCCTAGAGCCTCAAAAATGCTTGAGACGGCCCTGAAACCCACTCCACCCTCCTCCCCTCCCCCAATCCCAACCACAACTCCATCGTGACTGGCCGTTGCCGCCGCCGCCCCCTAAAGCAGATCCGCTCCTCCTACGCCGTAGTCTCCTCTATCTCTCATCCCCTCAGCTCTCCATAGAAGCCCTAAAATCGGATCGATCTCTCTCCCCCCGCCCCGCCCCCCCCCCCACTTCAAAACAGATATCTTTCCTCTTTTTTAATTCATCAAAAAACCCTCGATTTCATGCGAATTTCACTTCTTTTCATCTGATTTGATATGATTTCTGTTTGCATCTTGTTTAATTGAAATCTACTTACAAACTATTTTGGCTTGCTTAAAATGGTTATCTAGTTCCTTTACTCTGTGTTGTGTTCATTAAAACTCGTTAACAAGATAAAAATTCGTGGGTCTTTCCACAAATTTTTTTCGTAGGTCATTAAAACTTTGTGGATTTTACTGGTTAATTGGTCTTTCCATCTAGTTCCTTTACTGGTTAATTAAAATTTTGTGGGTCTTGAGAGAGTGATGTGTTTAATTTCAAGGTGAGGATTTTGTTTTTAGTTATGAGCTTCATACCGGGAAATCATGATGTAGTTATTATTTAGTTGGTAACAATTTTTTTGTTTACTCTAAAGATGAAGTAACTAAAAGAAAAGGAAACAACTGCAAGTGTTCATTAGCATCATAACCTTATACATAATAATTCGTAGTTTGGGGGGGGGCCCCCCCCACACACACACACTAATTATGTTTTGGTATGTCAATGAATAAAATCTGTGTTTTTCATAATGCAGCTTGTCAGTTTCAGTCAATTCTTTGCTCAGTTTCTTTGTTCAGCTCAGTCTTTGTTCTGTTTCTGCCAACTATTTTTCTGTAAAGTTTATTGATGATCAATTTGAACAGACATAGCAGATATTGAGGAGTTTGATGATTTAGATGGTGATGACTTGAATAATTGCTCGGTTGATGAGAGATATGAGTTGCCTCAGCACACTGATTAGCAGATTGAGCAAAATGGGTCTAAAATTGGGATGAAGTTTAATGTTCCGGATGAATTGTTTGAGTTCTACAAAGACTATGCAAAGAGCAGTGGATTTCCAATTAAGAAACATACAAGAAGGAAGAATGAAATGAGCATTGTTAGAAGTATAATTTTAGTATGTGGTCGAGCTGGCAAACATAATAGTACTTGTCAAAATCCCTTAAAATCACAAGCAAGCTACAGAGTTGGGTGTAATGCAAAGATAACAGGTAGGTTAAATCTGGACGGAAGATGGGAAATATTTGTGGTTGTTCTGGAGCATAATCATGACCTTAGCCCTAGTAAAAGTCGTTTCTTTCGATGCAACCGAAGAATTAGTGCACATGTTAGACATCAAATTAATCTGAATGATCAAGCCAGAATCAAAATCAACAAAAATTTAGCTCACCGGTACATGAGGCTGGTGGATATGAGAATCCGTTGTGTGATGAAAAGGCTTGCAGGAACTTGGTTGATGAATCAAGGTGTTTACATCTCAGCGAAGGTGATGCTTCAGCGATTATGAAATTTTTTTCAAGGATGGTTGCAGAAAATTCAGTTTTCTATTTTGATATTGAATTAGATGATGAAGATCATTTGAAAAATGTATTTTGGGCAGATGGTAGAAGTAGAGAAGCTTACAAAGAGTTTGGTGGGGTCATCACTTTTGATACCACATACTTAACAAATAAGTATGATATGCCATTTGCACCATTTGTTGGCGTTAACCATCATGGACAATTAATTTTACTTGGATGTGTGCTGATTTCAAAAGAAGACACAAAGACTTTCATATGGCTATTTACGAAGTAGGTTGAATGCATGGATGGATGTGTTCAGCAAGGGATAATAACTGACCAAGCAAGAGCCATGAAAAATGCAATTGAGATTGTTTTTCCAAACACTAGACACAGATGGTGTTTGTGGCATATAATGAAGAAGCTGTCAGAAAAGTTAGAAAAGTACACTTAATATGAGGCCATCACTCATCAGTTCTATTATGAAAGGAGTGGTGTATGACACACAAAGTCCACAAGAGTTTAAAAAATAGTGGAATAAAATGGTTGACATGTATGGATTAGAGGATTGTGATTGGTTAGGTGAATTGTACGAGAAGAGAAACCGATGGGTTCCATGTTTTGTCAAAAATTCTTTTTGGGCAAGAATGTCAACTACTCAGCGAAGTGAAAGCATGAATGCTTTTTTTGATGGATATGTCAATTCAAAAACAAGTCTGAAATAGTTTGTTGAGCAGTATGAAAATGCATTAAGAAGCAAGGAGAAAAAGGAGATGCGGGCCGATGCAGAGTCGTTTTTTAAAATAAAAGCTACTGCAACAACTTATGATATGGAGAGTCAAATTCAGGGAGTCTACACTTTAGCAAAGTTTGAAGAATTTCAAGTTGAATTCACGGAAAAGATATATTGTAATATTATAAACTATCAGGAGGGAGCAGGGGTGCTTGAGTATGTTATTTGGGACTTGACTTTGCGGTTGGAGGGCGACAAAAGGATTCCTAAATTCTTCACAGTATCCTTTCATGAAAAGGATTGTGAAGTTCAATGTAGTTGTCAGTTGTTTGTATTTAAAGGCATAGTATGTAGGCATGCCCTTACAATTATTATCTGTCACGAAGTCAGTTTTCTTCCGAAAAAGTACAATCTAAGAAGGTGGAGAAAGGATGTGAGGCGAGCCCACTTGAAGATGAAAGTTAAATTTAGTACTTGGGTTGTCACACCTGAACAATTACGCTATCGCGAGCTATGTCTTGCATTTAGTGAGGTTGCTGAACTTGCTGCTCAAAACAACCATGAATGTGATGTTGTTAAAAAATAGATAGACACCAAATTTAGAGAACTACAACTTGCTGAATCAAGTCGGAAAGAAAAAGAAGTACCGATGAATCATGATTTTGTGGAAGAAGAGAAGTAATATGAAAAGGAGGAAAATGAAAACATATTAGATCCTCTCTCTCAGACTCGGAAAGGTCGGCCTAGGTAAAACAGAATTAAGCCAACAAGTAGGCGAAGAAGGAAGAAAATTAATCGAGATGCTAATGTGCCGGTCAATAATCCATCACAGTCTCAAGAGGGTGTTCTTTCCTACACACAAGATAGCATGGTTTCAAATGCTTACATGCCACAACCAAATACTATGCATCCATGGGGGATGTGTTGGCCGGCATAACAATTAACAAATGAATGTATGCAGTTGGTAAGATATAGTCCAATGTATTATATCAATATCTTTATTTTCTATGTTACGGATAGGATTTAATCAGCATAGCTTACATTGATGTGTTACAGCCTTAATTTCCAACGCCTGGAGATCTACATGCGATGGGGTTGACACCTTTGTATGGATTGCATCAAAGAAACATGATGTGATGCATCAAACCTATGGGTATGGTTTGCTTATTGGGGTAAATATTCATCAATTATGCCCTTTGTAACAAGTTGTATTAATTTTTTTTTTTGCATTCAGGGCCCTGTTGAGAAAAAACCACCACAAGTTCCTGCTATTGTATGTTTCGTTCCTGATGTTGTTTGGCTCCTGATGCTTTTGGTTGTGAAGCACAAGTTCCTGATGATGTTTGGCTCCTGATGCTTTTGGTTGTGAAACACAAGTTCCTTATGTTGTTTGGCTCCTGATGCTTTTGGTTGTGAAGCACAAGTTCCTGCTGTTGTATGTTTTGTTCCTGATGCTATTTGGCTCCTGATGCTTTTGGTTGTGAAACTATGTTATTTTGCTTACTATTTTGCTCCTGAAACTTCTAGCAAAACTATGTTATTTTGCCTACTGTTTGAGTTCTGTTTTTCTTAACATGAAATTGATGTATGGGATCAAACATATGTTATTTCAGATACTGTTTGAGTTCTGTTTGATGACATGCAGCAAAAACTTTAATGTATTGGATCAAGATATTACAATTTTAGCATTGAGTGGCTTTTGAGGAAAGTGTACCATGAAGCAGAACACCATTTTAGGTTGTTTTTCATGTTGTTAGAAGATCTTGATAAAGCAACAGAATTGGCTTTGGAATGCTTCTAGCAAAACTTCCAGCAAAACAAATGGTGAAACAGAATATTTCGGAGCAGTCTAGTAGTCTTTTCCCAAACTCGATTATTATTGACTTATATATTGTTGATAGAAAAATTCTTTGCAAAGAAGAGATGCACATAAATAGAACTTCAGACTATTCTCATGGATCACAGATTCATAATGATATCACGAGATGTTATAAACTTCCTCATCAGCAAACCTCTAGAAAAGTCATTGTTAGCCTCCTAGATACTGTCCTCTAATGTAACCCAAGACACAAAGAAGAAATTGATTAAAATACATGAACCGAAGCAAATTTGGTATCATTGCCTAAGTAATAACTAATCATGGTTTACATAACAAAGCAGATGTAGCTCCATATTTAGCTTGATCCAACTGATCAAGCAACTTAACTCATAAAAATGCACATAACCATCACTGAGCTTTGACAACGGCCATTTTAAGAACTTTAACGCATTCGATATAAAAGGTTCAAAATTCAAACACCACCTAAATATTGAAAGCATCCAAAATAACACCTACAAAATGAACCTCCATACATGTTATAACAACAAATTGAAAGCATCCAAAAAGAATCACGCCCATTTGGGATCTCAATTGCTTTTTCATTACACCGGCCATAGACTACTGATTTTCATAGAACATAGTTGATTTAGCAAAATATTACAAGGTCCAAACCAAAAACATACCCTTACTTAGATATTATTACAAGAAAAATGGATATCATGAAACCAACAAAAATTCCAAGTAGAAAGCCTTTTTCGTGAATATGTTTCTTCCAATTCCATTTTCTTCCCCGTGTATTCTTAATCTCATTTTCATATTTTCAATTGAAAGCTCTTCAAACTTGTGAATAAATAAATTCATTGAGTCGTGCGCATAACTTGGTACTTCGCTATGATCTAACCAAGTCCAACAATTATAAGTATTTGTAGCACAAATTCCAAATCGACGACACGGATGCCTCGGGGTGTAAGAAGTCTTTATTTGCACTAGAATCCCACCAAAAGCAATTTGGAATCTCGTATGGAGGTGGACGATTCCACATTGCAGCATATAGCCTCCTATCAAAGAACCTTGCACGTTTAGAAGAGGATGATTGTTGAGAAGATGTTGACGACATGATTCTACCGTAGAAGAAAGTTTTAGACCAAATATACTGATTAGTAAAAGAACTAGATAACTATTTTAATTAAAATCCATGCATCACTCTCTCAAGTCAAAAACTGTGAAGGATCTCACGAGCATACACAACACAGAGTAAAGGAACTAGATAACCATTTTAATTAACCAGTAAAATCCACAAGACCCACAAAAAATTTATTAGTTAAGGATGAATTAACCATGCATCACTCCTCAAAACAATCCACAAGACCAACTAAATAATAACTACATCATGATTTCCTGGTATGAAGCTCATAAATAAAAACAAAATCCCCACCTTGAAATTAAACACATCACTCTCTTAAGACCCACGAATTTTTAATTAACCAGTAAAGGAACTAGATGGAAAGACTAATTAACCAGTAAAATCCATAGAGTTTTAATGACCCACGAAAAAAATTTGTGGAAAGACCCACGATTTTTTATATTGTTAACGAGTTTTAATGAACACAACACAGAGTAAAGGAACTAGATAACCATTTTAATCAAGCCAAAATAGTTTGTAAGTAGATTTTAATTAAACAAGATGCAAACAGAAATCATATCAAATCAGATGGAAAGAAGTGAAATTTGCACGAAATCGAGGGTTTTTGATGGATTAAAAAAGAGGAAAGGTACATGTTTTAAAGTGGGGGGTGAGAGAGATCGATCCGATTTTAGGACTTCTATGGAGAGCTGGGGGGATGGAAGATAGAGGGGATTACGGCGTAGGAGGAGCGGATCTGCTTCAGGGGGGCGGCGGCTAGTCACGACAGAGTTGGGGCTAGGATTGGGGGAGGGAAGGAGGGTGGAGTGGGTTTTTCTCGGGTAGATGGTTGAAGTGAGGAGAGAGAATCTATTTTGGGGAAGGAAGGGAAGGTCATGAACATATTTTGGGAGTGCTGACATGGGGGCTCCACGTAGGCGCGAGTTGAACTTGCGAGTTAAAGAGCGAGCCAAATAGCATTGTTGTTACAACAACTTTAAATTGTTTTGTTAGACTAGTATAGTATAATGCACGTGCAATCGTACGTATTTTATGTTTTAGTTTTTTATTAGATAATAAAACAAGGTGTTAATAAATAAACTTGCATAAGAAAATTGTTTAAAAAGAAATCTATGAATTAATTATTATTGTGTAGTTATTGTAATTGAATGTTTTTCTTATAATAATCGCCTAATGCTAACCTTTTTTAAAAATAAATCTCGCAAATCTAAAATTATTCTTAAATAAAACTATCAATTCTATAAGCTCTCTTAAATACGCTCATCCAGCTTAAAAGTTATTAAGTTAAATTTTAATTAACTAAGCTTATTCAATCTGGCTAGTTTTTTTCTGATTTTCCCTAGATAGTTATACTTAAGATCTATAGCATATTATAATAGAAACTTCTCATTGTAATTATTTAATAGGTAAATTACACTACCTTTTGAACTTTCTACACTTATGAACTTTTCAAATCACACAAAACCCATAATAACTTTTCTATTTCAAATAAAAAACCCCAATAACTTTCTGAATTTTGTAGATAACCTTTATAAATCAGAACTGGAAAAATGGCATAAAATAGGCATTTTGAAAGTTATTAGGGGTTTGATGTAATTTATCTAAAAGATATTAGGGGCTTTCTACAAAAGTTATTAAGGGTTTAGTGTGTTTTGGAAAGTGTTATGGGGTACAACTGTTTCTAAATGTATGATCTGATGAGACAACATCTCGACCAGCCAAACAAACCGACACGATATTGTAGGTTGTCTAAAAAACACTGCAGATAGCTGATCCCCATCAAACACCGATGATGGAAGTTACAATTTGACGGCTTCCAGAAGGCTATAATTAAAGACTTTCATGTAGATTGATGAAGGTTATAATCTGACGATCTTCACAACAACTGATGAAAGCTCTAATCAATAGCCTTCATAATCAATAACGAGAGTTACAACCTGACGACTCTCACATATCAAAGAGCTGAAGTAAAGATTATAATATGATGATCTTTGCAACGCTCTGACGAAAAGAGACTACAAATTAACGATCTCCTCAAACTAAGACGTGGAAGTCCTCCCTGTGTTTTAGCATCAAGACACAGCGTCAATTTAACCGCGGACACAGCTCCTTATCAAACATTGCTGACGTAGTTCAAGCCCACGGACGCAGCTCATGTTCGGTCGCAAACACAGCCTCCGAAAGTGGAAAAATGCAACTTCCAAGCTGCCAATGCAACTTCTAAATTGCTACAAACGCAGCTTTCAAATTGCTGCAAACGCAGCTTCCAAATGCTACAAACACAGCTTCCAGACGCTGCAAACGAGCTTCCAGACGTTGCGTTTGGGCGCAGAATTCACGCCAGAACGCGAATTTTGCATTTGACTCGTTCAAACACGAGCTGAACGGTTTCAAAACCATTTCCCACGATCTGAGGGGATCACAACTCCACTCAGGAGTGGTTTAAGGGGCGGTCACATCCCATTAGCCCCACAAAGGAGCAATTTTAGGGGCGGTTACACCCACTAATCACCTATAAATACCTAAAAGATCAGCTTAGTTCGAATCAGAGGGAGGAGAAGGGGGGATATCTTTAGATCTTTAAGAATTTTGAAGATCTATAGATCAGCTTCTTCGGATTATCTTCTCGGCAACAGATTCTTGGGGCTATCTTCGTGCTTGGCTTGTCTAACCAATTACGGTTAAGATCAATCAACTCTTTTACAAGAGTTTAAACTCGCTCTGAGTTATCAATTCGTTCAGAGTTTTAAACTTGCTACGCAAGTTCTCCACAGCATCAAATCGTGAGGAGAAGATATCATTCTAGTGAATCAAGACGTTCGGATCGTCAACAGAGAGCAAACTCGACGTGAGCATTCGAGGGAGGCACTTCATCGCTACCGTGAAGAATCCAGATTTAAACAAAGGGGAGAATTCATATCAGTTCTTCTCTTTTTTGTAATTAGGAAATTCAAATTGTAATCGAGATCGAGAGAATTCAAATCAAATTTCTTTTATTCTTTTTACTACAAATTTTCCACCAAACAAAAGATGGTGATTCCGCTGGGGACTAGCTTCACTGACGAAGAAGTGGTGACGCAATCTGACGTTAATCTCACTGGAACAACCGTCAAAACTCTTATTGTTGTGTTTGATCAAGCCAAGTATGAGGAAGTTCTTTCCTTTAGATCCATTTAGCCCCAAGACTATGCACAAGATCTATAAAGTCTCCAAAGAGACTAAAGCTCTAACTGCTCCAATTACAGGCGAATCGTCTAAGGAAGACCTCTCCTTTGAGCCAGATTGCTCGGACAACACCTCCCCCGATGGAGTGGGCTCAGCTTCAGCCAAACCTGCGTCAAGACAATGAGTATCGAGTCGTAAGAGGCCCATTGAGATGACAAACTTGATCAACACAGATGGTAATACCATTGCAAAAGCCTTAAAACAGGCTAAGAAGAACGCCGCTCGACAGAGGAGGAGATCCTTATGACGAACGCATCTCCGAGAGTGTCGATCCTCAAGTCAACACGAGCTTCGTGTTTGTGAGCCTAAACACACCCCTGTGCCCTATGTTTCTACTTCAGAATGCAAGCCTCGCGTCGATGAGCCTAAACATAGGCTCTGTATGAATAAGACTGAACGCAACCCTCAGTGGCGCATTGTACAATCAAAATACAATCTTCAGGAGTGCGTTCCATTAACTGAATGCAACTCTCAGGCATGCGTTTCAAAACCAAAAAGTAGATTTCAAGACTGTGTTCCACTAGCAAAATGCAGATCTCAGGACTGTGTTTCACCAGCAAAACCTGAACCTCAGGTATGCGTTCGGGTAACGAAATCCAATACAGAACCTGGTGTATAAGGTGGAGCTTCGGGGCGCTACCCCAAACCCCGCTGGGGGGTCGTCCACTCCCCCC
>BQKN01001080.1:685584-696347 GCA_022839385.1 Asparagus kiusianus | reverse complement strand
GGTTCGTCTGATTTGTTGAGACGTGACCCTCGCGTTTCGTAGCAACGCGTCCATTGATTGCCTCGTATTCATGAGTTAATGCATGCAGCGGTTACAACAGCATTAAGAGCAATTTAATGCATTGATGTTATAATCTTAATTGCCATTAAGAATTGTAACAGTCATATTAATTGCTTATGACTCTTGAGCTGGCCTTAGAGGCCTATAAATAGCGCCTTTGGGCAGCTCTTGGTTGTAGTGAAAAATCCTCTCGCGAGTGTGGAACACGAACGTGGAACACGAACGTCGCGTGCTGGAATACGAACATCGATCCCGACGTTGTTGTTGTTGTGCTGCTGTTGCAGGAACTTGTGCCCACGGGAACTTGTTTTAAACCGAAAGGTTTTGAACCGAAAGGTTCTGAGATCGGGGAGATCTTTTGCCTAGACCGAAAGGTCTTATAGATCGAGAAGATCTTAACAATACTGGGTTGGTACACACCAGAGTATTGCACTGCTGTTCCTGGAAGCAGTTTGGCCTTGGGATCCTTGCACCGAAGTAGGCTAAATATTGATTTAAGCACAGCGTTTCTATAACGAACAGCAGTTAACTGAAAAAGTTTTAAAAAAATATACAGCACATCCAATTACTTGTTTCATTCCAGATTTAACCTTAATTTCCAACATATATGTATGGTGTTGGGGTTTTGAGGAGGGGCATGGAAATGTTTGAAGCTTGAGGAGAGGGCTAAGTGGAATGAGGAATGATCAATTTGTTAATTATTGGATTTGGCTAGTCTCACATTGATGACGTAATATTGAGGGTTGAGAAGGACATGAGAATACACGCTTTCTTATGAGAAGCAGCAGCATTTGCTCCCTTGGATTTGCTATCCAAAGCACTCCTTTATGAGCTGGTTAGCTGTGCAAAACAGAATGCATACTCAAGATAGACTTCTTAGAAGGGGAATAATAACCAACAACATCTGCTGTCTTTGTACAAGAGCTGAGGAGAATAGGGATCACCTGTTTTTTGATTGTTGCTACTCAAGTGAAGTCTGGATGCTTGTGATGGACTGGCTGAAATTTACATTGAAATCTTGTGTGTGGAATCACATCATGAATTGGTATTGCTACAATTTGAGAGGTAAGGGGTACGGGCAAAAAAATCAAGTGGATGGCTCTCTCTTCAACACTATATAGTATATGGATTGAGAGAAATAACAGAATCTTCAAGAACAAGTGCAAAAATGTCAGTCAGTTGTTCAGAGAAATAAAGATCAACATGCTGTATATAGTTCTCAACGGTGCAAATTTAGTTGATGGTAGAGATTGGATACTGCCATTGTAGTTGTAAGTAAATAGAATATGAGTTTGTAATCTCATGTTATGAGTATCTTGATGTACAATCATTTCATATTTGGTGAATGAATAAAGTTTTTTCATTGACCAAAAAAAAGCATTTGCTCCCTTTCTCGTAAACCTTTATTAATTGAAGTGGCTAAAACAGCATGACTAAGAACTATGTTCACGTTTAATGCTCATCTAATATGACACAAATTATCCTCTTAACTTTATTAACAAGCGTCGTTCTACCTTACCAACCGCAGAGGATGTATGGTTAGGAGGTTCCACTACACCTCCCCAGGTCCTGGGTTTAATTTTGAATTAGATTATATATTGGGAGGTGGGGGCTATTATAAGGAGATGTAGGAGGGAAGGAAAGGAGAAAACATCAACCAATTCTTAAACAAGAATAGGGAGAGGACCTTGTCGTCACCTATAACTCGAATCATAGATGGGTGATATCTTCAACTTTCTATACTCCATACATCCTACGAAAAGCGTAAGCAAAAAGTCTAGTTTAGCAGCCAGAAACATAAACACAACCAAATAGTATTAAGGACTAGAGCCTATACAAAGATTATACAAAATGATTAACAGAAAATAGAAGAAGTAGCAATGATATCACTTTGTTAGAAATTTTCACCAACAAAAGCAGCTTCGTCCTCTTGTTGAATGAGATTCAAAATCCTTCACTCCTTGGCCAGTGCATGCATCCTAGCTGCATTCTTTTTCTTTGAATTCCCTGCCCAGAACATAGTGAAATAAGCAATTGATAAAGCTAGGTTACTAGCTATTGCCATTTGCTCTTCAAAAATTAGTTTGTTGTGTGCTCTCCACAAACACTAGCAAAAGGATGCAAAGAATGTATTATGCCATCATGAATGAAAGATCCATACGATTCCAGCATGCTATATCAAAATTATTAGGCCAATTCACGTGACCAAAAGCATGTATGAATAAACTCCATATCTTTTTGGCAATTAAAGACACAATCAAAGGAAAGATGATCATCACTCTCCAAATGTGTACGACAAAAATAATAGTGTTTCCCTCCGAACCCTTAGGGGCAAGATTCATCTTGGTCTGAAGTTTACGTATTGAAAGAATCTAGAGGAAAACCTTCACCTTAATTGGATGCAAGATTTCCAAAAAAAACTATAGCCTCCAAAATATATCCCTCCGCCATTAATGATATGAATTAACAGAAAAGCTACATGATGAAGTAAAAGACCACCAAACATCAACCTAATTGGTTAAAATTGGATGAATTTTAAAGTTGTTGAGGAGCTGAAGCGTATAAGAAACTTGTTCTCTTGCAGCCACTAAAATGGGTCTTCAGATTAGAGGGTGCCTCCTCCAATCATGCATCATGTTGAAAGGACCCCTGTGATTTGACACTAACATTTTTAGAGAACGCTAGATCAAATGCACATGGAAAAGGAGAGGACCGACAATTATATCCAGTCCGTTTATCTTCCAAGAACCTAGTGCATGCTATTACCCTCCCTTAATTTCCATTGACAAAAACGCACTAAAGCCTAAGTGGTAGAGGTTGTATCTTGCTAGAATCTAGATGCATTTGAGTGCGTTAGTGTGCAATTTAAAATAGAGCGATCATTAGAATATAGGGAAATGAGAACTTGGAGAAAATTCCAAAACCATTTAGAAAAGAGAGTTTGGTTGAAATTTTGAAAATTGAGAATACCCCAGCCTCCTTCATGCTTGAATTTACACACTAAATTTCATTTGATAAGAGCTTTGCCCTTAGAAGAGGCAGAGGATCCCCTCCAGAAGAAATCACGTCTAATTTTACACAAAGCCTTGATAAGCTATGGAGAGAGTTTGAAAAAAGACATAAAATGTAAAGGGAAGGATGTGGAAATAGAGTTTAAAAGAGATAAACGCCCTCCAATAGATAATTGACTACTTTTCCACACATATAATTTCTTATTGACTTTATCGACAATGGGGGTGTTTCAAGAGAGGTAGAGATTGATTATGTCCTAATTCGGAAAAAGCGCATCTTATATCTAGGAAGAAAGTTATGTTTGATAACTAGGGGTTTTGATACAATTATTAGCATAGTTGGATACACAACAAACTAAGAATAGTGAAATCTAGTTACACTACTTATGTACTTTGTGGATTTAGAGAACTTCTTGATAGTTTTGAACAAGTAACAAGTCAAGATCTTGATTCAAGAGACTAGGTTTTTCTCATACTAATCAAAATTTTGGTATTTCTTGACCCTCTAGAATATTATATCCATTGCTGGAGATGCATGCAACACTTTAACTTTGTGGGAGAAATTAAAAAATGTTAAGAGAGAGAGAGAGAGTCTTGGAGTAAATTTCCCTTAGATTAAGTATTGAATGTGTACATCTATATGTATACAAGTAGAGGAGGGTGAGGTGTTTTCTCATAACCAATGTGGGACTAAACCTAATATCAACAGCCCCCCTCAAACTCATGTTGAGTCAAACAAAGTCAGTTTACATACAAGAAACTGGAATCGATGAACAGGTAAGGCCTTCGTGAAGAAATCTGCAAGCTCATCAGCGAATAAGACATGAGGAAGTTGAATTGTCTTGTCCTTGATAACTTGTTGACGAACAAAATGAGCGTCGATCTCAATATGTTTGGTCCTCTCATACAATACTGGATTATTAACAATCTAGATGGCACTCTTATTATCAAAGTAGAGAGGAGTAGGAATCAGAATAAAAATACCAAAATCATTGAGAAGACGACGAAGATGAATAATCTCTTTAGCTGTTGTGGACATTGCACGATACTCTGTCTCGGTGCTGGAAATGGTAACAACATCTTGTTTCTTACTCCGCCAGAAAATAAGAGAATCACCAAGAAATATACAATAACTTATTGTAGACTTTTTGGTAGTTGGATCACCAGTCTAATCAACATCAGAATATACACGGAGCTCTAAATCGGATGTAGTAGGATAAAGAAGAGAGCGAGTGCTAGTGCCTCGGAGATATCGAAGAATCTGTAATAAGGCAGTATAGTGTACAGAACGTGGAGCATCAATAAATTGACTGACAATGCCAACAACATAAAAGATATCTGGTCGAGAGATACACAAATAAACCAACTGACCAACAAGATGTTGGTATCGGGTAGGATCAGATAGAGGCTCACCATTAGTAGAGTGAAGTTTGACATTCTGTTGAAGTGGAGTATCGACAGCTGCATCGTCAGTTAGCTCAGCACGAGCTAGAATATCTGAGAGATACTTCTGTTGAGATAGTAGTACTCCCCAGTGGACCTGAGAGATTTCTAGACTAAGAAAATAGTGAAGAGATCCAATATCCTTCATGTTGAATTATTGTTGCAATATAGCTTTTGTGTACTGTATACCAGCAGCATCATCACCTGTAATGATCATCTTATCTACATAAAGGAGTAATAAAACTCTGTCATGCGATGTAGTGCGAACAAACAAAGAAGCATTTTGATGACTTTTCATAAAGCCCCCCTTGAGCACAACATCATGAAAACACTCAAACCAAGCGCAGGGTGCCTGCTTAAGACCATAAACAGCACAACGAAGGAGATATGCATGTCCTAGAAGAATGTTGTACCCTGGAGGCGGTTGTATATACATTGTCTCAGATAAAGAGCCATAGAGAAAGACATTCTTGACATCCATCTGATATACAGACCAACGATGAGCAGCGATAACTGCAAGGAGAGTACAAACGATGGACATCTGAGCAACAGAAGCAAAGGTCTCCTCATAATTAATACCCTATTGCTGAGTGAAACCTCAAGCCACCAAACGAGCCTTCCGACGTTCAATGGTGTCATCAGAATGACACTTGACCTTATAAATCCATTTACTGCCAAATAGAGAGACGTCAGGAGGACAAGGAACAATATTCCATGTGTGTATTTACTGAAAGGCCTAAAATTCCTCAGCCATAGTCTGTCGTCGCTCTGAAAATTAAACCACCTTTTGAAAGGACTTTGGCTCAATGGTAATATGAATGACAGTAAGAAAATTATGAAAGGTAGGTGAATAGGAAGCAACCGAAGCATATCGTTTAAGCATGACATGTGGTCGTTTGCTTCAACGAAGAGCAAGAGGACCTCAAGCGGAGGAGATATTAGCGTAGGTGTGTGGAGGTCAGCAGTATGTTCTGTAGTGGTCACTGTGTCCGAGGGAGAGGGAGCTAAAGGAGCAGATGGTGTATGAGAAGGCTCGGGTGAGGGAGATTCAACAGAAGGAGATGGAGAGATGTCAGGAAGATCTCGAAAGGAGAATTGAGGTAAGGCAGTGGGTGGTGTAGCTGGTGGTGAAGAACTATCAGTAGGGTGGAGAAAATTAAAGTTAACAAAACCAGAGTAATATGGAGAATCCTCTTCGAACTGAACGTGTCTAGATATATGAACCCGACAAGATGCAGGATCATAACAACGATAACCTCGATGTTCTAGAATAATTCCTAAATAAACACAGGGAACAGCTCTAGGAGACAATTTATCACGTTCGTGAGATGGTAAAAAAATGAAACATCGACAACCAAAGAAGCAAGCCAGATCATAGCGAGGAGTATGAGTATATACGCGATGATGAGGAGTAGCACCTAAAAGAGAGCTAGATGGAGTGATATTAATGACATGAACAGCGGTGATAATGGCCTCAGCTTAGAAACGATGAGGAACATGGTAAGAAATGAGCAAGGATCGAGCGGTATCAAGGATATGGCGATGTTTGCATTCAGCAATACCATTCTGCTCATGAGTGTAAGGACATGACTGTTGAAAGATAGTCCTATGAGAGGTCATGATAGAGCGCATGGTAGAGGATAAATACTCTTTAGTACAGTCAGATCGAAAACCTTTAATACGAGCTTTACATTGAGTGAAGAACATAACAGTGAATGATTGATACGCAGCGGGTACCTCAAAGCGATTTTTAAGTAAATAAACACATGTATAATGAGGGAAATCATCGATAAAACTAACATAATATAAATAGCCAGATGAAGAAGTTAGAGGAATTGGCCCCCAAATATCGGAATGGACTAAATCGAATAAGAAAGTGGAGGCAGATGTATTGGTTGGAAATGGTAAAACAGTAAATTTAGCCAATTTATAACCAGTACATGACTCAATACGAGGACTAGATGACACATGACCAAGTCGTCTATACCACAAATTGGCAGGAAGCGAGGTAGAAGGTTTTGATGGACAAACAGAAGCAACAAGAGAATGTGGACGTATGGACTCTGAAATATGAAGATATTCCAGAAAATACAGCTTGTGTCTCCTACGACCAACCCCAATAGTCTTGGTCGTCTGTGGATCCTGTATAAAATAAGTATCAGAAGAAAATGAGACAAGTAGGTCATCCATACATAAAGAACCAATAGAAATTAAATTCAAGCATAACTGAGGAGCCACATAGACGGGGCCAAGTGTTAGACGACCAGATGGGTCATTTTGTGGAGTGATAGAGTAATACTGAGTGATAGGCAATGGTTGTCCAGCAGCCGTGTAGATAGTGGGACGAGAAGATGAAGTGAAGACAGAGGATAATAGTGAGGCATTACGAGTCATATGAAAGGAACAACCAGAGTCAAAAATTCAGAGTCATTCATACCAGAGACTTGTGCTGTTGATCAGTCAGCAAGGCCAGACAGTGATGTAGAAGTGGAATGCTAAAGAGCATCAAGTTGACGGCGAAGATTTTCAATAGCTTGAATAGTAGTGTCAAAAGTGGTAGATAGTATAGCATTGGCTAGCAATTCTGGTGCATGAGAGGGTTGAGACTGAGGGGGTCGCCGACCACGACCGGTACCTGAGGAACGTAACTCAGGATGAAGCTTGAAGCATTTCTTAATTTGGTGTCCCTCCTTACAATATGTGCAAAAGAGCTTAGATCGAGCTTGTTGAGAAGTACAATTCATAATAGAAGCAGTGACTGGTACAGACAGAACAGTCTGTGGGGCCCACTGGCCCCCTTGTTCCTCACCTCACGCGAGTTGGCTCGCAGTGGGCCACCCACGAGCCAAAAAGCAAAACCCAAATTCTGTATATGGCGATGACACGGCATGAACTAACATCGAAGCAGTGTGTGATGACTAGACAAAGCTTTTGGATCTTTTTTGGCTTTTCTTTTTGCTGCTGACGAGCACCAAATTTTGAATTCTTTCGGTGGAGAAAAGCTCGGTGCTACTTAAAAGTTTGTATATATTGGGCCCAAGCTATGGGCAAAGATGCATTTGGAATGGTTTCCAATTTGCCATTAGTACACTAATTAGGCCTATTATAAATGATTAAATAGTTAACTAATTGGCCATATAGAGGAATAACCAAGAGAAGTATTATGCTAAAAGCTGGGGTTGTTCTTAAGGATCAAAGTAAGTGTTGAGGCTCTGGCATTAAGAAATCTTGTGGCTGTAGACTAAATGCACAACAAGACTATAAGCCGTGCGATATGACTCGGTTTTAGTCTGCATATGATCTTTTTTTTAATAGATCTTGATTTGTGATCTGAAAGCATCAAATTTTAGCAGAAGTCTCGTGAAGTTTAGCAGAAGTCCCGTGAAGTTTAGCAGTCATTTAATTATGATGCTAAACTTCATGGGACTTCAAGTCCCGTGAAGTTCATTTCAGCGCTCGACCGAATTGTTCCCCGCCACCAGCCGCCGCTGAAGCTCCACCACATACTGAATTACATACCCATCAAGAGAATTAAGAAGCAAAACCTCATCAGCAGTGATTATGCATCAGATCTGCTCGAGATTGACAACAATCGCCTTCTCTCGATCGAGAATCATGGAGGGGTAAACAAAAAGAGGATCGAGGGGCCAGAGATCGCAGCGCCACATCATAGTGAACTTGTCGACCTCGATGACCTTCGATTGGCCGGTGGCGGCGTTGACGCGAATCCAGGATGGGCGCCCTGCCCGCACTTCGTAAGGCTGAGGAGGTCGGGGGCCTAGAAGAGAGGGCGGCGGGCGAAGGCAGTGGTGGCGGTGGAGGTTGAGGGTTTGGGTGGGAGGAAGGGCTCCTTGAGGTCCACCATTGGAGAGGGTTTTGGGAGGGGCGGAGAGAAAGTGTTTGTTAGATTAAGGGTTTTGGGAGGGGTGAAGTTGTTTTTTGAACTAAAAACTTCACGGGACTTCAAGTCCCGTGATGTTTTTTTCAACTGTGAAACTTCACGGGACTTGAAGTCCCGTGAAGTTTAGCAACATAATTAAATGGTTGCTAAACTTCATGGGACTTGAAGTCCCGTGAAATTTGGGAACTTCTTTCGTCAAAACCGACCCAGTTTCAGCCCGATGGCTGAAACTGAGTCGGTTTTGACAAATACTTTTGAAACAAGTCATTTTTTGCTAATATGTTTGAAAAAGGGTCAGTTTTGAAAATTTTGTTCATGAAACAAATATTATCCTAGCCCAATAGACACATGTTTGATATGAAGAACCACATAAAGTGAAGAATTAGTGAACTTGTACCAAAAGCATAAAAGGCAACCATCACTATATTGACAGGTATAGTACCTCTTAAATATTCAGGTACATAACCTGCGAATCAATACACAGCTTTATGGGATTATTATAAAGAGGAAACAAGGTGGGGTGGGGGGTTAAAATATTGTGTTCCAAGTATTTTTCTCTTTTTATAATGGATTTGCTCATGAACATCCTCATGTATTCACCCCCAACAAACAGAGACAATGAGGTACAAGGTCTGCAAAATGAAAAAGGACATTACTTCATTCTAAATTCCCAGTCTATGAGGTATTTAAACTAAAAATTCAAATACATGGATCTAATGCCTATTTGAGGATATCCAAAAAAGAACTTAACATCGTATAATCTTATTTGTCATAGAACTGACTGGTTTGGTACAAGAAAAATGTGAAGGGGAGAGCGAGGAGAGGCAACACAGACTCTAAGAACTTCTAAAAATATCAACATTCCGACCTAAGTTGGGGTAAAAGAAAAGGAGAAACAAATTTAGAAGGAGAAAAGAAGATTTTTAACAGTTTTGATGCGTTCCTCAAGATTGCACGGCCAGCCTTCGGAGATGCTCGCAGAATACTTGAAGGCTCACATCATCTGTGAAGATTACATCTGCACCTGGAGACATCTCATGCGCTGAGTTGTAGTTAGCCGATGGGTTCAACTTCACCAATAGAAATCTCGCCTGCAGATTATACCAAGAATTTAGTGTGCTCTACAATGACAAAAATCTAAAAGTCGACAGCAGCTAGGGTTCTTATATTTTTTTTTAACAAGGTTCAGAAACATCAACATTATGCAATTTTATTATTTTCTTAAGGAATACTCGAAGACGAATTAGGGAAGCAAAAAATATTATGTTCTGCATGATTAGATAATTCTTATGTTATCTACATAATATCTATAAATATCTATAGATTTTTGCTCAATAAGTTTGTCCTAAAGATGATACCATGCATAAAACATAGAAGACATTATCAAGTTATTTTAAAAACAAGAACAAAAATAATGGTTTTACATCATTAACCAAAGATAAAGACACAAACAACATGACTAGACATAAAATGAAAAGGACAATGGGAAGATGAGGAAAACACTCAAAACTAAGATCACTCATTAACATCATCATAAGCTCAAATAAAAGAATAATATACTTAAAAATAGCCGATCACAACCCATAAGCAGATACCTAAGTGATAGGGAATCCTATCCAACTCACAAAACATCAACTTTCTAAAGGATAAGAACATGAAAACAGTAATTGAAGCTGTCTGCTCATGATCACAATATTCTCTCAAAGCCAGAAGGTCACAGCAAGACATTTCTATGAGATCCTAACGCTCAATTACTACAGGCTAAAGCTAGATCTATCATCTGATAGCTGATAGCTTCTCAAGTAAGTCATCCTGTATACAACAAATTATTTTAGCACCCTGAAATTGAGTATATCCAGCAGAATATCCCATAAATTATCTATAGATTGCAAATAACACCTTATAGAGATTAAAATTGACTCCATGACAAAAATAAGTTCTCTCAATAAGAGCTGAATTTATCCCCAGATGGGGCAATGCCATTCACATTCCTAGGTGGCTTATAACCATAAATCTTTCAGAAGGTGGATTCCCCTTCAAAGAGTGCATAACCGCAAGGATATCACATTAATCGTCAATTTCGGATCCAATTCGGTGCTCTCCTTGGGAGGCATCAGGAAGGAATTGGAATGTAATAATTTTGATTCATACACATGAAAAGGTTCTCTACTGGGTCAAATGTTGTACATAGGGGATAGGGATAAAGGAAGAATCTTCTGAGGAATTGGCCATGATATATCTGATCCGTACATAATATCATGTAAATTTATACAAATTTTTGACTGCTACTTAATATCGGCAATGGGTCTGAAAAAGTATCTAAAAGGGTGAAATTTAGATATTTGCAC
>BQKN01001080.1:674672-685574 GCA_022839385.1 Asparagus kiusianus | reverse complement strand
GAAAAAGTATCTAAAAGGGTGAAATTTAGATATTTGCACCCTGTCGAAGTAAGAAACTATATGTTTGGAACAGATTCCATTTCGAGAGATTTCAGGCACTGTCTCATTAAAAGGTTCGGGAAACAAGATTATCTATGTACCTGAGAGCCATGTTGATCACAGACAACTAATCTGGGAACTGGAAAACGATCCTTGATGATCATTTGTGCTTCATCTAGCGGTGCTTGCAATAGCTGAGCAAAAGCCTGGAAACAAAATAGATATAATGAGATGCATAAATCACCACAGCTACGTCTAATTCAACATAAAGATTGATGCAAATGAAATTATCGAAATAGAAAAAGAGAGTGTAATGCAAGCATGTGGGCAATAGTTCTTCTGCTGAAGAGCTTGTAAAATAAAAACACCCTTCCCCCCCCCCCCCCCCCCCCGCCCCCCTCGGCCACCCTCTTCCTCTTCTAGATGATTGCCTCCCATTGCCCAAGGCAGGTTTTCGTTGTTGCCCCCAGCTTAAGCTTAAGAATGATAGACCTCTTCCCAACCAAGAAATGTTGAAAACCATCAAAACCATGACTATGGGGCCGTCCAAGTTAGCCGCTGGATGCTCACATATTGCAGATTCTATTCTCACACAATATCTCAAATGATTTGAAAGAGGGACAAGAATCAACAGAATTCAGGAATCACGATAAGCTAAGAGGAAAGATGCCCACTGTCAGATAACCAAACAGCTTGGATAAGTTAATTTCAATTTTCTCCTAAATTAACATATAGATAATATGTGAGAACCCAATCATTCACCTAGATGATATAAAATGTGTCAAAACCATCACGAATATTTTCATTATTAATTCAAATATCTGTGACCACAGGTAGATGTCCCTTCAAACACTAAAAAAACATCAACTGCATTTATCTGTACTTCCATAAGAACCAATTGACATTTTTGTAGGAAGATTTATCCGTCAAATTGGCACAATCTGAAATGAAATTGGTTGTGAAACTTTTAGAGACAATCAAAGCTTGAACTCAAGACATATTGTGCTAGCCTCAAGGCATTTGAAAATCACATTAATGAACAGTGTTTAAAGGACTAGAATTTACAATGCTTGGATGAAATCCTAAAACTCCCTATCCCAAATTGTAATAGAGAAGAGAGAAGTTCCCCATATCAAGTTCTCTTTCTTGCATAGTTGCATACTTGGATAAGTTAATTTCAATTTTCTCCTAAATTAACATATAGATAATAGATAATATGTGAGAACCCAATAAATCACCTAGATGATATAAAATGTGTCAAAACCTTCACGAATATTCTCATTATTAATTCAAATATCTGTGACCACAGGTAGATGTCCCTTCAAACACTAAAAAAACATCAACTGCATTTATCTATACTTCCATAAGAACCAATTGACATTTTTGTAGGAAGATTTATCTGTCAAATTGGCACAATGTGAAATAAAATTGGTTGTGAAACTTTTAGAGACAATCAAAGCTTGAACTCAGACATATTGTGCTAGCCTCAAGGCATTCAAAAATCACATTAATGAACAGTGTTTAGAGGACTAGAATTTACAATGCTTGGATGAAATCCTAAAACTCCCTATCCCAAATTGTAACAGAGAAGAGAGAAGTTCCCCATCTCAATTTCTCTTTCTTGCATAGTTGCATACTTGCATCCAAAAATTTCGGAGGCCACGCTAGTTTCATTTCAGCCTCATTCCTTTCCCCCAGCAATATATTTGTCTCACCCAAACATTGCTAGCCTGGTACCGCCGAGAATGGTCACTGATGTTAAGATTTGACCTCGAAGATCAACAACGCCAGGCAATTCCTCCGCTAAGACTCTGGCCTCTAAGATTAATAACAGCAGCCATTGTCAAGGCAAGCTGCAACCAAGGAATCCCACTGTTCGGCCTGAGAAACCTCCAAAGTGAAGGCACTCATAGAAATGATGGCACCCTCACATCTAACCCTCGGCCTGTAACCATTTCTGCTGCGAGGGGTCAATAGATCCCAGCTGGAGGCAATAAGGCTCATTCTATGCCGTCCATCACAGTAAAACAATCACATTACTATGGAAAGCCTTTCTGCTGCTACCAGCAATCCACTCTATTTTTTTCATTGTCAGATAACCATATAGCCACATTGCCGGTGACTGCTGGTGCTGTTCATGTAACTTGAGGCCATAACCATTGCCACCATATGTCATTCCTGATTGTTTGCAGTAAACCCATCATCGTCAACCACCCTGATGTCACTTAGGACCCTCGTTGTCTTCATTGTTAAAAGCCCACCCACAATCACTGAGGTGATCACTCTCGCTGCTGAGAAACCTGACCACCTCGGCCCGAACCCAGTTGCCATTTGAGGCTAAAAGCATTTGTGGTTCTAAATATATGACCAATTCTTTTTGTGGAGCTTACACAACTTTAGTGTGTGATCCACAACCACCATGATAAAGAAAAAAGGTTATGATGCTAATAATAATGAGATAATACTTAGTTCTGGGTAAATCATTGGAGGCTTCTGGCAAGCAAAGGGCCAGAAAAAAACATGAAGATATAGATAATTGGTTTACTCTCTCCAGAAGTCATACTAATCATCCTAATCAACGAAAACTCATTACTCAAAAAAAATATGTGGCTAATGCTATTAAGTTATGAGTCCTCTACTGCAACATAGTCCAATATCTATGAAATTAACCCTAAAGAGCAGTTATTAGAGCATTTTATTAACCAAAGAGATGAATGTTGATAGAGGTTAATGGCGAAAACGATTTATTTAGTCCACCCTGAAATTCAGGATGAAGGCTTTATTGTTCTTGTTATTACACTTCAGCTAAAAGCAAGAAACAACAACAGCTAGCATTATCAAGAACTTAAACATGAATTTGCAAAGGAAATTCATGTCGCATGTGTCAAATGACATGGCAAGTTGCATAGAGATAGAGATTGCTGATAAAGAGCAGCTAAATAAGCTAAATTGTTAACAATGCTTGCCACAAAGTTACCTGATGTTCAGGCTGATTATGGTAACCCAAATTACGCCACTGAGCAATTGTCATACCATGAAAAACAACAACACTAAAATATGCATCAAGCAAGAGTATCCGATCTGCAGCAATAGATGCTACATCCAATAGCGCAGGAGTTGGCGGTCCATTAAAAGAATAGGCAAGCAGTGAAGGCTGAATCATGCCAGCAGAATTGGTAATGCTTTCCCGATTCAACAACATACGGAAATAAGCAGTTTCATCGGGACTGTTGTTGAAAACCTACAGTAGTAAAGCATGTTACAAACTAGTGAAAAATGTGCATACTTCAGATTTGAAAATAATGTTGCAAATCACCTGTACAAATTGCGACCGCCGCAGATTAAACATGAACTGTGGGAATAGTGAAAAATTTGGGTTAATTACAAAAGAAGAAGGATCGTCTTTTCTATAATCACCAAACCGTGAACATAGACGAATGAGTGACCTATCCAACCACCGCGTTGCATCAAACTCTTCCTGATAAAAAAAACAGAAAACAGTTCTATAATTATAAGATGATTGAAACAAAATATGCTTATGAAATCATGAAAAATGAAATCCTAATGAAACAATTCTTCAGTGCAAAAGGAAACGAAAATGTTACCTACAGAAAATTAAGTAGTTTTTAAGTTCGTGCCAGTGTCTCATGGTTACCAAATATAACAGGGTTTGGTGTATATGAAAGAACATGGAGCAGTAGAAAGTGTTGACTACTTTTCTCACGAAACCATAGTGTGAATTATTGAATTATATTTTAATCTCAGAAAAATAAAGCATAACCCCGGAGAAATAATCTACATAGAAGTATAGTGATTTAACAAAAGCAAGCAACAAGAAAGCTACAATCTATCCATCAAAGTGACCAGAGTCTACCTCCATTTCCATTTTCAAGGAGATATATCTTGCTAGTACAACAGCTGCAGTCTCTTGGTCAAACCCGTCCACCAATTCCTGCATTTGGAATGAATTTTCATTATCAACAGAGAGAAACCATAAATGTGAAGTATAATGGTGAATACATATGGAAAAAAAAATGTCTATTACTTGACTACAAGCTTATGGAATATGAAGGTTAAATGTCCAGCAGCCCTAGGAAAAAAGCACCTATTCCCAAATAAAGCTGCCATTGTGGTGCTAGCTAAGTTGCCGGTGGGCAGTTAGGAACATCAAGATATGCGGAAATATTTTCCTAAGAAATACATCTTGTGTGAGAGCAAATTCGGCAAACTCATCATTGTCCGGATGGATAACACTCACATTTCGGCCTTCGGAACATATGCTTCCTTTAAAAAGACACGTCCCACACTGAACGTCTGGTCAAACACTATTGACCTGCCTTTCCGTATAGTGACCTGTCTCGCTTCATTCAAATTCAGGACTATGAATAATTTGGATTTAAAAACCCCTGAATTCTTCATGTTAAACTTAAGGGCTTCATTGTCACAAAAAAAAGTTGGGAACGTCTTAGAAGAGAAGAGCAAACTTGAGGGCATTCTTATCAAAAAAGAAAGTTGAGGTTTCTTAAAAGAAAGGGGTAAAACTTAGGGGCTTTTACTGTTAAAAAAGAGAAGTTGGAGGCTTCTTAGAAAAGAAGGGTAGAACTTAGGGGTTCTCTAGACTACGTTCGCTTATACATCATGAAAGAAGCGGCAACAAAATATTATGTTATTGATCATGCCTATAACAGAAAGGGTGAAAGCAAAAATATGATTTAAGCATCAAACAGCATCAAAGATTCTGAACCGGAAATGGTGCTAAGAAGTGGGTGGCTGGGGCTTTTCACTATAAACGGTAAAATACACTTCGAAAAATTTTGAAGGGTACAAAACAAAACCGTAGGAAGGTTAAGAAAAGTTATAACTAACCTCCGTGTTAGAAGAGTCATCAACCCATTTTCTCATTACAGTTGTAACTCGTAGCCTCATTTGACCTTCAGAGTTTTGGTAACTACAAAGAAATGAATGCTGTAGTTACAAGCAATATGACTACACAAGAAATAAATAGAAAAAACCAGAAATGCCAATAAATAACATACTTCGTAACAAACTGTATGTACAACTGCTGATTTGGAATTCCCGGCTGATTTGATTTATCACTGGGTGATATATCAAAGAATACCGTCAAACAAGTACGCCTATCTAGTCCACACATTTTCCACTGGCTGGTATTTCCTTGCCCAACCACTGTATCAGCACAAAGAGCTCCTTTCTGCATGCATGACAACTCACATTGACTCAAATGAATTTTAAGATAATTGATGGTGAAAGAAGTAGCTGCAAAAGATTTTCGTCTTATCTTATCAATCAACAATAAAGTGTTTTTGCAGAGAGAGAACCTTTTCCAAAGATGTACAAGGACCAATGATACCCTGAATCTTGATGTCCTTAGAACAGTTGATCTCAAGTGTACCGCTGAAACAAAAATCATCATGAGCATTACACGGCTTATTGGTCATGAAACATCAAAATAGTAGTTCTGAGAAGACGAAATAAACTTGACCAATGAAATCTAGGAAGATGTGATGTTTTCTGTGCGCATTGTTACAGCACCATAAACATCCTTGCAACCAAATTCTATTTTATCAAACCATAGATGGAAATGCAGTGGTGAACTCAAGCTGCAGAAAATGGAAGTAGGTGTATATATATTCATTATAAACAAATCCTTGCAGCATTAAGACACTAAAACAAAGAATGGATGTATCTAGTATATATAACTTATCATATTGAGAAGTGAACTTCCTTATGATGATAAAAGCAAAATGCTCCAAGTGGTTAGACATGTTATCTCTTTCAGGCAAAAATATGATATGGTGTTAATGGCAGTGATCTAGGAAGGTGTTGATGATGGCATTTCTATCAGATGAATTTTACCCAGACAGCTATATGACTTCAACGTCTTCTATATCATGTGAACTGAAGGTGGGCTTAATTGTACTGTGTTGCGCAAGAAAAAGTGAACAATGAAAAATGACAAGAGAGCTATAAGAATAAAATGCGAGCTGGGGGAAGAAGTACATCACAGTTAAAGGAAGGTATGGTCCAGAAAAAAAGGATTATGGATAAGCTGCATCCCTGACCCAACAGTAAAAAAGTATCCAAATATTGCAGTGTTTACCTAACAAGAATACCAAAGGATTTCATGGTTCCAAATGCAAATGAAGTATGCCTGCTACCCAGCAGTTAGGAAGAAATAGCAGTATTTGCCCACAGCAAACATATTGTTACACATGGCCATTCAATATTTATTTTCTTTTAAATATATGGATTAATTCGTGAGATTAATTCGTGAGACCAAAAACAGATAGTCAAAGGCTATAAAACAACTGGGAAGAACAAATTCAATTACTACTAAAATAGGAGCAGAGTCAACGACATACTATAACTGCAGGATGCATCTGGTTCAGTAATAGTTTTATGACTTTTAACCATACCCACATTCAGTCAATTTGCTAACAGATTGTCGATGGAATAAGTGATCCAATCAGGATTAAGACTTGGTAAGAAGGTTAATGTAGATAACAAATACCACTGGAGTGCGAAATTGACAGCTTCATCCTAGATTGTATTATGATTGTAAGGATCACAAGGTAACCTCATCAAAGATAGTAGAGGTGGATAAATATTTCAAGGTTAGGAATTGGCCACAATAAACAGGAATTTTAGATGACTTGATGAAAAGCAACAGGCAACAGAGATGGTGTATTGAAGGCAACTCAACTCAAAGAAATTTGTATCGAAATGTAAACATATGCTAAACTAGAAGACAAATGGATATTGGCAAGTATGAAGATTCTCTACTCAAAATGTCAGCTTTATCAGGAGCTAATAACTAAATACAACTTAAATTTCTGACCACAACTTTATAAAGCAAAGGTTGAAATTTACGTTGTCTGATATGAATTACATCTCCATGTACAAAAAATAAGGACCAATCAACTTGCCAAAATATAGGGGGCATACTTGACATATCCCCAAGAAAGCAATGAATACTTACTTGAATGAAAGGCCAAGAGACTTTTCACTATCCTCAAATATTCGCTTGAAAGATTCTTTGAAAACCGGATGACCAAAACTCTCTGCTAGAACAACAAGACCACCTGTCCTTTCAACAACAACTTTCATCTCTGCAACCCCAACCTGGATGAGGTTACAATCAAGTGAAGAGTTTATCAGTTGAGCTATTGGTCAAATATAACAAAAGAAAGGCATGCATAATCGAAAATGAATTACTAGGAAAGGCAAAACCAAAATACAGTTTTGTGGACAAAATGGTGTTTCTGTTTACAAAAATGTAAAAAATCTGCAGAATGCAAACTCTTGTTACCAGCATTTAAACCGATAATTAATGCAGTCATCCTTCGAGCTTGGAAACTTAATGACCAAATGACATAACTCTTCTCTAGAACTCCAGCTTCTTTCTTTACCAGTTATTGGTATCTCGAAATTCTTATATTTACACTAAAGTCTCTATAGGATAACTTAAAATTGGCTACTTTTATGATGTAATTTTGCTCGCAGTTCAGCTCCAAAGTAACTGCAAAGCTGAGCAGTTAACAAAGTCAAAGTAATAGAGGAGACCCAAAAGTCAAAACCATCCTTAAGTGATGATGAAATAACAAAACAGAGAAAGACGAACAGGCAAAAGTTAAGGATGTGTCTGGATACCATGGTGATTTTTTTGTGGTGTTTTTCTACGAAAACACAACACTGTGGTGATTTTTTTGTGGTGCTTTTCTACAAAAACACAACACCATAGTGTTTTTCTCCAAAACCATTTTCAAAACACCATAGTGAGTTTGTTTTGCCAAAGCTAGTTTGACCCTTTCTATACATATAGTATAATATTAATTCAAGTCAAAACCATCCTTAAGTGGTGATGAAATAAAAAAACAGAGAAAGATGAGCGGGCAAAAGTTAAGGGTGTGTTTGGATACCATGGTGTTTTTTTTTTCCTATGAAAACACAACACCATGGTGTTTTTCTCCAAATCCGTTTTCAAAACACCAGGTGAGGTTGTTTTGTCAAAACTAGTTTGACCGTTTCTATACATATAGTGTAATATCCGTCAATGGGCGCAGATTTTATAAAAAAACATAAAATTAAAAATATTTAGGAGGGTTTTAAGAGAGTTGGAGAGATTGACAAATTCAGAGAGCAAGAGAGAAAGAGAACTCAAATTGAGAGAGTGTATTATGTTCTTCTCTTGTAGCGTAATACTATAGTCTGGCTTCCATGCATCTAGGCTTAATCTTTCTAGACTTGGTAATGTTAATGGATTTCTAGGAAAGCACTTTCATAGGATACACTTGTTAGAAAAAATGATTATAAAAAATTTCACACATATCTGGTGGCAATGAGACTGATAGAGAGCATAACTTTGGATCAAAATAAAGAGCTTGTGATCAACCATGATGAATCTAACTGCTGCCATTTGCATGTACGGGCAAATGGTAGAAAGCAACTAGAGCCCCAAATCACAATTCACAAAGTAAGAGGATCCTACCATATAGTTAACACAAAATAACTACAGGCCAAAGTGTAATACCATGAAGCTCTCCTACACTATGAAAATAGTTCATAGATGAATGGAGATAAAGATTGCCACACGAATCTGCAATTGTTTCCGATACGTGAAACGGGATGCTATTGTAAATTAGTAAATCTTATATTGCATAGTGCTAGTTAAAAATCATAAGATTATCTCATAATAAAACACGCATAATTAACAAAAATGCAAAGAAATGACCCATACCTGATCGAGTGCAGATGCAAAAACATCCAAAACATGACCCTGGCTAACCAGCTGTTTGGCAAGGTTATCATAAAACTTCACGGCTTTGTGAAAATGCGGAGTTGCGTCTTTATCAAGATCTTTATGTGAGCGGACGGGTTCTGAGAGATCTTTAGACACAATCTACACATAATAGGTCTAATAAGTTACGAAGTGTTATTGTTCAATCCAATTCAGTGAAAGAGAAACATTAGATATACTAACCATCCCCGGGCCCTCAGTACACGGCCCACCAACCAAGGCTATGATTCTAGCCCCAGTGCCCGGCAAGCAAGCACCCAGCAGTCCAGCAGCAACACTCAGAGCGACACCCGTGCATCGCAGAGCCCGGTGCCCAGCCTCCACAGGCCATTGATCCGTCTGCATCTCATCCAACAACTGCACAAAAAAAAACCAACAACAATAAACAAACATACAATCTCAAAACCCAAATCGTTTCCTTCTCAAAAGAAACCTTACAGCACTGAGCGTGTACTCGCAATCTGAAGCCGGCAACAGAAACCGATTCACCGCCGAAGACCCCATCACATTCTGCTGCTGCACCATCGGCATCCCATTTGGCTGCACACCGCCTTTCACAAGCCCTCTCCCCGCCAACGACAGTCCCAACTGTTCCAAGATCTCATCTTTCGAGATCTCCTTAGTCCCCCTAAACACATACAGCTTCGAAACATCGGCAAAGCCCAACTCATGCAAATGCACCTGCGTCCCATAAGTAATCAACCCAACTAGGGCATTCTCGGGCAGCAATCCAATCGCCCGCCGCATCGCCGACTTCACAAATTCGAGCTCCTCCTCGATGAGACACGTATCGAGGACAAACAGAAACACCGGCGGCAGCGCGGGGCCCACGGCCGACGAATCGAGGGCATACTCGACGGTGGAGCACTGATTGTAGAGCTCTCCGGGGACATTGGACTCCGAGATCCCGGCGTAATGATGGGGGAACTGGTTTCGGGAGAAGCAGAGAGGGCAGATCCAGATCTTGGCGTTGAAATCGACGCTGCAGTAAGGGTTGAGGACGGCGGAGCAAGGGGGCTTGCATCGGAGAGGGGCGTAGGGGAGGGTGACGAGATCGGGACTGGATCGGATCGGGGCGATCGAGGCGGCGATTGGGACCACGCATTTCGAAGCCTCGACCTTGGATCGGGGCCAGGCGTTCCACGTCATGCGGACGCCGTCGGGGCCGTCGGGATCGGCGGTGGGGACGGCGGCGGCGGCGCCGCCGGTGTAGTCTACCGCCATGGATTGGGGATCGAAGGGGAGAGAGAGGGGGGGGGGGAGAGAAAATGGAGGTTTTTCTTTTTTTACCCCTGGATCTTTTTTATTTGATTCTTCGGGCTGACTCGAGGTTTTGGTGAGGTGCGGTCACCGAGGTGATGTTACCAATGAGGTCATGAGGACATGTTTTTGTAGAGATCCAAGGGGGTTGAATGATTTAGGGAGGAAGTTAACCTTCGGGGCCGCCGGACTGAATCTCGGAGAAGATTGGGTACTGCCTGCTCTACGGTGGATTTGGGCTCTAATGGAATTGGGCTTTCCAAAGTTCAGGTTTGTAATTGCTAGGCGCCGCAGTATTTGTGTTACTCACCTGGGCCCACGACGTATCAGCGGACTCTAGAGGTTTCCTTAGTTGGTGGGGGTTACTGGGTGGGACAAATAGGCGTCAAGTAGGAAAATTGTTCCAATAAAACAATTTTACTCCTTTGAGATATTTTGAGTGGGGTAAAGTAGGATAAAGTGGGATAATGGGATAATTTGAGCCTTTGATTTGACAATACATGTGAGATAATTGATGATATGGTATTTTATTAAAATATAATTTTATCTATTAATTACTTCTAAATTAACTTATCCAATTGGTTTAGTATATTATTTAGTATATTATTATAATATAAAGATTATTTTACTTTATATTAAAATATAATATATTATACTATACTTACAAATTACTATTATTAATTATTATATTATATATATTAGCATGTTATACTATATATAATAATTAATATAATATAATATTAATATATTTAATATAATATTTTAATAATATAATATTTAATATAATA
>BQKN01001080.1:635272-649672 GCA_022839385.1 Asparagus kiusianus | reverse complement strand
ATATATGTATGTATGTATGTATGTATATATATATATATATATATATATATATATATTAGTAGTGTGATATATAACACAATAATGTGTTATATATTAAATTTAGGTGAATAACAAGTTAACGTTAGCCATAGATCCCCGTCCAATAATTACTACCAATTATTTAGACTTATAATATAAATGGACGATTCAACTTTGGGTATGGAATTTCATTTTATGCTGAAAAGGATCGCTTACTTTATATAAGTAGAAAGAATTGGAATATAACTATTGGATCTATCCAGTTTGAATGGGTTAGGAAAATAGCAGTGCATACATCTAACTTGGTATACTTTGTGCATTTTCGTTTCTAGAAAATTTTGGTCGCACATACTTGTTATTCTATGGGTACAATAAGTGCATGTTGTTATGCATATCGGCCTATTACTTACCGATTTTGGTGTATAACCTATACGCATAATAACATACGCATAGTGTACTTGGAGAACAACGGGTAGGTGCTGCCGAAATTTTCTAAAAATAAAAATACACAAAGTATTCAAATTTAGATATAAGCACTATTATTTTCTTAATGGGATAGAAGCCTTCCTATGACAGTCGAGAGTGTTGGTTCAAATCAGGATTAATTATCATAGAGTGTTAGCTTTTATTTGGTACGACAATGAAAATTATCGAAGAGTAATTTCATCCGCTTGATTATTTCTTCAAATCAACTAAAATAAAGACTATTAAACTTAAGGCAGTTTATGAGATATTAAATTAATTAATAAGTTTACCTATTATACAGATGAGAGAAGTTCCTGATAAGTCATGGATTGATATTCTTATATTGAAAAGAAGAGCAAAAGGTGATACTCGATATCGAGACGGATGTGAAGCATTCCTTGAGTATGCATATGCTAACCCGAAGAAGTTAGACCAAGTAGTAAGTGCAGGAATAGGGGTCTGGTGGATAGAGTTGTTATACGAAGATACCTAGAAAGATGGGGATTTGATGAAAATTATAAATATTGAGGTTTTAACGGAGAAGGTAAAGATATTGAACTAGATGATAAAAATATAGATGATACACAAGCAATGTTTCAATGATATTACGATAGCTGCAGAAGTTGATGAAGTTCCAGAAGTATCAGAGGCTGTTGAAGTTCCTGGAGATGCAAATGATGTCCAAAATACCAAAGATGTGTATGATACCCGGGCCTACAAAAATTTAATGAAGCTATTGGAAGATGACGAGAAGGATTTGTACGATGGTTGCACAGAGTATAGTAGATTGTCATTTATTCTTCAACTGATGCGTATTAAGACACTAAGCAGAGTGGCAGCTAAATATTTTCAAATGCTTCTTAATTTACTACGCAAGGTAATTCCAGACGGAGAGAATAGCATATCAGAAAAGTGTTACGATACAAATAAGATTATTGGTGCTATGGGTTTAGATTATAATAAGATTGATGCTTGTCCTAATGATTATGTTCTTTATTATAAGGATAACGAGAAACTTGAGGAATGTCCAAAGTGTGGAGTGTCTCAATGGAGAAAGAATACTCGCACTTCAACTCGAAAGTCAAATGAATCAGTGAATCAATAGAAGAAAATTACAGCGAAGGTGCTCCGACATTTTCCCTTAGTGCCTCGGTTACAATGGCTATATATGACAAAAAATATAGCTAAAGATATGTGGTGGCATAAGGAAGGACGTGTAGATGATGATAAACTGAGACATCCAGCAGATGCAAAGGCATGAGAGCATTGGATCAAACGTTTCCCTCATTTGCCACAGAGTGCAGGAATATCAGACTTGGTCTATCTAGCGACGGATTCAACCCGTTTGGCATTATGAGTTCGGGATGGTCTACTTGGCCAGTTGTGTTAATGCCTTATAATTTGTCACCTGGACTTTGTATGAAGCAATCATATATAATTCTTTCATTATTGATACTGGGTAAACATTCACCTGGTAATGACATAGATGTGTTCATAGAGCCGTTAATTGATGAGTTAAAACGTCTATGTGATGAAGGGGTCCCAACAAATGATGCACTTTCTTGTGAGTCTTTTAATCTCAGTGCTATTCTTATGTGGACGATTAATGATTTTCCAACTTATATTAATCTCTCTGGTTGGTCTATGAAAGGAAGATTCGCTTGTCTTGTATGTGGTCCAAACTTCAAAGGCTTTTATTTACAACACAGTCGAAAAATGTGTTATTGGTTTAACAAAAGATGGTTATGAAAAGGACATAAATTCAGGGGCAAAAAATGAGCAAATAAGTTTGATGGTCAATAAGAGAAAACAGGGGAGCCGCGTGAAATGACTGGAGATGAGATTGTCTTCAGCTCGTATTACAATGTCAAATTTGAGTTGCCTTCAGCTCATATTACAATGTCAAAAGTTGAGATGCAGAGATTCTGTGAGGTTCTTAAGTCGGTGAAGTCACCATATGATTACTGCTCTAATATTTTAAATAATGTATAAGTGAAAGAGCGAAAACTTTTAGGACTTAAGAAACATGATTATCATATCCTTCTTCACCAATTGCTTTCGGTAGCACTTCGTAACAACATGGCTGATGACGAAGTAACAAAAGTTATAATTGAATTCTGTGGATTTTTTAAAAAGTTATGCTCCAAAGTTTTCAATGTTGATGAATTTAAGGCACTAAAAGCAGAAATGAATGAAACCCTCTACAAAATGGAGATATTCTTTCCTCCATTATTTTTTACAATTATGATCCATCTCACACATCATCTTGTAGATGAGGCATTACTTGGAGGGCAATTAACTATCGTTGGATGTATCCCATGGAGAGGTTAGTTAAAATTCAATTAAGTCTATTTGCATAACATGTCATTGCTTTATATTAACAACTCATAGTAATTCTATCTTTAGATATCCGGGTTTCTTGAAACGTATAATGCGAAAATCAGGCTCATCCTGAAGATTCGATTGCTGATCGTTACGTGGCAAATGAATATATGATGTTTACCTCTCGGTATATACAAGGTGTACATACAAAAAATAATTCACTAAATAGTAATAGAGATGGCACCTTTTATGAAAGTACCAAGATGAACAAAGACTATTCAATAATAGACTTGAATTAGGCTCATGCCTTCTTGTTGCAAAACCTAAAAATCTTTGAAGATTACCGCAAGTAGGAAATTAACTTTAATAGATATGAATTTTTTTGAATTATATCAATATTTGAACTCTAATTTTTTGTATCAATAGAAGACATTTGGAGGAGATGCAGTTAGAAATAACTGGCGCGTCAGCACGAAAACAAATTGCAAAAAATCATGAAAAACATTTTGCCGAGTGGGTCATAGCTGAAGTAAGTTAAGTGTATTTTATTTTTAATTAATTTTGGAATAAATAAGGCAAACTATTTAATGCTAATTTGTGTTTATGTGCAACATTAGATAGAAAGATAAATATTTGCTGGTTTGCCAGTGCCAGAAGAGATAAGTATTCACTCGCATGGACCACACTATACAGTTAAACAATGCAGCAGATACCGTGTAAATGAGTGTTTATTTCAACAGGTAGGGCTTGAGTAGGAGAGAGTTACCCAAAATAGTGGGGTCATGGCTGCATTCTCTCAAGAATGTTATTCAAGCTCAACTGATCAAAATCCAGTACTTGGTGATATAATTTATTATGGACAATTAGAATATACTGTGGAGATATTCTATGTGTATGTACCAAAAATGTACGTAGTTATGTGGCGTTTAAGGTTCGTTGGTGTCATGCAGACAGAACTAGGGATGCATATGCTTTTCACCTTGTAAATCTAGATAAGAAGATATATCCCGATATGAAGTTTATGTTTGCAAATCAGGCTACACGGTGCTTTTACGTCAAAGATCCTAGGCAGCCGAATGTCTGGGTCGTATTGTATAAGGAGTCGAGGACTCTTGTTCAGCTTGCTCTTGATGAAAATCCGGACGATACTGATGATCCAAATGAGAAGGAAGAAGAAATTTTCTTAATTACTCATACACCCAAAATTTCAATTTTAATATGTATACCTCGCAAATTCGACTTGATATCTGTAATGTAGGAGATTGAATACAAAGATCCTTATGCAAATTCGACTTGATATCTTGTATGCATTTATTAAATATTTCAATTATGTTAGATTAATAATTTATGTTGTAGATGGACCAAAGAATTGGGAAGCTATCTTTTCCTCGGGATCGAGAAGGTCCATCTTCCGGTATAAGTATTCGAGAAGACTCCAAGTGATTGAAGATGACAACGATCACTATGTCAAGGATATGTTGCTAAAATGAATTAACTTGGCCTGGTGATAAATTAAGTTATGTTCAAAATGTAGAAAGAGATGGTAAACCGAGGAAATAATATGTACCTTAGTTTTTTCTTCTTTTATTATATGGTTAATCACAGAAAACCCTGATGAACTTTTAGGGAGTTCAATAAACCTCCTTTAATTTTTTTTATTCCAGTAAACCAACTTTAGGGTTATTGCACATAACAACCCCCCCACCCCCCACATCTCCCAAAAAAAATATTCTGCTAAGTTTCATATGAAAAATTATCATTTAATCTTCAAATTAGTACCATCGTTTTAACATCTCATGTGGGGATACAGATTCTCTCCAGTTAGGTGGCAATTGAAGTCTCCAACTCTTCTAAAAAATTGTTGCGCATTCCAAATTCAATGGATGAGATTCGACCACGAGATAAAACCACTATGGTCTTAAAAACCACTATTTTTTTTAAACCGTTATTCTTTGAAAACCACTATCAAATGGTGGAATCCTACATGACCTAATTGTTGGTCTCTTTATTTTGATGATGTTTAACAAACAATTTACCACTAATGTTATTTGTCTAGTGTTTGTATTTATCTATCTATTGTAGATAAACAGCAAGTTGGAGGAAAGTTGGAATCAAGCATTCACGATCATATCCAATGGAAGTTGCGGAATAGTGGGTTGAAGCAATGCAATTCAAGTTAAAGATTCAAATTCAAACTTCATCCGTAAGTTTACCAAGATAGAGCTTCGTTGAAGATCATCAAGTTTGGGTATATTTAGTTTAGGAGTTTATATTATGTGTGTTAGATACTCTAAGCTCAATGTCACACATAAACACAATTCTTGATTTTGAGTAATTTTGAAAAAATATTGAGTTATTGGTTTTTGGACATAACAACCATTATATACATATTCTATTAAGTCTATAAAATCATTTTATATGGTTTCAAAATATTGTTTAACTCAATAGTTAAAAATCATGAAGTTTATGTACACATGTATTTACAAGTTTTGCAAAATACATGAGTTTTCACAAATGAGAAATTCAATTTGAGAAATTCTTTTTCTAACATGTTCAATTCATGTTTATAAATGTTTTCCAAAGTTTTATTAATTTTGGAATTAATTTGTTATATTTAATTGAATTTACAAAATCAAGTTTTAAATAAGTTCATGTTTGTGCACATGTTCATGCATGTTTTTGCAAAACAGATAAGTTTTCATAATTAGGAAATGTAATTTGAATATTTTCTTCATTTACATGTTTATCTTCATATATACAAACATTTCCCCAAGTTTTACTAATTTTGAAATTGTTTTGTTATTTTTAATTGAATTTACAAAACTGAGTTTTCAGTAGTTTTTTTCATAAACTGTATATCTGTGTTTAAATATTTATTTCTCTCTACTGGAAAATGATATTTCAGAAATTATTTCTCTAACATGTTTATCTATATGTCTAAAACCTTCCCTCAAAATTTCATGATTTTTGGAGTAAATTTACTATTTTTAATTTATTTTACAAATTTAGATACATAGATTTCTAGATTTCAGAAACTGTTAGTTTTCACGGTCGACCGCTACAGGCGACCGTGCTACAGTACGGTCGACCATGTTATAGTGTGATCGACTGGATGAATCCAGTGTTTGGGTCAAAAGTTAATGTTTTCATTGCCTTGAATCTATTACAACTTTGGTCGTTACAATAAACTAAAATAAACGAGAAAAGTAGATCTTTTTATAAGATCGACTTATACAATAAAAATATAAAATAGTACAACTCTTGTCAAACAGCGCAACAGACGTTTATCACCCACTGCTTGCGTGAAAACTTTGCCTGTGCAGGGGACGTTAATATCTGTGGACCGTCACGGATCAGATCTGGTTGACAGATTAAGTTAATCAAAGCTCTTACTTCACGAATGAAGTAATCGCTGCAGCGGTAATCCAGATCAAGCGAGATTACAACGCTTCTCAAGATTAAGACTAAGCTTAAATCCAGAGGAATAGGGGACGAGTCTCAGATCTCTCGAACTCCACTCTTTACGCATAGGAATTCGCTAAGATCTGCCAACCCTTGCTGTAAATTCATGGCTCCACTCTCTAATTCGGCAGCGTTTCGCCCTCTTGATCTCTGCCCCTGTGAAATGAGCCCCTAGGCCTATATTTATAGGCTTCGGTTGGGGGTATTTGGATAAGAATGAGTGATTTAACCTTATCTTCAGTTAATAATGGCTTAACCATGTTTGTGGATGATATCAAGTCAGTTAGGAACCCCTGGAATGGATAAATTCTGGGAAAACCTCTTAAAACCCATCAAAACGCGATTTTGGGTCAAACCTGCGCGAGACAGGTCGTGTTGACCCGCAGGGGTGTGGGTCAGCCGAGTCTGACCCGCACTAACGCGGGTCGGCCAGCACTGACCCGCGCCGTCTCGCATCGGCGCGGGTCCGCCGCTTCAGCTGAACTCCTTTTTTGGCATTTTACTTTCCGGGACTTGTATTCTCCATCGTTTTGCGTATTTGATCATCTTATTGACTTGCACGTGTCGTTAACTCGCTTCATGCGTTCATTAACTTCTTTACGGCACTTGGAACTGACTGACAAGCGTGACATGCACTTTAGATCTGACCGACAAGCGCGGCGGACACCTGGAGCTGACCGACAAGCGCGTCGGGCACTTCGGATCTGACTGACAAGCACGGCGGGCACTTTGGATCTAACTGATGTGCACGAGCTGACTGACGTGTGCGTGTTGACCAACGCGCCCGAGATGATCGACGCGCGCGTGTTGACCGACGCGCGCGAGATGATTGACGCGCGCGTGTTGACCGACGCGCACGAGATGATTGACACGCGCGTATTGACCGACGTGCGCGAGCTGATTGACACGCGCATGTTGACCGACACACGCGAGATGATCGACGTGCACATGTTGACCGACACACGCGAGATGATCGACGTGCGTGTGTTGACCGACGCACACGAGCTGATTGATGCACGCATGTTGACCGACGCACACGAGCTAACGGACGCGCGCAGCTGACCGATATGCGCGAGCTGACTGACGAGCGTGACGGCCAATTGGAGGTGGCCGGTGAGCGCACGAGACACAGTTGGTTTGCCATTACGGTTCATGCACTTTTCGGCGTCAGATAATCTTCTTAGACTTGGATAACGATATGTGTCATCTTCTCTCCGTCTCGAGCTGTGTACGGACACTTATAGGTATTTTTAGATGCCTACAGATACCCCCTCCAAAGTGTTTTAGCCTCATTCCTTTATAGAAGAGACTGAAATACTTTGGATGTGATAAGCCCCCACCTTCAGTCGGTGTCAAAGGACCTGTAGCTGGCTTTAATTCTTAACTTCTTCAGCCTTCAGCATATTCAGTGTTTTATTGAATAGATGAAGTTCTTTCGGTACTACGTTTATCATCTGACCATTGTCGAAATTTTGAGCCAAAGTTGGTGTATAAGGATTTGAACTTAGCTCGTGTTGTTGAGTTGACGTTGAACTGATCGTCTTCGGCAGGAATTCATATTTGGATAGCAATTGAACTCCCTAGAATCATCCTTTAATCCGGAATTTTTTCTTAGCCTTATTTTGGCAAAATTGTCGATGCGTTGACCGGCATCGACCTTTACTGTAATACGTTGTCCAACGTTGACCTTCGCTATAATGCATCGATCGGCGTTAGCACAGTTTATACTCGTACGTTCACTGGAGTCTATACAGTTTAAGCTCTTAAGGCATTGGAGCATGACGATCCCAAATATTGGAGCTGCAGGACCAACTATTAAAGCTGATTCATCTGCATGTATGAATCTTATCCTGAAGTTGTTGGATCCTCAAGCCATGAGACCAACTAAGGAAGCTGGTGTGTCAATGACTCTCACACTTATAGGATTTTTGGCAAACCCTCAGCCCTCAACGGGTTTGATGAGCCTTTACCGACTACCGTTTGAGTCGGGCTAGCATGCAGATTGTTTAAGTCCGTTCTGCATGTAACTTTATGCTAAAAGAGTTAACTCTTTTAGTGCTATGATATTGAATACGTAGACTTCATCTTTCTTACGGGAATAGACTACCCGACAACGCGTGTTAGACGCTGACTTATCCATTCTTAGGAATCAGGATAAAATTCCCTAGACTTGGATTCTGATGTCTTTTTTACTCGGTGAAAGACTAAATTGGCAACGCGTGTTAGACATTGACTTATCCCTTCTTAGGATTTGGGATAAAATTCCCCGCGCGTGTGAAGCACAGATTTTGGTGTTATGAATAACAACTTGCCACAATATCGAATATGTGGGCTTTTGTCCTTTTTATGTCAAGAACTAACCGGCAACGCGTGTTAGGCGCTAACTTATCCCTACTTAGGTTTCGGGACAAAATTCTCCATGCGTGTAAAGCACGGATTTTAGAGTTGAAGGATTGTGTCTTCTCTTAGGGCAAAGACGAACCCGATGCCGGAGAGGAAGAATTTTATATTCTATCTCCAGGTCTTCTTTTGGGGTAAAGACAAACCCAATACGAGAGAGAAAGAATTTTATATTCTATCTCTGAAAGCTGAAGATGAAGAATTTTATATTCTATCTCCAGTTGTAAAGGAAACTTAAAGTGGGATCTCCACTCCGAGAATCGAAAAGATTCGGATAATCCTAACTGCCGGAAGGTTTGATTACCGAACTAAAGGTAGGTTTCTCGTTTATCAAGAGTGAATTGTGGTTTTTTGGCCCTAACTATAAGAAGGTTTGACCAAGTGGGATTTTGAGATGACCCTAACTATAGGAAGGTTTGATCACTCGATTTGAAAATGGATCTCTCATTCATAGAAGGAATTGAGAGGAGATTTTGGTTGTGGCCCTAACTATAGAAAGATTTGACCAAATAGAGGTTTGAGACGATCCTAACTGTAGGAAGGTTTGATCACTCGATTTGAAAGTGGACCTCTCGTTCATAGAAGGAATCGAGAGGAGATTTTGGTTATGGACCTAACTGTAGGAAGGTTTGACCAAATGGGGGTTTGAGATGATCCTAACTGTTTAAAGGTTTGATCGTTCAATTTGTGGACCTCTCGTTCATGGAAAGAATCGAGAGGAGATTTTGATTGTGGTCCAAACTGTAAGAAGGTTTGACAAGATAGGCAGTGGGAGTGGGAGTACAAATCACAGTGGGGGTGTTGATTTGTACCGCTTACTCAGTATGGATTCTTGGTATCAAGTGAAAAGAACTTAACACGAAGGGGTTTGATAATTATCAATAATCAGGAGATTAAAATTCTCTGAGTATTATGTCTGGACTCTAACAATGGGAGTGTTGAGTGCACAGACGTAACAGGAGTTTGAGTGGGAGTTTCTTATTTATCACCTTCTTGTAGTTGTCGGGTTATCCCTGAATACACTATATAGAACTCTTTCAGGAACTTCCCTTACATGAATCATCCACCCCAGCCTCCTTCACGAAACTGGGTCTAACATTGTACTCAGATGTATAAAAATTCTCCAGGAACTTTTCGTCAAAGATAAGAAACAGTTTAAACTCATATACCTATTGGAGTATCAGGGAGCAGTTTAACCTTATATATTGGTTGGAGGATTGAAAAGTAGTTTATACTCATATACTCTTCGGAGTATCGGAAGGAGCAGTTTATACTCTTATACTTGTCGGAGTCTTCATTCGGCTTAATTTAGCGTTATAATGCTGGCTTCAACCAAGGTTTGAATGCTATTTTTGAGAGCAAAGCAAGCCTTGGTGGGATGAAGGATCCTCCTGTGGTACGCACAGTACTTTAGATCCGAAGTATTGTCAGCTTCCTCCTGATTTGTGATAGGTGGTAGCTTGATCTTGTTATTTTCAAGGAGAGATTCGAAAATGACTGGAACGTCTTCATCATTGAAAGAGTACTCTTTTTGGAGTCTTGGATCCAAAGTCTTTTGCTATCTTTGGGGTTGTTATTATGACATCTGATTAACATCAACAACTGTTGTAGGTGTCTTGCCCTTACCACGGGAGGCAAAGTTCGAGTTCAGAGGATTAGCCGTCAGTTGGCTCCTCTCGGCCTTCTTCCTTCTGAGGAAGCGTTCGGCCCGCTCTCCGCGCATCTTCAACTCTTTCCAGGTATTGGAGGGTGCTACTCCCATAACTTCCAACACGTCCAAAGAGAAGTTGTTGTGATAAGTTTGGAGGATGAAGTCCTCTATGATCGGATCTTGGCAGTTCATCGACTTATTCCGGAAGCACTTGACGAAGTCGTCGACTGTCTCGTCGTCTTCTTGTTTCTCATCAAAGAGTGTCCTGATTGATATCTCGATGTCATCATTAAAAAAGTAAGCGAGGAACATGTTCTCCAGGTCGTCCCAATTATTGATGCTTCCAGGCTTGAGACGACGGTACCAATCGAAGGCGGGCCCGTGAAGGGTCCCAACGAATGATCGAACCATCAGGGGTTCATTCCCAGAAATCACACCCAAGTAAGACTTGAAGTAAATTAGATGCTGAGTAGGCGAATTCTTCCCATCAAACGGTGTGAAGTTGATTAGGTTGACTTCGCAGGGTACGGGATCAAATCCCACTCCCTTGGGGACACAGAATAACTATCTTCTTCACATTTTGAGCAGACATTAGAGCATTGATTTTGCTCTCGAGATCTTTCATTTTCTCATCCTCGCTCGTATCAGGTCTTGGATGATTCTTAAGAGGAATAACGGGACTACCCCCAGTGTTGTCATCTTCAGTGGGACCACCCTCGACGTCGTTATTCTCAGCGGGGCCACCCACAGCATTTTGGTCAATGAGAGGGTCATCAGCATTGATGTATTCATCTACATCTGAATCGCTAGCTGCTTGGCTAGTATTGTTGTGACGACTGGATTCACGTATTTGATTTGATAAGGCTCGGATCTGTTGATCGTGCATTTGTCTCATCTCCTGCATAGCCATTTCTATTTCGATTTTGAATGCTTCTTTCTGCTTGGCTAGAGTATCCTCAACCATTTTGGCTACTTCCTCGGTGTTAACCATAAACACTTGCGAGTGGAGGAGGATCTGGAGGAGGAGAACGACAGATACTTATCGAACTTCTGTTGGTCGAACTTGTACTTGACCTCTTCTTCAACCGGGATTTGGATCCGAGGTTGCGACACATCAGCCTTCGCAGAAGGGCTGTTGGCTCTCACTATGGTCGCTAGCGTGTTTGGGTCAAAAGTTGATGTTTTCATTGCCTTGAATCTATTACAACTTTGGTCGTTATAATAAACTAAAATAAACGAGAAAAGTAGATCTTTTTATAAGATCGACTTATACAATAAAAATGTAAAATAGTATAACTCTTGTCAAACAACGCAACAGACGTTTATCACCTACTGCTTGCGTGAAAACTTTGCCTGTGTAGGGGACGTTAATATCCATATACCGTCGCGGATCAGATCCGGTTGACAGATTAAGTTAATCAAAGCTCTTACTTCATGAATGAAGTAATCGCTGCAGCGGTAATCCCGATCAAGTGAGATTACGGCTCTTCTCGAGATTAAGACTAAGCTTAAATCCAGAGGAATAGGGGACGGGTCTCAGATCTCTCGAACTCCACTCTTTATGCATAGGAATTCGCTAAGATCTGCTAACCCTCACTGTAAATTCATGGCTCCACTCTCTAATTCGGCAGTGTTTCGCCCTCTTGATCTCTGCCCCTGTGAAATAAGCCCCTAGGCCTATATTTGTAGGCTTCGGTTGGGGGGTATTTGGATAAGAATGAGTAATTTGATCTTATCTTTAGTTAATAATGGCCTAACCATGTTTGTGGATGATATCAAGTCAGTTGGGAACCCCTGGAACGGATAAATCCTATGAAAACTACTTAAAAACTATCAAAACGCGTTTTCGGGTCAAACCTGCACGAGACAGGTCGTGCTGACCCACAGGGGTACAGGTCAACCGAGTCTGACCCACGCTGGCACGGGTCGGGCAACGTTGACCCATGCTGGCATGGGTCAGCCAGCGCCGTCTCGCGCTGACGCGGGTCCGCCGCTTCAACTGAACTCCTTTTTTGGCATTTTACTTTCCGACACTTGTATTCTCCATCGTTTTGCGTATTTAATCATCTTGTTGACTTGCACGCATCGTTAACTCACTTCATGTGTTCATTAGCTTCTTTACAACATTTAGAACTGACTGACAAGCGCATCAGGCAATTTGGATCTGACTGACAAGCACGACAGGCACTTTGGATCTGACCGATAAGCGCGGCGGGCACCTGGAGGTGACCGACAAGCGCGTCGGACACTTTGGATATGACCGACAAGCACGGTGGGCACTTTGGATCTGACCGACGCGCGCGAGCTGACTAACGTGCGCGTGTTGACCAACACACGCGAGATGATCGACGCGCGCGTGTTGACCGACGCGCGCGAGCTGATTGACGCGCGCGTGTTGACCGACGCGTGTGAGTTGATTAACGTACGCGTGTTGACCGACGCGCACAAGCTAATGGACGCGAGCAACTGACCGATATGCGCGAGCTGACTGACGAGCATGACAGCCAATTGGAGGTGACCAGTGAGCGCACGAGACATAGTTGGTTTGCCATTCCGGTTCATGCACTTGTCGGCGTCAGATAATCCTCTTAGACTCGGATAACGATGTTCATAGCTGTGTACGGACACTTGTAGGCATTTTTAGATGCCTACATCCAATGCCATTCCTCTATTTTTCTGCTGCTCGTGGTCGACCGTGCGAATTCCGCAGTCGACCACCAATCTGACCGTTGGCTTCCAACGGCTATTTCCAGCTGAGTTTTTCTGTGGGTTTTTGGTCATTTCTTTGGGGTTTTGGTTGATGTTTTGAGAGGTTATAAATACCCCATTGCTTTCAACTCTTATGGACAATCCAAGAAATGTTTTAATCAAGTTTTAACAAGGGTTTAAGTTTTGTTTAAGTTTGTTTAAGAAGCTTTTTAGCATTTGAGAGTTTGATTTTGTGAAATCAATTTCACAAGAGCTTGAGGAGATCATCTATTGGTGTTTAAGCATCCAACTATTCTCCATCTATCTCTTGTTATCTATAGAGAAGTTTTCTAAACTCAATTTCTAGCTTTGAATTTATATTGTTTGATTATCATTCTATTAAGCTAGTATTTATATTTGAGTTTAGTTGATTTGATTTCACTCATTGTCTACACACACCCACTTGAGCTTATTATATTTACATTCATAGTATAATTTGGGTTGTGAGATTGTATCATGGAGTGTGAGCTTTCATTGAGTTCTCATCTATTGTAGAGAATAAATTTGTTGTAAACTTAAATTGTAAAGATTCACTTTGTATTATACTAGTACACCGAGAGGAGTGTGTGGTGAGAGACGGGGTCGCTTCCAAGAGGAGTTGCGTTGGTTGACGAACCTAGGGAGAGGTTGTATCCGAGCACTTGAGGAAGGACACAACCTAGAGACCAACACTTAGAGGGTGTGGAGTGTAGTTATATTGTGAGATTGTGATCGTTGATCGGTGAGTGTTGAAAACTGATATTGTGTGGTGTAAATATTATTCAAAAACCGATATTGTGTGGTGCAAAGGAACGCATAAAACGACAAAATGACGGGACTCGAAGCTGTCTCACAACTAGTGAGATAGCATACGCTGTCTCGCATTTCTAAGACAGTGTATACTGTCTCGGAAACTGAGATAGTAAGAGTTGTCTCGGAAATTGCAAGACGATATGACGTGTTTCTAACAGGTTTTCTCGGGTCTCGTGCGATCCACGTGGCTCCATAATTGCTCTGGAACATCTATAAACGTGGAGAGCCCATTACAAACTAAAAATCCACCTATAATCCCCAAAAATCACGGCATTTTACAGAATGAGGGTCGGTTACAAACTGCATGGAGTCGCCTCCTTTGGCCGAGATAGTAAACACTGTCTCGCCTAAAGGGGTTGATGATCGCGGTTTGTTTTAACTTCTTATTTTTAGTAACGGCTTTCAAAGGCTATAAATACCCCTTTGGCACCCTTATGCACGAGACCAAGCAGATATGAGAGTGGAGACTTGATATTTTGGCGAACTTCGAGCACAAGAGAGAGAGAGAGAGAGAGAGAGAGAGAGAGAGAGAGAGAGAGAGA
>BQKN01001080.1:609983-635262 GCA_022839385.1 Asparagus kiusianus | reverse complement strand
AGAGAGAGAGAGAGAGAGAGAGAGAGAGAGAGAGAGAGAGAGAGAGAGAGAGAGAGAGAGAGAGAGAGAGAGAGAGAGAGTTTTTCACCGTTTATGAGTAACTGCAATATCCTTCGATGTTTCCTCAATATCAAACCTTGATTTGATATTGAGAAGAATATTTATCTTACTTTGCTAAGATATCTACTTTTGTTCTTGTTTCCAAGTCGAAACATCAACATCAACCCTTCTTCAGATCCAACTTGGATCGTGAATCAGTGGTCCACGGATTAACGCATCCCTGGCACATGTAAAGATCCCACGCAAGCAGAGGCTAATAAATAGCTTCCGTGTGTGTTTCTAGGGACCACCTCTTGTTGTTTGCGTTGTAAAGAGAAGTTTTGCAAGTGTAAGACTCACTCTTTTATTTCCATCAAAACGATTGTGATGAAAGCTGCAATGAAACTTTTCCCGACGTAAACAGACGAGGCTTATTTAGTAAGTGGAGAGGGGTAAACCTGGGTAAAATATTTTCGGGCCAATACACAATAGAATTAATATCGGGTTAGGATACATCAAGTTTTGATTTTTAGGGCATTGACACAATTTTGCATTAATATAATCTGACCATATTTTTATGTAAATGTTTGAAGAAATTACCAAAAAGTAGGTCAAATCCAATGAACTCTAGTGAGATCATGGTGAAAGGGAAGTCGATGACAGTAGGAGATAGTTGGCAGAAGTGGTTAGAGATGGTTGGATGGTCGAAGTAGTTGGATGGGTAAAGAAAACACTAGGATACTTTGGGGTTGGGGGGGGGGGGCCCCCCCCCAGTCGGGATTTTTATATAACAAAATGTCCACGGAATACCATGGATTTTGAAAATACCCACAAGCTATTTGTAGAAAACACGAGTTTCATGTTTTTTCTAGAGAGTTATTGCCTAATAATAGAAATCTACGCAATTTAGAATCCCGTAGAGTTTTATATGTAAACAAACTTCATGAGATTGAGATCACGTGAACTTTGTTTACATATGAAAATATAAAAGTGCACGTGAATAACATTCTCGTGTACTTTAATCATCTAGTTAACTATAACGGATTGAGAACCCCATATAGATTAATTTACAGCTAAACTATAGGGGATTCTCAATCTTGTATACTATGTAAAATTTATTTTTTAAAATCGATCTAGTTTCAGTGCACAATGTTGATGTGGTTGAAACTAGGTCCATTTTAATGAAAAGTTCAGGATCATGTTGAAATTGATAAATATTTTTTTTTGTGAAAGAGGCTATTTTATAAGTTTCTCCTTCGTCAGCTAACGAGTCTGATGTGCTAGCCTGAGCCTGATGTGGACCGAATATAACCAGGCTGATTCAGTCCCTGCCTACCGACATGACCCATCAACAGCCCCAGCGTCTTCCTTGCGTGCGGACCAAAGGATAAATTTTCGTTTTAGACATCTTTAGAAAAATATTTGCAAAAATCGACCTATTTCAAACATATTCGCCAATTTCGACCCAGTTTTAACTAATTGGCTGAAACTGGGTTGAAATTGGCAAAAAATATTTAAAAACTTCACATGATTTGAAATCCTGTGAAGTTTAAGCCATTTATTAACAATGTTGTTAAGAGGACGAAATCTTCACGGGATTTGAAATCCCATGAAGCTCAAACTTCATGGGATTTCAAATCCCGTGAAGTTTACAGGGCATAGTCGCTCTCTGGCGAGCAAGCTGCAACAAGATATATGATGGACACACACAGAGAGCAACGTTCGCTGAACTATGCTCATGGAGTTGTAGGTTTGCTCGCCAGAGAGCAACGCTCTCGTGAAGTTTGAGCTTCACGGGATTTCAAGTCATGTTAAGATTTCGCCATCTTAACAATATTGTTAATAAATGGTTTAAAATTCACGGTATTTTAAAATCCATAGAAATTTTGAATATTTATCGCCAATTTCGACACTGTTTGTCGGTTGAAACTTGGTTGAAATTAGAGAATATTTTTGAAAAAGGTCGATCTTTGCAAATATTTTTCTAAAGAGGTCTAAAACGAAAATTTGTCCGCGGACCCATCTCCAACGACGCAAAAATAACCGAGAAACTCCCACATCGCTGATCGCTGAGAAGCGAGATCCGCCGCCTGATCACCGCGTCAACGAAAAAATCCCGCATCAAATAAGTAAAATCTCCCTCGATCAATTCTTCGTCGATCCAATCGCTTCTTACTATATGATTGATTCTTGGGAGAGGAGAGGGGTTCTGTTGGTCCCGTGATCAGAAATGAAGCGGTTTGTGTACATCAACGACGAACTGTCCCAGGATTCTTACTGCGACAATCGAATCTCTAATCGAAAGTATACTATCCTCAATTTCATCCCAAAGAATCTATGGGAGCAGTTCAGGTACCCTTTCGCTTTGGTTTTTGGTCGAATTTGATTTGGTTGCTTGTTTAAATTCTTGGGATTTCTAGGTTTTGTTACCATGGAGTTGATTCTTATTTGTTTGGGTTAGTTTAGTAATCTGTACGGCTTCGATCGTTAATGCTGGCTATATTTGACCAGTTCGTGATGAATTTGATCTTGTTTGTTGAAGAATTGAGGAGAACTTTATCATGTCCATTAATGTTTAAAAAAAGCAGCGATTTGTACTGTAGACAATTGATACCACTCTCTCTTGCATATGGCTGTTAAAAGAACTGAGCTTGGCCTTTTTTGCATCAGTTTGATTTGTTATGCGCAAATTTGAGCTAGACCTGATCTAAACGACTTCAAAGTTTGGCTCCTTTTGAGCTCGTGAAGTATTAGATAGCTTAGTCTGGCTGCAATTGGTTAATACCAGGCTCCATTAGCTGTTTAAGCAAAAAAGTCAGTTTGAGAAAATTACTGAACAATAGTGAATGAGTTTACTGATTGCTTTCATACATGCATATATGGCGAGAACCTAAAAGGTTCAGAAAATGAAGGTTCAGAAGCAGATCAATTTAGAAAATATTAATTGGTTGGTCACAAAGCTACAGGAGAAGATCTTTGATACTAAGGCTGAATGCCTGAAAAATATTTCTCTTAAATTGTTTATTTTCTCCCTTTTTTGATTTTAGTTGATTTCTATGCTCTAGTTAGTTTTTTATATTGTGAGCCTTAAGTTTCGAAAGATTAAATAGCCTTACCTTTGATCTTAAAAATGACTTACATGGGTAGATAATTTATAAATTATATATACAATCAAGGCATAGAAGAAACTATGGGGTAAGCTGAACTTCGCAGAATACCCTAGCAGCCAAATTCTAAACGAAATAGATGTAAAATAATCAATAGAAGCTCCAGTTGATTTAAAACTGTTTTCTCCTTATTTATCAGCATATCTTCCCAAGTAGGCAGTGAGCTTAAGTAGTTAGATGCGAAGGCTTCCCCATGCATTGGGTATTGGCCTATTAAGCAGTTGGGTTCTGAAGCAGGCATGTCCAAACTTTATATCTCGCAAGCTGTTTGGTTAAACGAACCGGGAGATCTTATGTCTAAAACTGAAAATAGGTGAAGTTAAGGATAAATGCTCATCTTATCTCATTGCCATCCTTATGTGAGACAAGTTCTGTTATTTCTGGCCTTGGATGTTGTTAAAAATGTGCCTCCAAGCTCTATCAGTCCATGTCTGTACGTGGGCACTTAAATTAGTTACAAGAAAGGTTATCGATAGCGGATAGCGTCGCGTAGCGGTGAGGCATTACTAAGGCTATTTGGGGCTATTACGGTAAAATAGCGGAAAAAAAGCACAAAGTCAAATAGCGGTCTAATTTAGATATGTATAAATGCTAAAAAATTTAAAGAATAATCTAAAAAAATTAAAAGTACATATTTGATGATTTAAAGAGATCCTAAACATGAAATAGATATGTAACCATCATGTAATACCGAAAACAACTGAAGGAGTCAAAGAGTCATCGTCATCGAGATGAAAAGCTGAGCGGTGAGAGGATTGCCCTATAAGAGGAGCTCACGGTGAAGGAGGTGAGAGAAAATACTAAGGTAGGTGCCAGAGGTTATGAGAGGTGGCGGGAGTATACAAAAAATCACAGGAGACGGTGGAATGCAATGGTCACTGGCCGGGTTTAATTTTAAAAAAATAAACCTCAAACCGCTTTTAAATAGTAGTCAAAAAGTGAATTTCGCATGCAATCGCCCACTATTTACCGTTATGGTACACTATTGGCCGTTTTTACGAACGAAAAGCGCATATTCCGTAATATGTCACAGCTATTAGGCGATAGCGTAGCGGGAAGGGACCGCTAACACTATTAGCGTCGCTTTTACAGGGCTATTTACTGCTATTTATAATAGTGGTTACAAATAGTTTTGGCACTTTGCACTTTTGGTGGATCCCTGACTAGGACCTCAAGTCAGTAAAGCAATTTTGATACTTTTGTCTTTATGAGGAGTGGAGGACTAGCAGATCCAGACCCCTTGTCCAAACAATAAGTACATGTCGTTGACGTACGGGAGAAGGATTTCCCGGCCAAGGCTATATAGCTGCATTTTATGTTTGTTTTCTTAGGCTTGATTGCCAATTTTTATTTTTATCCATTCATATTGTTTAATGTACCTATTGGCTCACGGATAACACATCAGCAAGGATACCCCATTTTTCTAATTTACAAGATGCTATGAGCATTCTTCTCATTCCGGCCCATGACGGAGGGAGCAAAAGCAACCTGAATTTCGTTACTTGAATATTTTTAAGGAGATATCCTATTGCTTCTGTGTAATAGGAATTCTGTGCATGATATTCCACTTATTCGTCCCTATCGGCTAGTCATTCCAAGATGCATTTTGTGCTGAGGGCGTGTTTGGCAACTAGAAACTAAATGGAAAGTGGAACAAAATTTTAAAAGTGTCTTCACTTTCCACTTTTTCGCTTTCGGGACTTGGAAAGTGGATGGAAAGTGATTGGAAAGAAAAGTGTGCCACATCACCATTTTAGCCCCTCTTCCTTTCTCAATAATTTGAAGAAAGTGGATGGAAAGTGAACAGAGAGGGGAAAGAATAGATTTTTCAGGTTTTCAAATACCAATTTCAGTTGCCTACTTTTTGTAATCACTTTCCTTGATAACAAAAAATAAAGTAAGTGACGCATCAATTTCCACCTCTGCTTTCTCCCTTTTTAACTTTATATCCAAACAAGATTTTACAAGTAACAAGAAGGTACCGTCTTGAGAAAGTACCTTCACCGTGTTTCACTTTCTATTTACTTTCCATTTACCAAATATGCCCTAAAGGTCCCAGGTCTTGTGTCCTGCTAATGGGATTGCGGGCTTGATTTTAGGCACTCTTCATAACAATTCAATTATCTAATGGAACCTTAAGCAGCTTAACACGGTTCATTTCTCATATATTTTGAATTAATTATAAATTAAAACTTTATACTGAGAATAATTGTTAATCATGTTCACTGTTTTAAAAAGCCTCCGTCTAGTCCGTTTAGGTGTACGCCTAGGCCTAAGTGGTATCTAGGCCGCCTAACTAACGCTTAACGTCTAGGCAGTACCTATCTAGATTTTAGAAGTACTTAGGAAAGAATTGTCTATTTACATGGACTGCACCATTTAGGTATTGATCGTGATTTTCTATGTTGTAGTCTCCACGCCCGCCAAAGCCTTCAAACTCCTTTGACCTCCAAATATAAACACTTCCACTATTTCCTCCAACCTTCAGCAAAATCTTCTCGACTACCACTCAAATAAAGAAAGAAATCCACCTAGACACTAGTCCGACACCTAAGCTTTCTATAACATTAACATTTACTATCAATTATTATAATTAAAAAATAAAAAAGAATACCTCCTAGGTTCGGTCCAACGCCTAGACATCCTAGCACTTCCTATAACCTTGTTAGTTATTATTTTGGCGGCTATTTAGTATTTAAGTATACATGATTTATTGTGAATCTAAGATTGCTATCTATTTTTTTGGCAAATTTATATGAATTTAATACATATTTTTATCAATTATTATATTTAATAATTTAAAAAATAACCAAACGTCTAGGCACCGTCTAGGCATAAGCCTAGGAGTCTAGGCGCTAGGCACTAGCTCAAACGCTTAGTCCGCCTAGCGCATTCTGTAATATTCATCATGATTATTGTGAGAATCCATCTTAGCAGGAACACATGCTTCTCCCAAAAGCGGAAGATAGCTTTAGAATGATTAGGAGTGGTGTGGCGCCAGATTACCTATTGCAGTGGTAACATAAAGTCTATGCTCGAGGACATGTTTTGTATATGATTGCTCAAATCTCATTGTAGCTCCTGAAATTGCTTGGTTGTAGCTGGGGATCACTATTTACTACTAAGGACCTATTCATGAATAATTGTCACATGTGCACTTGTTTTCTCATGTGTTAGAATGTATAAGGCTTGGTTCACTGTATGTGTAAGGTACTTGATTGTATTTGGCCACGTGACGGACTATGCATGGTGTGCAACCATACTATTTTAAATGTCCAATTTGCTTCTTACAGTGTTATCAAAGGTGCGTGCTTCACTACACCTCATGTGTTATCAAAGGCGTGTGTTTCACTGCACCTCATGTGTCCTGCAATGCAGGACGGTGATGAAGAGCCCCACATCTAATGCCGCAACACCTTTTTGCACCTCACAAGCGAGGGTACTTCCCGCAAGGCACATGCGAAGCATACTCTTGTATATTTTTTCCCCTAACATTGCAAATCAGATCTTTGTATCTGCAAACTGATACCCAAAAACCAAAATAAACCCGTTAAATCTTTTTACTAGCTTGATTGAGGAACCTAAGCGTTCCTTATTTATTATTTGATTTTGCATTGATACTAGTCTTGATTTTACTTTTAACTAGTGTGAACACTATTTTTTTTCCTGCTACAGTAATCTTGGTTTTAACCGCTATAATATTTTTTGATTTTTGAATTGCTGCAGTATTCTGCCTCTGCTATAGCATTCCCTTATGCTACAATAATATTTTCTCAAAAATAACTGTGGTGTCCAGTTCGTGTTGATACAGTAATAATGCTATAGTAAATGTTACTTTAGCATGAATAGTGAATCTTGGGTTCTCCCATTTGTATAGAAGAGTAGATTTGGAAAAATTATGAACTTTACTAATATGTTTGGATGTTTTAGCATTATGAACTAAAAACTTATTTTGTGATTTGAGAGTAATATTATTTATTTTGACATATTTTTTATGTAAAAGTTCATAAACATGGTCTTTCATGCTTGATTATCTACGTTGAAGAATTATGTGTGTGGTGTGCAACTCGGTTCGCTCAGGTGCGTGCATCATATTCCACCTTGCGCATGTGCGCATAAAGGGATTTTGCACCCCGCATTGCGCCTAGTGTATTGATAACACTAGCTTCTTGTTCATGTATTGATCCTTTTTCTTGTATTGGTTATGCATGTTTCAAATAGAATTCATGTCTTTATATATGTCTTTGTAGGAATTTTGAACATAGTTTTCCAAAATTGAGCTTACATCAGGAAATTTGGTGTGACTATAGTTATATTTTTTTTGACACTTTGATTACTGCTGCAGGCGATTCATGAATCAATATTTTTTGCTAATAGCTTGCCTCCAACTGTGGTCACTAATAACACCTGTAAATCCTGCAAGTACATGGGGTCCACTTATCTTCATCTTTGCAGTCTCTGCAACAAAAGAGGCATGGGATGACTACAATAGGTATCTTTCTGACAAGCAGGCAAATGAAAAAGAAGTATGGGTTGTAAAGGCAGGCATTAGGAAACAGGTATACATTTTTCGCTATTCTTTTCGGAGTCCAATTTATATTTTCAGCAACCTCAATTCCTTTTAGTCACTACAGTTTTACTTAGAATTTGAACGTATTTTCTCCCGACAAGTTGATTTTTATTATTATTTTAGACTAGCTATCACATACTGGTTTTGTTGCTAAATGTTTCACATGAGGTCTAATTGATTTTTAAATATATTCATTATGTTTTGAAGATTAAAGCACAAGATATTCGTGTGGGTAATATAGTGTGGTTGCGAGAGAATGATGAAGTTCCATGTGATCTTGTCCTGATTGGAACTTCAGAACCACAAGGCATTTGCTATGTTGAGGTAACTGATGCTAAACTTTGATATTAATTCTTCCTCTTGGTTTTATCCACATTTATTCTTTGTGTAGTTTAGCCTGACCATCTAGCATGTACTTCTTTTGGTAGTTTATTTCATTATCATTTGGCTTCCATCCTAATAGATAAAAGGATATATGATGAAAATTTAAGAAGAAAACTTTCCAAGTGAGTTGGGCCCTCATGGACAAGTATACACCATCAACTTTTACTAGCTTGGTGCATATTCCAGACTGATAACATAACATTTACAGTCATACCTTATTATCACCTTTCTACTCAAGCTGTAGATAGATTAAACATTCTTCATATTGTTAAGAACTAGTATGTAATACGTGCTTTACACATGATGCACGTTAAGAAATTATAAAGATGAAGCATTTGAAGACCAAATGTTATTTTTCACACCAATCTTATCAATATTTATTAAACACATGCTTCGCGTAGAACAAATGCTAATTACACATTGCTGGTAGTTTAAAATAGAAATTCACTAAATAAGTTCTTAAATGCATATTTTTTATTATATGCTATTAAAAATGAATTTTAATATTGAGCACATGCATCTTATCACTATTTATGAAACAGTGATATCATGCTGCATCATGCAATCACTCAACTTCTATTCGTACTCTTGAGTACGATCAGTGATCCCTTTAGGGTTCTCTTTCACATACTTTTTTCCAAGCATAAGAAATTAAGAGAGCACTATGTAATAATAATTAATATACAATGTTGGTTACCATGTTCTCATTACTTTATGATATCTTTGTAAATAGTTCTCAGGTCTAATGAATTAGTGCTGGTGCTAGTGCAACTCCGATGCATATACAATATCAAAATGGATCATGTAAGAGAGAAATAGTGGATACTATATTAAACATATAGTCCTGTTAAGAAGCTCTTGTAATGAATTGCTTGTATAGTATATTTGACATTACATGGAAGCTTAAGACTTCAAAGCCTTGAAGGATTATATTTATATTTACAGTAGTTGTAGTTCACAAGTCAAGAACCTGTTTTGTTTCGTATCTGCATTGGCACCTTCCCCATTAAGGAGCTAGAGGGTAGAAGCTAGAAGTTGTGTGATACCTTAGCATTTCAACAACAATAAATATCATTTGGTCAAAGAACACATTTTATTGCATATATTTTTCCAAAACTTTGTACACAGTTGCTTAAAAGCATACCTTTCACAAAATTTTGGGAGATATATAAAGACTAATAACTTTTATAAACAACAAAATAAACACCAACACTCACAATTTATGGACACTTCAAGCAATTTTTAACAGATCAAACTAAGAAAAAAAAGGATCTGCGACTACAAGGTGCAAATTTATCGCTCTTCCAAATTAATAATCAGCTTAAGCTGAAGAGAGCTAGCATCAACCTCTTAGTCCATATTATCCTTCTTCGAGAACAAACCCAGCGTCAATCTCTTCATCCATATTATCCTTCTTCAAGAACAAACCCAGCTTCGCTCATTGCTTCCCCAAAGTAGACTACTGCTCAACATTATGCATAAAGTGTTTTCCTACTTCTTCAGCTAGATTAGCACAAGCCGAAGTATCTCATGGGATATCTACAAACCTCTATATTTCAAAAAAAAAAAAAATCGATCAGTACAATAAATTGGCTACTATTCAGCATGAAAATTTTGCTAAGTATGCATCCAAACTTAGCATCATGCTAGCAAATTTAGGATAGACACGAAAAAAGAGAAAGGCGACATGTTGTCCTTTCTTATTGTAAGGTAGGATCACAAGTTAAATGTTACCAGATCCATCTTAGCAAAAACATGCAGAAATATTTTATTATCCATATTAGTGTTTTCTGTTCAACTAACTCAAATAGGGTTAACTATTCATTAAAATTAACTCTCTCGCTCTGTCCCTTCTCTCTCTACAACACCTACTCATACAAATATTATAGCAAATTAATGGCTAAAATACACCAAGATGAATCCAAGATGTACATAAACATTGTTAAAAAACTGGATGTATGCTTAATTTATATGGAGGTACCCAAAACAATCCTGTAGAAACCCACATATATGGGTAAGAAGTACTTCCTCCAATACGGATGCAACTTTCTTATTAGTGTTTGCTTGAAACCCTCGTTTCTTAAACATCATTTCTTGTTTATAAGATGTTTTAACTTTTAACTATAGATAACTTTGTACTATTAGTTAGGTCCTTTCTTAGTATAGTGTTTGTGTTTTGTAAATTACAAATTTAACGAATTCCAGATGCATATACGTCTTTTCCCCTTACATCATTAATCTACTATGTATTTAATAGCTTCAATCTATCTAGACAAATAATACTGGAGAAATAGCAGTTAAAGAACAAATAATGCTTGTTATATAAAAACTGAGGAAGTTAGCAGTATTGTAGCTTACGCAAAGTGTATTTCTAAAGTTAACCTACGTTTCCTTTGAGTCTTTGATCTATGAGTGGATTTTTACAGTTGAATGATTTCATTATAAATTTTGTTTCATAGTGAAATTTGAGTTTCATTTGGAAAACACCAGGACACTCCAAATTTTTTATTAAATTGTTAAAAGTTACTTTTCAAAGCAAAGTTGATGTTTAACCAGTAGGTTTCTTGTAGGACTTCTACTAGAAATTTTGTTTTTCAATGTTCTTTCTATATGCCCTAGAATTTCATTATCATTTGTTAATAACATGCAAACTTGATGTGCAAAGCAGAATGGTTTATGGTCTTCATTTTAAAAATTCCTTCTGGGGACCAAGTTTACTGCACTTGGATACTTGAAACTAAAGGAGAAATTGAAACTAAAAGACTATATTCTATCCACAGAAGAAATTGAAACTAAAAAGTGGTGTTCTATCCAAATGAAACTAAAGGTTTAAGGCTTTTCTACAAATCGCCTTCTCCAATGCATAAAGCAAAGATCGCAATGGTAAAAATTGCAATGCACGGAGCAACAGAATTTGGCTTCTTATTATCCTATTATCACATTAGATTAAGATAAAGAATCGCAACTTAATTATGCAGATGCGAAGGAAATCACAACATAACTCAAACACAACAATTATCAAAATAAACACAAAAACAAATATCTCCTTCATATATATGCTCTCCTCACTAAGCGAAATTATGAAGTAATTTACCTTGATAGATGGGTTCTCCTCACCAATCTCAAAATCCCTAAACCTGCATCAAAAAGAAGAAAATTATAAAATATTTACTACATCATCAAAAGGAATATTAAGAAACTATAACTTACAAAGGGGCATTTAATCGAATTGATAGAGAAAGAGCACTACGAGGTTTTAAGAGGGGGGGGGGGGAGCAATTTATAGAGAGGTCAAAAGTTATATTTTGTACATTGCAAAAAGGGGAATGTGATCAGGTTCATGGAGAGCGAGAGTTGTCAGATTTAGAGAGATTTAGAGAGAGAGAGATGCCAGATGTGAGATGATTTATTGATCTTTAATTTTAATTTAATTTAAAAATGGGAATTATCAATTGGATTGGATTTGGGATGATAATTATCAAAATAAAAAGGATAAAATAGGTAATCAAAAGTTTTGACACTCATACCCCTCTTTTATAAGTAGTATAGATGACGTAAGTATGCTAAATTAAATGGTTTTTATGAGAAGATTGTCTATTGTGAGCTACAGTCAAAATAGTTGAAACATTGTTAACTAAATGGAGAATTAGAATCATTGTTTAATTGCTTATCAGAATTGGGCATTAGAAAATGTGCCGGTACTCTTCTTTTCATGGACAAGGAGAGTAGATATGAATATGGAGGCCATATAGGATATCATGGATATTGAAGTGACAAGTCACGGAGATAAATGTTTAGCTGACATTGGAAAATGCAAAACTCTACATACAGTTGCATAGAATTTTCAACCTATATTGTAATGTTCATTGTGCTGTAGTACTGAGGAGGAAGGAAAAGGAAAATGCAAGTAGTAGTTTTCATCAAATGAGAAGGTAACTTCATACCCAAGAAAATAATAAATGCGGGCAAGGTTGTTGATCTCATACTTATAGTTAAGATGCACACTTAATCTTTATATTGCTAAGTTATCATCAATGATGGTTAGTTCATGGACAAGGATTTAAAAATCTGAAGGCAAAAAGTGAAGTCTAAGACCTTGCATTAAATCATACCTTCACCTTTCTGTTCTTTGAATTTAAAATATAATATTATTCCTAATAAATGTAATAAACAGAACAATAACTAGAAGAAAGTTTAATCAATGGTTTAAAGGGTCTAAACAAATTTTGTCCGGCTTTCCCTGGATATGAATGTCCAGCTCTTATATATAGAGTCTAGTAGCTATCCTTAAGACAACAAACCATATCAAATAAGCAAGGAACTGTTCCAGGTACTGACCATACTGTATTGCCCGCTATGATGTACTTTGGGAGTTTGGGTTGAAAAAAAGAGCAAGGCAGCTTCTTCATCAGGACCACCATCCATATCCTCTTTTAGGGCAAATGTAAATTCTGTCTTGACAACTGTGCTTATGACCTAGAAAACTCAGTTTGTGGTGTTGGGTTGATTCTTATCTTGCTTTCAGGAAATCCAGTAGAAACCCTTCTCAACGAAGACTCTAGAAGACTAGAATAATGGTGGTTGATGGAGATGCTTTAGCTAGAGAATTCACTTGTTGTAGTGAATTTGAATTTTTTTTAACTTTTGGTTGTTGCTGAGTGAAAATTACATCAGATGATTGGTTAATCTTTCCTTTACTTAATCTTAAAATTCCTCTATAAAGAGCTGTGCGGTGGAAACTTATCTTTATAATTTTCCTTTTGTCTTCAGACAGCTGCTTTAGATGGGGAAACTGACTTGAAGACGAGAGTTATTCCGTCGGCTTGCATCGGTCTAGCATCTGACCAGCTACATAAAATCAAGGCAACTTTTCTCCTTCCTTTCCAATAGAGGGATATGATAATGTCAAAGTTTGTCTCTGCTTTCCCTGCTTATTATATTTGTTTTCTGGATCAGGGTGTCATTGAATGCCCTAACCCTGACAAGGACATTAGAAGATTTGATGCAAATATCCGGTTGTTTCCGCCCTTTCTTGACAATGATTTGTGCCCTTTAAGCATCAATAACACACTTCTACAGTCATGCTATTTGAGAAATACTGAGTGGGCATGTGGTGTTGCAGTTTATACAGGTCTGTATTTGTGTTTCAGTCTAATATTATTCGTACAGTAGAGTTGATTTGTGTTGTTGTTTTAAGGGAAATAAGTAACCTGGAATCAAATAATACTGTGTTTCACGTGGAATGCAATTTTACAGGTTCTAAAATTTTTCATGTACTTCAAGAATAGATTATACTAGTTGTAGAATTGTGTTATTCTCCTATAAAGCATACTTTATCTTGATGAGGAAAAGAAGTGTCCTTGTCCAGACATAACCACATGTTTTAGTGAAGTGTGATATCTTATATATTCCCGTCCAGGAGTTTGTGATACATAGCTGCTCAACTTGTTACCCTGCAGTAATGTTAATATTCATGCGAAGTGTTGCAAAATCTATTATATTTTACTTGGGAGGGATGCATGTTTTGCATGCATGCTGAGGGGCAAAAATCCACGCAATAGGCTAGTTTGTAAAGGGACCTCTATGTTTCCTACTCCTACACATAAATTAGCTGAATGCCATTTGTAATCAATATTATGCATTAAGTACCTAATGCTTTATTTTGTACTTCTCACCATGTGCTAACAACAACAAGGGAGCACCTTCTGCAGAAACAGCAATTGACTTTTCTTTTCATGATAGGTTGCACTTAAAGATTGAACAGTTATGAATTTATATATTGGCACATTAATTTGGGCAGTAATGAGGGGTTGAGCATTCAGTATGAATTTTGGTATAGATTCATTTACCGTGGTTAGGGGTTTGGTTTTTCTAGAGGAAAAGAAGAAAAGATTAAACGAGTTCGATGATTTGAGTATAGAGATTAGTTTTAATGTATTACTTATATGGGGTCAATAACTTATGATTTATTCATATGAAGAGTAGGAAAATCAGTAAGGTTTTTTTTATGGGTTCTGAGGTGACACTAAGAGTTTAGACTATTTGGGTTTATGGTTAGGAGAGGAGGAAGAAAGAGTGGAGCGAAAAGAGAAGTACGTTTCAGGAGAACTTTCACTTGAGAATCATCCCACTCACCTAATAACTCACATACACATAGTTAACAATTTATAAATATTATAAGTTCCAATTTGTCAAGACTATATTCAACCCATGATCTCCCCTCCCATAGAGCTTAGTCAACAAGATTGCAAATTGTTAGCAGAGTTTACATATCTTGTCCAACTATCTTGTCTTTTACACCACTTAAGAAAGAAGAAGAACTATCTTCTCTTTTATTCTCATAAACAAAGCAACAATCAACCTCAATATACTTAGTTCATCCATGGAAATATGTGATCCGATAAAATTTTAGTTGCTGCTGATTATTACAATATAAACCCATATCTTCAATGTAGCTCTGTTCAGGCTATAACAATTATAGTTCTTATATTTTTTTCTAAATTTATTCATGTGCTGAATTGTTACCAAACAGGAGTCATTTTTGTTCCACTTAGATTTTGTGGAGCAGTTCTCCTTCGAAACACTGGAGTTATTTCGTTACATTATTCTCCTATGTCAATAATTTATTCTTTCGTATCTTCTCATCTGTTGATGTATGGTGTCCTTTACTTTTGAAACATGGATATGCTTCAGTGATGGTAAACTTGGTACCAGATCTATCTGCCAGTGCATGCTAAGGCATTATAATCTTTATTCTTTGTTTCATTAGAGAAGATACGACACCGTGCTGTCTGATTTTGAAGGCCATGCTAAAGTTAAATTTGCTTAAAGTTGGACTGAGGATCCTCTCAGTGGTGGTTTAGGCATCCAATCAGTAGTTGCAATAAGTTTCCAGCGTTGAAGCTTGTTTATATGTTGTGTGCTGTTAATTAAGTACAAGTGTAATTAAATGAAATAATTTATTCTGCTTAAGAGAGTTGAAAACTAAGCAGAGTGATACGCATAACAGGAATTAAGTAACGAAAAGAGAAAGATAGGATATTTCTTGAAGTGCACTAGTACATAGATAGTAATTCGTGGTAGTCAGTGCCAATGTTTTGAATATTGGATATCAGGGAAATATCGGGAGGACCAAAATCCCAAACGGATTGCGGATATCGGGAAATATCGGGGATATATAGTAAATATTGGAGTGCCATATCAAATGATGTGCACATATAATATAGTATCCTAAAATGTAATCTAAACATACATTAAAGAAATTTTGCAGAACTATATTGTTTTGACGACAAGCTATAAAAAGATATATCAGGCAACATATCAACAGATATGTCGGCGACGTTGGGGATAAATCGCCCAAAAATTACCAAAAAACAGTAAAAGATATTAAGACCATAACGTTTTGCGGCAATCTTTATAAAAGGAGATATCAGGCTGGGTGGGGATATTTAAGACGATGGTCAATGCTAAAAGGGGCCAAAGTTGGGAGGTCCTTGATACTTGTATCTGCTAATAATTGGCGCCAAAGCAATATGTAAACATGTGCCGCTGTTCTGTCTAAGTTGCCCCAGTTAAGTCTTGAAAGTTCTTATTACCAGGAGATTTTGAGCATATTTTTCCATATATTAGTTGGAATTGAGAATTTTATGATTTCAGTCACGAACACCATATTCTCTTCCATTCACCATGGTTTATTGTAGTATTGTACTTTTTTGAATTAGGAAGTGATCTGTTTTTCTTAATTCTAAGAATCTGTAAGGGTTAACTTGCTGTTGCATAGGCTTGGTGTGTCTTATGGCTTTATGTTCAGCTCGGATTGCTATTTATCTTCCCGGCGGTCAGATTTCTGATAACATGACATATTTAGGGAATTTATTTAGAGTGAAGAGACTACGACAGATAATTGATTCCATGATCGCTGGAGTTGTATCCTCATTCTTGCAAGATGATGAAACCAGTAATGAAAGAAAATTAGGTGAACTAAATCATATTTTCTTAATTGAACAAACTCCTGCCACATTTAGATAAATCTCATTTTACCTATCTGAAAGTTTGTCTTATATCGTTAATAGCAGTCGGAGCACCTGATCAACTTTCAAGTTACTTCTAAACAAAAAGTACTTTTATTTATCTCATGTGTCATGTGTTAAAAAGGAAATGCAATTTGAAAAGCTGATTGGTTTAATTTACTGTCAAGAGATATGGTTAGATAGATACGTTCTCTAGTTTGATAGGATCTCTTAAGTTCAGCGCAGTGGTCGGAAGTCATCAACTTTGATCAAGAAGCTGGTCACAATTGTGCCTTTTTTTAATTATAATGCATAGATGCAGTAGAGCACCCTTTTGCTTGAAACTTTTCTTACCAAATGAAGATGAATGGATGAATCAAATGCTAAATTCCTTAGTTAAATTTGAAATATTGGCTCGTAAGAAGGCTGAGCTTTATGTTGGTTCTCTTTTTATCAGTTGCTTTAGTTTTGTGTTCATAATTTATCTCTATGGTGTTTTTCTGAGTATATGTATCCACAGGATGAGACATAAAGTTGTTTCTGCTTATTGAATTTTGTATTTACTATGTGCACATTTAGATTTGGGCTAATGAGCTGTGAACCTCTGTGAAATTTTATAGCATAGCTTGTGATTTCTAATAAGAATCTAACTATTACTCTCTGACTGGTTATTCTTTCAGGAAACGAAACCAAGCTGGGAATGAGTAGGGGCATCCCAGAGCCTAAACTGACAGCCGTTGATGCAATGATTGATAAGTTGACTGGAGCTATATTTTTGTTCCAAATTGTAGTTGTTATTGTTTTAGGCTTTGCGGGTAATATTTGGAAGGATACCGAAGCTCGTAAGGTAATTTGCACTATTACTTTCTTTTAAAATGCAGTCAAGGGTATTTCCCAATCTACCATGAAGATCAGGGTCATTTGATTCTTGCGACTTGATGGTTGTTTTATTTTCTTCCTGTATTAACTTACCATTTGCACTTATATATAAATTTCATGTGCTTGAGTGAGAAAATTGAAAGCAAAAGGATGCATTTTCCTTTCGATGTGAACAAGTAAAAAGTTTGAAACAACTAAAATTTTTGCATATTACACAACAGTATAAGAAGTTACATGGTGTTGTGTAAAATTATGAAGGATTCTATCCATTGTATAAACATTTATGACACTAACAGCCTCTGAAAGAGATTCATTGTCAACTGTATTTCAGCTTTTGGAAATCATAGGTTACAAGTAAAGCCAAGCACTATTACTGTTAGATTTGAAACAGGTGCTGGAACATGGTGAAAACTCTCTCTTTGTGGACATGACTTTGGCCTCACATTATCGAAATCTTAATCTCATTCCACCACCTGGCTTTCTATCTCTTCATCTCACATGCATTGATGGGTTGATTAAAATATCTTGTTTTCCTTTATAGAAAAATATAAATTATTTTCTTGTTGTCAGGAATTTGATTTTCTATGTAAGTTCAGAGAAACAAGAATCTGGTTACTTTCCACTGATATGAATGGACTAATTGTCAGTACTTCAGGAGATGTGTGTTCAGGGAAGGTAGATGCATGTTTTTTGAAATTAAGAAAAAAAGAGCTGCAGGTTTTTGAGAGAGAGAAAAAAGCCGTCAATTGTTTTATTTTGAAACATTAACACTCTTTTATCTTGTGTGACGACACCTAGTGAAAGTTATGTTGATTGTTAGTCTGATTGCAACTAATTGAAGTATTACCCACACTAGGAAGTTCCAAAATTTCTAGGGAAGTGATTACATAAGATGGTGATGTACATTTACCACACTGTTCTCAAAGAGAGACACATCAATTAGACAGATACTTGACAGATACAAGGAGCTCTAGGTGGTCTAACATTACTAGCCTTGAACTCGTGAGAAACAAATTTATAGTCTGCATGGGTCCCGACCTTTTATTTGTGTAAGTTGATATTCAATAAATTTAATACATTCTCGAGTTAGTTGTTAATGGTGAACTGTATGGTACTATGGTTGCATGTCATAGTGGTTGTTTATTTTATGTATGTTTTCTTATTAAACGTCCACTTAATCTTGTACACTGGAAATTTTGTTTTTATTCCTATAAATATTCTTGGTAGCTCTTTTTTTTAAGTTTTGGTTACTACAGTGTCTATATGCATGCATATGCATACACACATATTTCTATGTACACATACATACATACATGTACATATCATTGTATTTATATGTTCATATGCGTGTATACACGCATGTGTGTATATACATGCATGTATGGTGTACGTATGCATGCAATAACTGGCCATCAACAATCTAAAGGTGGACTTTTACTGTTTTCTGATTACTCATGCATCAAAGCAGCTTAAAACTTAAACTTTTTTACATATTGCTTATAATCTTTGATTTTCTAGACTAAAAGAACTTTTACTTTTATATATTTCTGAATCTTTGATTTGCTTGCCAAACTTAAAGAACTTTTACTGTTTTCTGTTTTTCTCGTTTTAGGCCTTCTTTTTCTTGTTCTCAAAGAATGAAGCTAATGCGAGCTTTCCTGGCTAATTAGCTTTAACTTCTTTACAATTCTTTTATCCAGTATGTTACATATGTAAAAGGTCAAGCACAAAATAACACTACAATTAAGGTAGTCCATTTCTTCAAATCGGTTCCTGGAGCTGAACTTCTAGTGGGTTCTTTTCTTTGTCACTGTTACAGTGGATTTAGGCTCAGATGGATCAATTTTAGTGTTTGATTGGCTTCTCATTATATTTCGTATTCAGACTCCTTTAATTGGAAATCTGTTTTGGTGGCTTATTTTTCCTTTTTACACAGTTGGCATGCTTACATATTTCGTTATACTTGAATTCAAACTTATGTGATCGGGTATCACATTAGTCAGGCAATTGGGGTAGAAAAGGTCTATATTTTGATTTGATATTTGTGTCTGGAATTTCAAGGATTACATTGTTACGCTCTTGGATCAGAACTAGGAATTAGATATGTTTTATGTTTTCTAGTTCTCGGGTGCTTAGAGTGGAAATATTTGTTGCATTATTTTTTGCCTCCAATATTAGTTTTATATGGTAGGACCATTATTTGTCTCGCATCATTTTTGACTTCATAAATTTTTAAGAAACTGTGCACAAATACTTTTTACTAAACCTGATGGTAGTTCCTTGTCCTTTGTAGCAATGGTATGTTAAGTATCCTATTGAAGGGCCATGGTATGAGCTTCTTGTCATCCCTCTACGGTTTGAGCTTTTGTGTTCAATCATGATTCCCATATCTATAAAGGTATGTCGGTTGTATGTGCTATTCCCTATTTTCCTATTTCCTTTTTTTATTAGCATTCCCTAAACAAAACACTCCTTGTGTACTATTTTTTAAACATAATTGCAAGCATACACAGATTATTCACTGTAAACTGCATGATGGACCTTCAAAAATGGATAGTTACGCTACTGGATGTGAAGTGAAATATCTTAATATTAGGGAGGGGAGTTCACTTTTTACCTGTGTGTTAACGACCTGTAAATTTCCTAATAAAAGGTTTTCAAAAAATGGGCAATTATAGAAACTTTGATACTGTCTATTACGCATCACTTCTCTTTCTAGGTAAACCTGTTAAAGATTTTTATTTAAAATTTTATGTGTAATTTAACATGGACTGCATATGAGTTTTTCTCTTAAAAATCCGGAGGTCCATTGTAGAGTATTCCTATGCCAAACACTACCAAGGGTAATTTCGCTCACAAGCAACACAGAATATTGTACAAGGACAAAACACACAAGTTATTTATAGTTAGAAATGTGATATTCTACAGATTTTGCCATTGGCTGTAGCAAAAAATGAAACTGGGAGATGTCCATGTTAGACCCCCAGGTTATACATGTTATCAGTGTAATTAACTTAGTCCTATGTTGCTATGGATCTTTAGTAAAATCAACTGATAATGACATTTGTTTCTACATACTAACCTAAGCTGATTGATTCTCCGTTCCGCTGTCCTGCCTTTTAGTTATTATTAGGTTTTTTGTTGCACTTGTATCTGGGAGATATCCATGAATATTAATTGCTCAACCATTGGGACAATCTAGCTAATTATGTTTCTTGGCTAGGTTTGCCCTTTATGATTCATGTTGGTTACAATGGTTTATGGTGAATCTCCTATATCTATGTAGAATCTACATCACCATGCCCCTTGGACATAAAACACTCCGGAAGCTTTCAAAGTCATTTGTGATCTTTTCTCAGCTTGCGGTTGTTTTTGCTGTAGGCTTAGTACTCTGGAGAAGTTTTTCTTTTTGTTGCAGCGCCTATATGTCCAGTCATGTAGGGTGGCAATGGGTCGGGTCAGGTCAACTATGACCCCACCCATTTAGGCTTGACCCACTTCGACCCGTTTAATAATCAGATCGACCTGTTCCCGGACCCACCCATGTGACTTGTTTATTTAATCTCTCACTTGTATTCTACAAAGTCACTTCTACCAATCCTTCTGATGTCCTTATACAAGTTTGTGGGCTACTGCAATTAAAGGGCTGACTCTTAAGGAATTGATCAAAATATCACTCATGGAACAGAGAGAGCTTGGACCCGAGGACAAAATAGAGAAGTGGGTTTACAAAAAATGTTTTTTAATTTATCAAAAGTATAGGGTATGTACAGAAAAATATTACAGTTTGACTTTATCTAAAAGTGTAGTTTTCAATTTCTTTTTTTGAGATCCCAATTCGTCATATAAGGACTTAAAAAGTAACGCAATCCACAATATAAAAATATAAGATTTTGATTAAACTTCAAGATATCACATTCTTTGTTGCCTCCCCCAACGCAAACACCCCCCCCCCCCCCCCCACGGGCGGGTTTTATCATTTATAAAGATAGTGTGATAAAATCTACCTAAATTTTCTTTTAGATTCAAATATGTTCTCGATGATAAAATTAAATTTAGGACAGGTATCTCATATCTGTAGTTTACTACTTATTACATTATATGCTTATATTTCTCTACTTTTGAACTTCCTTTCTAATATAATATTATAGTTTTAGTACAGAGAAACATTACGTCATTTTGAGCTCATTCTCATAATGAAAATTTTAAAAACTATGGAATTAGAAGAAGAAATAAAGCATATAATCAGGGGAAAAAATAATTTTTACCTTATAAAAATTGAATGGGGATAACACCAATGCCTTTTTAAGAACAAGTCAGCACAAGCCAAGAAAAAAAAATCCCAAAATAATGAAAACCCTTCTCAAATCCCATATCGCTGCCTTTTTAAGAGTAAATCAGCAGAAACCAATAAAAAAATCCAAAATAATGAAAATCCTTCATAGAATCATATGAAATGATTCAAATTCCATATCACTGAAGAAAAAATCCACTGTGACATGAGAAGAAATAGAAGAAGCTCGAGATGACACTAACAAAGAAAAAACCCACTGTGACACCGTCGTCTCCGCTTGCTGCCAGTGCTCACTGTCGCTCGCCGTTGCCCCTCGTCATGGAATGAGAGAATAGTCAGGGTTTTTTGCTACCCAATAACAAGATCAAATGGGTAAAGTTATATGGGTTAAACGAGTCAATTCAGAAGGACCCTATTAATAAATGGGTCAGTTCGGGTTGACCCGTTTATGAACCAAATCCGTATATCTTGACCCGCACTAACAGGCATGGGTCGGGTTGATGAGTCAGGTCAAAAATTGTCACCCCTAGTCCAGTGCCTTAGCTAGGGTGATTGCTAATTTGACTGCTTACATTGTTGTTCTTGTCCTGAACTTTTTGGGTTGGCCTTATAGAGTGGGCCAGTTTCTGAGGACATTTCTTTGTCAAGTGAACCCAATCTGAGTACAACATGTGGACCATATAGTGTATTTGTTTCACATTATGTTTTGACTTGGGGGAATGAACTGTATAAAATCAGTTCCAACTTGTTACTCCTCCAGCTCTTATTAAGGATTAAAAGTTAAATTGAATTTTCTTCCATATTACTTTTAATATTGTCTTCCCCTGTAAAAATAAACTCAAATTTCTCACTTTCAGTAAACCGATGCTAAATGCTGACTTGTAGTCATTGTGAAATGCATACTTTTCTTGGAACATCTGTAAAATGATACTCTGCATCTTACATTGCCTGGATTGTTTATTTTCTTTCAGGTTTCTCTAGACCTAGTAAAAGGTCTCTATGCAAAATTCATTGATTGGGATGAGGAAATGTATGATCAGGATACTAATACACCTTCTCATGCCGCAAAGTAAGTTTATTTTTCTTTCTTTGTATAAATGCCGTGTCATTGTTTCTGACCTATAGATTTTTTTTTTTAAAATTCAGTACTGCGATTAGTGAGGATTTGGGACAAGTTGAGTACATTTTGACTGATAAGACTGGGACACTTACAGAGAACAGGATGATTTTTAGAAGATGCTGTATCAATGGAATATTCTATGGAAATGAAAGTGGTGATGCTTTGAAAGGTCACGTTCTGCATCCTATCTGATAGTTCCATGACACTTCTTAGTTCATCTTTATTATTTTTATTATTTTGGTAATAACTTCTTTAGCTGATCGACAGTATAATCAGGATCATGATATAGTGAAATTGCTCATAATTAAGACCGGGGGGAAAAGAACAGTGACTTGTGCTCATGATAAAATTTCTATTTTGTCACTTACATAGATATGACCATCTATGCATGTGTTCATACATACTCATACAGACTTATATTGGTAGGTAATCTATGCTCCTTCTAAGAGAAGATTCCTTCTGCTCTCATTTTTCAAGTCATTGAATTTATGATCCGTTGTTCAGGAATTAAACACGGGGCAGGCATCATTCCACCAAAAGAGCAAATCTTGTCATCTCATTTTTGTGCATATATGATGACCACATCAAATGATAGAATAAGCAAGTCTTCTTATCTCTAGAAGAGAAAAGTCCATCACTCTCTCTATATATTTGTGTGTGTGTGTGTGTGTGTCTGTGTGTGTATGTGTGTGTGTGAATATACCTGCATATACATATATACAAACAAAAACTAGTGATATTATATTTTTGTGTATATCAATATATCTATGGTATGAAATAATATAAAACCAAAATTGAAACATGGTACTCCAACCTGCCTACCTGAAGTATGAAAAACCAAAGGTCAAACTAAATTCTCGAACTTTTCGTATCCATCAACTTTGAGAATTCAAAGCCAATGTTGTTTAGTTCCATACTGGAAGAGAGTCTCTAGATTGATTTGTGAGATTTTTAAATTACTTTAAAATGCACTTCTTTGTCTTGGAGACTAGAAGATGACTTAATGGCACTTTACAGCTGATGATGCCAATCCTGCATGCTACAATGCTTACTAGAGGATTGGTTGATCTTTTACAATTGCTCGATTATTATCTTCTTCCAAGTTTCCTAACTTGTCCTCTGACTATTATTCTCTTTTTAGATAGATGTTAAACTGCTCGATGCTGTGAGTAACAGTACCCCTGATGTTCTCAGATTTCTTATCATCATGGCTATTTGCAATACTGTCGTACCTATAAAAAGGTAACTTCCTTTTTTCCTTATGCTATTCATGTCTGAGATCTTGAAACCGTTTTTCTTATTTGGTGAATGTTTTTTTTTCCTTTCACTTTCATGATATGCAGTAAGAGCGGGGCCATCTCATATAAAGCACAATCTCAGGATGAAGATGCTCTTGTAAATGCTGCTTCACGCTTGCATATGGTTCTTATGAGCAAAAATGGCAATACTCTTCGTAAGGCATTCTATCTTATTTACATTTTCCTGGAACTGGTGTTTTGCAAGTGTCAACATTTTACATTTTAGTTTTCATTCAGCGTTAAGAGTGTTGGTTCTTCTAAAATGACGTAATGATATATTGCAGAGCTTAAATTCGGCAGCACAATTTTACATTATGAGATACTGGATATACTAGAGTTCACCTCTGAACGGAAAAGAATGTCTGTGGTAGCTAAGGACTGTCAGAGCGGAAAGATTTGCCTCTTGTCGAAAGGAGCAGATGAAGCAATGCTTCCTTGTGCTTATGCTGGTAATTTTGTGAAGAAACTTGGTGTGTTGGCTGCATCATAGTTAGTCATAATTTACTTATTTTGACTGTTAATTCTTAAAACTAGCGTGTTTGTCTGTAATATAAAAGCTGTAGTATGGTATTTTGTATGCATTTTGCTATTTACTCGGCTAAATGGATTGCAGAATGGGGGTGCGAAACTTGGAGTATGACCTTGTTACAGTATGACCAATAGGATGTGACCAAGAAAGCAACTACGTTATTGTTGAAAAGGATAAGAAGTAATGAGTTATGAATTGTCTAGATTCATTGTACCAACATATTAGGAATGCCTGACTATATGCTGAAAAGGATAAGAAGTAATGAGTTATGAATTGTCTAGATTCATTGTACCAACATATTAGGAATGCCTGACTATATGCTTGGGGGTTGATAGGTACTATCAATAAAGCTTCAGTTGTACCTTTTAAAATAATGGAAATGCCATATTCGTTTCTCTCATCATGGTAGTGAATCAGAATTGCCTACCATAGGACCTTCAAACTCTAAAACTCAAGGCGGTCAAGTAGGGACCACCTCAGCCTTTATATTTGTGCTTTCCCGTCAGTGGCTTCATCCTGCTGGTCCTCAAATGCCTGTTGTTGTTCCTATCAACCTCTCTCACACCATTGACATCTTCCACTGTCAGCATTATTAAAACTGTTGTGACAATTATAAACTCTGCCAGTTTAGTCATGGCTTATAGAGGTGGAAATGAATAGTGTTGTATTTGTATTCATCTAAAATTTTCAAATTCAAATATGAACTTGAATATCACTCTGATTTTAGTACAAATAATTTCCGAATGTTCACGAATATTTCTCGAATATTATGGTATATTTATGGGATTAGTAATATATAGTTTATGAATATTAAAATATGTAATTATAATGATATCTTAATTTTGTTAAAGAAGTTTGGTTTGAAAACTGACATAGAGCCCTTTAACTTTTGTTAAAATTAGTAGAACTGAAACTACAAAATGTGAATGGGTCAAAAACATAACTTGGTGCATGTAGCAATGCATATATATATATATATATATATATATA
>BQKN01001080.1:580340-609583 GCA_022839385.1 Asparagus kiusianus | reverse complement strand
TATATATATATATATATATATATATATATATATATATATAAGGGATAAAACTCTAAACAAATATTTGATAATCAAAGGAATCGAATATACATCTGGCTAAATTGTATTCGTTTATAAATCGAATACTAAAAACTGTTTGTTTACAGTTACAAATTAACTACCGAAACGAATATGACTGAATAGTTAGACGAACAATTAACGAACTAGTCGCTAATTATTTAGTTTGCTTCCACCCATAATGGTTAAGTCATTTGACTTTAGTTTCCAATGTATTATAAATGGATGTGTCCTGATTGTATTTGAATTAGAGGACTACATGTAGTTGATGAAAGCCATGGAATATCCACTTTTTTTTGCAGAAGCATCAACTGATATTTATGTTACTTACAGATAGTGGATGCTTTATGGTATCCAATATGTCATGTATAAGAATTTGATGTCTCAGATACTCTTACATATGTGTTTGATAAATCTGGGTAGATGATTCTTTTAGAAATAAAAGTTTTCGCATAGTTACGTACATTAAATTTCAGAATACTAGTGTCACGTATATCGAAAGATATTTAAGTGGGGAATGTTTTAGTTTATCAATGAATCTAATGATTATTCTGATCTATACAAGGAAAACTGACATCATCAATGCTGAATGTATTTGTTTCGACATTTAAATTGAGGAGCTATTTCTGTAATTATCTCTATTACTTGAGACAAAAATATATTTTATTAGAGCTGTGCAGAAATTACAACTGTTTTTATAATTGCTTCTTTTGAATCAGTTGTGCAAAGGTGTTAATACCTGAAATTCGCATTCGTAGTTTTTCCTTGAAGATTTTATGCATGCATGATGTATCCAGTGTAGGTGATTCCATGATCTACTGGTTTTGGTTGTAAAAGTATTGCTATTAAGTTTTAAGGAATCCATGATTTAGATGATCTAGAGTACCTGATTTGCTTGTAAATAGTTCCTTCACATCAAATGGAAATGTAATTTATATTCCAATGCAATATGCTAATCATAACTTATGATAATGAAAGTTTTTATCAAATGTTCAAATTTTGTGAGAACATATTTGAAATATATCAATTAAGCTCGAAAGAATCATTTAAAAGCATTCCCCACTCATACTAATCCTCAGACCATGAATGAGGAGTTATACTATTTTAATGAATAGTATCATACTAGGTTTCTATGAAATGCTTGCCTTTCACTTTTATATTGATGTCCCCTTTTATTATATAATGAGTCTTCCGGGCAATGGACACTAATGATTCCTGAATTTTGCCAATTATTATGTTATTCATGATGTTCTGGGTGCGTGAATGAATTAGACCAATGGGATACTGCTTTTATCTTTCTATCTTAAATTGGCCTTATAAAGCGGGTGTTTCCGTTGATGCTTGTTTTTTCAGGGCAACAGATAAGGACTTTCGTTGATGCTGTAGAACAGTATGCTCAATTAGGGCTACGTACCCTCTGCTTGGGTTGGCGTGAGTTAAAAGATGAAGAATACAAAGAGTGGTCACTTATGTTTAAAGAGGCTAATAGCACATTAGTTGACAGGGAGGTAAGTTATATCATCTTATAGGTTTTTAACTTTATTACGGGTTACAAGAACTGATATTGCTGTGTTTTCTTAGTGGAAGTTAGCTGAGGTTTGCCAAAGATTAGAGCATGACCTTGAGATTCTTGGGGTCACTGCTATAGAGGACCGCCTACAGGTTTGTAATTTGGTGTGAAACAGTACCATATCTTAAAGTAACTTAAAAGTCTGATATCGTGTGACTATCGTGGATATGTGGCATCTGCTTACCAGTTTCCATTGCTTATATTTCCCTATTGATAGGATGGTGTTCCTGAAACTATTGAAACACTGAGGAAGGCGGGAATCAATTTCTGGATGTTAACTGGCGACAAACAAAATACAGCTATCCAAATTGCACTCTCATGCAACTTTATTACTTCAGGTGGTTTGCATTTATGTGTCTTCTTCCTTCTCTTCCTATTTTGTCTCGCCAGAATTATGTTATTTCCTTTTGTTAACGTATAGCATAAGCATTCATGGATAAGTATATAGTACTGATCATTTGTTTTATCAGATTAGTTGTTAAATACCTCAAAGTTCACTTCTTTTAAACATAAATATCCCAAAGTGTTATTTTGACTGATAAATATTTCGAGGTTCATCAGTGTGAAAAAAGAGTTAAGTTCACAGTGTTGAGGCCAATGACTATTTTACCATTTCATATTCTCCCCACCAATACCCATACTGGACACCTGTTACTTGTGCTGGACGTTGCCAATCCCTCTTTTCTCCCCATCTCAATGCCTCCTCTCCTCTATCCTGATTCCCAATTTTGAAAGCTTTATTTTATTTTGTCCTCTTTTATTGATTTTTGAGATATGATTGAGAAGTTTGCATTGATTCTCTGGATTGACATTTCTTTTTTATTTTTATTGACTTTTTGAAGATGATTTTGTTTTGATTTGTTGGTTCAAAGGTGACTTATTTTGAGGAGGAAGTTGTGGCTAAGGTACATTAAATGGAAGAGAGAAGAATTTTTTGGTTAAGAGAGAGGAATTTGGACCGAGACGGATGAGGTTGAAAGAGGAAGATGAAATGTGGGAGAGTTTTTCCTTTTCAGTAAAAGTAAAAATGTGCAAACGTCATCATGTGAATTTATTTGGCAAGTGATGACAGTTGGGTTTTTAAACAAGAATTAGCCTTTTTTTATCTGTCAGCTTTGAAAAGTTAAACAACGTGAAGTTTCTTGCTATAGAATGAAAATCTCGATGCTAAATCTAAATCTCTTAATTGATGTGTGGTTTTCTTTATACACACTTCTCATATCTCTGACCTAAAGTCTTCAATATTTCTCAATTTCTCGACTTCCCTTGCATTTGAACTGTTATGTTTCTTTAGAACATCTTGACCTACCTCAATTTCTTAAAGTACTATGTTTTTTTAGAACATTCTTCGCAACTTCCATATATCTTACTTTTCGTCCCCTCTTTATGTAAAATGAAGGTTGCATGTGCTATTTTTAAAGCATTGTAGATTGTATGATGCTTAGCGGTCTTACTCATGCTTTAGTGACACCTAGAAGCTATATGTTGGGTCTGAAATATGAATTAGTTATAGTTGCTTTTATGGTCTGTTAAATTATAACTCTGCTTCTATCTTTTTGACAGAGCCGAAAGGGCAACTATTGTTCATTAATGGGAAGACAGAAGATGAAGTGTTTAGAAGCTTAGAGAGGGTGTTACTTACAATGAGGATCACTTCATCAGAGCCCAAGGTTATTTCTGGGCACGGTTAATATTGTTCTTTCTGAAGGAGTTCATTTTTTTATAATTGATTTAATTATGGATTAACCATTCAGATTAAAACGAAAATATTTGTACAAAGGGCATAAACAGGTATAGGGTTGTTTAAATTTTCTGTTGCACGGATTAATAGTGTTGGTTGAGATTTCCTTCATCATCTTTTGAGCAGGCCATGACATCTTGGTGACGATTGCAAGACAGGTCTTCTTTCACATTGTCCCCGCACGATATGCAGAATCAAGTTGTCTGGATTCACACACTTAAAACCAAGTAACAAGCACCTTAACTCATGCTGCAGTATTGCTACACTGCAAACATGATCATCTCACTGTAGTTATTTAATAAAGTTACTGGATTCTGGATATATATAGGAGGGATACAGGTAGGTGGAGTTAGTTTATAGTACGGGGATTCACACAACCTTGTACCGTTTATCGGAAGTTTGTTACTGATATCCTCAGCCAATCCAAAATGCTTATGGTCATTTTTCTAGGTTTGTATCTAAAGTTGATCCTGCGAAGTACAGTTACTCTGACTGGTCAAAGATCGCTCTATCTTGCTGCGTAGGGATTGGAATGATTTTTTTCCTCCACTTTTCCATGAATTATTTTGTAGTTTAATACATAAAAACAGGCGAGGATATTGATGAATACTAAGTTTTATTCTGTAGGAACAAAATGGATCTATTTCTCTTGCAGTAAGTATATGTTACATAAAAGTTTATTTCATGACCTGTTTCCAGTCTTCCGCTGTACCCAATATTTGAGTGACTTCTCATACTTTTGTCTGTGGGGCACGTGGAGCAGTAATATTCAGTTTATATTTCATTGGCTCATTACAGCGATGCAGTCTTTTTCGCATTCTTAGGACAACTTTGGCCTTGTAATTGTAACTATATGTGTGTAGTACTTCTGTCTCTTCAAGTAATTTATGTCTTCTAACTTCACATCTAATTATACATAGAGCCATTTGTATTAGCACTCTCTTTGGGTGCTGTTTCGTCTTCCAATGTTCTTCAAGGCATTCTCCCCAATTGACGATTTTCTGTTGATATTTGCATTCAAAATGTTGACATTATACATTCTTACTTCTTTTGCTGATTCTCTTTAGAATACGTTTTCGCTGATATTCATGCTTGCAGCAGGAATTAGCATTTGTCGTAGATGGTGTGGCCTTAGAAATTGTTCTCAATAATCACAGAGAAACTTTCACTGAACTGGCGATTCTTTCAAGGACGGCAATCTGTTGCCGCGTAACTCCCTCACAGAAAGCGCAGGTAATCTTTATACTAACAATCATTTTCAGCATCTGCACACATTTATCTCTCCTTTTGCTAATTTAGTGGGTGTATTACCTGTAACTGGAGCTATGATGGAGAAGTCTATTCTAGGTGACTTGAATGGGGAGTTTATTAAAATACTTGATTCATGTCCCACATCCAGTTGTTTCATTTGGTCGAAACATTGAATTAACGGTTGGGTGGAGTTAAGATTCCGTTTTCATATTTAAAATAAAGTGAGAATATGGACGCTTCCTATGTGATTGAACTCAACTCATGTCTCACATTAGGGATAAAGTTTGTGTAATCCATTATTAACTCCCCACCGTTCGAAATCCATCTTGCAGAACAAGTTAGTATCGGAGACCACTGTGATGATCTGGTCTAAGTCAGGTGTAGGATGGCGCAATGTTGTTTATGTGAGTCAATAACTTCATGATTTGATTGGCACTGCCACTGCATGAAAATATATCTGAAGTTCGAGTTTCAAACAGATTCAGTCATTAGGCAGAGAAGGTTGCATTAATGCACTACATCACAAAGATAAAGGCAAGGACACAATCAGGTTGCGCTAATGCAATTTGTTACAAAGATAAAAGCAATGGATTCAGTCAGGCATTAGGCAAAGAAGATTTGTGGTAATGCACTGCATTACAAAGATAAAGGTGAGGACACTATCATATGAGTCAATAACTCCATGATTTAATTAGGCACACGTGTTGGGCCTCCGCCCCAAAAGGTGTTTGCACTCTTCAAGTAGAGGTTGCCTAAGGGAAGGCTTTTTTCGGGTTTGTGTCTGACTTCAGGTTGAAACATCCAGTTAAGGTGTTGGTGAGCAGTGGTGGAGCCAAGAATTTTATCTTCGGGGTCCAAGAATCTAAGATATATAAGTGTCCTCTTATTTATTTCATCAAAGAAAGAGAGAAAGAACAAACTTTGAACTAAATTTGTATGCTTTTTTCATTCAAATCTAAAACAAAGAAGTCTCGATAAAATTAGGAGTATAAGAGTGCTTACCTTGTTTTATCAATTTTGATTCAGATATGACCTCCTATCCTGAGGAATGAGGATATGATGAAAGTAAAATTGTTAAGTTGGTGCAGGTAGATATGAAAATTTTTGCACATAAACAAGAACATGATTGTGGATCTAGACGTTGGCAATTAGAAAGATGCTCAAAGGATTAGGAGGTTCAGAGTAAATTAGGCAAAAAGTTTTATGTTGATAGATGGGAAAATTGATGTGGGATAGTTTTCAATTTGTGCATCCTTGAAAAATATGAGTATTGGCAATAATTAGGTAGCTCAACTATTTTTGGGGGATTTTCAAGAAGGCCAACTAATTACTATATATTTATATAAATTGTTAAAATTACAATTACTATATACATATGCAAATTTCAAAAGTTTGAGGGGCCGTACAATTACTCTATACATATGCAAATTCTAGAAGTTTTTTTTTTGTTGGGGGGGGGGGGGGGGGGGGGGCAAGGCCCCACCCAAACATGAACCTAGCTCCGCCCCTGTTGATGGAAATAATGTGAGCGCTTAACATTTTGTGGCATATAAGGCCTATTGGATTGACCTTTTAGATTGAAGTTTTGTTAGTGTTGTACCCATGCCTTGCTCAGCTCAATCATCGCAACATAAAGGTTTCTTGCAGCTAGCTTCCCACACAAGCATTTCCATATTACCGTAATCATTTTTGTAAAGGTGAAGGATACAGAACATTGTTTGGACATCTACTAACTTCAAACCACTGCATCTATCTGACCAAGTAATGACTATTCCCTAGGCTCTTTTAGTATGCAAAATGGCCTGGATATTGTCCTACATATCATAATTGTTTGTACCTGAAAATTCAGTCTTTGACATCTTAGTCATTTGCATTTCCTTGGACCATTCTTCTGATAAAGTCAGGCATGCAGGCCTTTTTTAACTGCTCCATACCGATCCCACTCGATCTATACATTGGAAAATTTTACAATAGCGGACTATAACTCAGAAGTGCAATGCGGTGAAATTGTAAGTCACATGTAAAGTGGGAGAGTACTTCCTTTGCAGCAATCTGAGTCCTTAAGTTGTCCTCTTTCCTTAAAAGAAGCCCTTATTCGCATTAACTTCCATTCTATTTCCTTTGGTACTTGTGAGCTTCATTCCTTCATCTGTCTATACTCCCGACAGAGGCCTGATAAAGTAGAACTTTTAAGAAAATGGAATCTATTCAAATATCTAAAACAGGTGAAATAAACTTTACTCTGATCAAATTGTTATATTACACAGTAGCAAAATATAGGGAAGAGGTCCTATATTTGAACCTTATAATTACGTTCTTCTCCAATCTCCATTGATTGGACCATTTTAACTGAGTCATATTATGTTGGAGATCTTCCTAGGTGACCTAAAGGTCCGCACCAAGGAAACTATAAGGCAATGAAAATTGATCGATGTACATTGCTAGTTGATAACCCATGAGCTTAAAGCTTTTGCATATCTGTAGTTTTCAAAGATCATCTCTAATGGTTGACATTTTCAATTTAGATGCTTGCCATGTGCTTTCCATTGATGGAATTTGAAGTTGAACCTTATCTATATAGCCTCCACTCAACTTATTTAGAGAGTTATTCAGAGTGGATTTGTCTGTGGGTCGTCATGTCTGCTTGTGCGTGTGACATGCAAATGTATACTACATTTTAACATCCAATAATTCTGCTGCAGTCTCAAGTCTAAAGGAGAAAGGTTGTTTTGATAGCAAACCTCCAAGTTTAGAATTTCTTTTATAAGACTATACAGAGAATCCTTATGGAATATGTTTCGCTCATGCAAAGAGGGTACAGATGTAACACAATATCAGCATGCAAAATAGAGAAAATCCTTAAAAACCATGATGCAGACATTAACAATATCATTACACGGAAATAATAAAATCATATTTGTATATGTATGGGTTACTAAATAAAATAGTACATGCTCAAATTTTTTGATGGACCCATTGCAGAATATGAAAAAATGCTTGTTGATAAAACAAATGATTTTCTTACTATTCAATTCTTTATCTTTAAGACGGATCTGTAAAGATGCAATGGTTAAGGAATAGAGTGCGTTAGATGTTAAAAAATGTTTCCAAGTTAAACAAATTAGTAACTTAGGGAACCATCACAGTTCCTCGTTAAGAAAGTAAGAAAGCTATGGAAATGTCTATACAATATATATACGTCATTGAACAAATGCTGTACTGTTGTTGTTTTTGCCTTAGGCTACTCTCTTAATGAAGTCATAAATCCTTTTCCTCTTTGCTGTTCAACTTTTTGCAAGTGAAGACTATGCACCAATAAAAAACTGACACTGCATTTCTTGACACTGGTCAAGTTTGTTCTTTGTTTTTATGTGAAAGAAAAACCTTAATGGTTAGCATGCCATTGAACTACTGCTGCCTCAATTTTAGTGCCGCCTGCCTTTTAAAGCTTTACTAATTTAATTTCAATAAACATCTTAATTTCTTTTGTAAAAGGTTGCTGCTGTTCTGCAATATTTGTATGCTAAATATACAGTTCCTACATGTTTTAGGTCAATTACTTTCTTCAGCTTGTATTGATTATACATCGTACTTCAGATCTTGTTTGGAGTTCACTTCTTGTTCCCACAAATGGTTTGTTTCATCATGACTGATATTATCTTGTTACCCTACAACTTTTGTGCTTGTTCTAAATTATGCAGCTTGTGGAGCTTCTAAAACTATGTGATTATAGAACACTGGCAATTGGTGATGGTGGGAATGATGTGAGAATGATACAGCAAGCAGATATTGGTGTGGGCATCAGTGGAAGGGAAGGGCTGCAAGCTGCAAGGGCAGCTGATTATAGCATCGGAAGTAAGTAATATCTACTTTGGCTTAATATTTTCTCATCCCTCTGTTTAATCAAATTCTAAGATGTATTAGGTTATTTCTCTAAGAAATCTTAGACTGTAGCTAAAAAAACACAAAAGAGCAGCCATCCATGTAGTTTAGAAGGTCAAACCGGTGAGATTAGAGCATGAAGAGGAATGGGTGTTCTTTTTCTTTTTTACTCTGTAATTAGTAATTACATTCTTTTCTCAACTATAAAACTTTAGAAGCTCCATAGGGAATTCTCGATTCTGATAGATCGTTTAAGTTTTTTTTTAAATGATTGTTTAAGTGTTAATTGAACAGGAATAAAAAAATTGAGGTAATATTATAGGGCAGCAAAATGAGATGCGTGTTTTTCTATAAATATAAAATATATATTTATCTATTTATGAGATCTTGGGTACATCATCAACTCGCTGGCATCATTTAACCTCCAATACCATATTTCAGCTAAGTATCACTCTTCCTGAGACCACATCAGCTACAGCTAGTATCTGGCACATGATCAATCATATTTGATGGGTGATGTATTCTTAATGCTGTGCGGAAGTTAAAACCTCGGAACCCACCATGGAGTGTTCTTCAAATCCATGAAGAACGATCTCCGAATCCACGGAGAACTTCAAATCCATGAAGAAAACTTTAAGGAGGAATATTATTGATGAAAAAGTAATTTATCCATAGGCTTTATAATTTTCTTCTTAAATAGAAAAACAAAGCCTACCCCTAATAACAATAGAATTCCTAAAAGATCGAAATTCTTCAAAACTACCTAAAAGACTCACTATAACAGCGAGACAAATCAGTCCAAAATTGAATCAAAATTGAATTTGTTTCCTGCCCTAAATAGACTCAAAATTTATTTCTAAAAATATACTGAAAGCTAATTATTGAGGGATTTATGCCAAGAACGGGTACTTTTGATGGCAATTTTGGAATCTATCAATCTAGATGGCTCCATTTGGTCACCTATATAATATGTCCGATTCTGCTCTTCGGATGAGGAGATAATTGCATTTTCTTCACCGTCAAGTCAGCAATGCAGTTCTTTGGATGAGGAGATATTGCATTTTCTTCACGATTAGGTCAGCAATGCAACCATATCCGTGTTTAGCTTGTGCCAGTGCCATGCTCCATGAATATGTTTGTTATGCGTCCTACATCAATTCCTCCTCCATAGTTTTTCTTTTTCTTGTGGGCAACCTCTCTCCTACGAAGCTTCATAATAATGCTATCTTGGGTACATATCAACCCTCCAGACATCACTTAACCTCCAGTACTATATATCAGCTAACAATAACTCTTCTCGAGGCCATAGTTGCAGCTAGATCGGGCGCATGTAAGATGCCAATACAACCAGGTTTGCCAGGTGATGTATTCTCTCCTGGACGTCAATAGACCGTAGTTTGAATCTTATCTCATAGGCAACTTCTCTCCTGCAAGGTTCCATATATGAATGTTATCCATCTTTATATGTTGAACAGTGTGAATACACAGTCCGGTTATCAGTTTCAATCGTGACCCACTAGAAGAACCTAGAGCAAATCCATTAATCATCACATTCTAACACATCTGGTCTCAGATGAAACTCTCCATAGGTGGCAGGCCAATGGGTAACTTTGGCATCTTTGTCATTTTGTTATGTAATCCTATTATGCATTACCTGGGCGTTCTGATTATTAAAAATGCCCTGTCAATATACAGTATATACTTGAACATGACTGACCTATATTCAAGTAACTCAAAACTGACCGGCCTAACCTTTTTGTCAACTTGATCAGGTTGGAGGCAGCTGTGCGGTTTTAGCAGTTAGGTTTAAAACGGTTTTGAGAATCATTTTCATAAAAAGTTAAGATCATTAGTTCGTTTTGGATTATTCAGGTTCATCGTTATCTGAAGTTTTCAGATTCATTTCTTTGGTTTGAAATGCTTCAGGTTTCATCAAAATCCAGACATTTCTTCTTAACCTATAAACTGGGTTCAGAGTGGGCATGTGAAATTCCTAGTTATAGAAGGCTGAAAATTTTTGGTTTCGCTGGGTTTTAAAACCTTGACCCTATTGTTTCTTATTTTGGAGTAATTTTGAACTTTGCTGGCTACTTCATGAGCTTTAGTATGTAAGTCATTACGGAGTTTATCATACTGCCTGCCAACTAAGGAAAATGATAATTCATCTGACATGCATCTAACCATTATGCAATTAGGTAGGGCACTATTCTCTGTTACTAGGTGTGTAAAATGAACACTGGAGGCTTGATGTTAGATGGACAGCCACTCATAAAATTTTGCTGGAAGGTTCCACTGAGCTTTCTCATTTCAATTTATATTTGCATCAATGATGGCTGGAGTGAGGTGTGATCCTGATGATCATGTCTTCTAAAAGGTCATGTTAAATGGCAATAAGTCAAAGATTGTATGGCCTTTCAAGTTTCCAGTAACTTGATTCAGTTATCTATTCTGTATAACCTTCTAAGGGCACATTTTATCATGACGATAAAATTGCATGAATATTTTATTGTCCTTACTTTCTGTGTTTCATTCCTAAAATTTTCCTTGTAAACAGGTCAACTAAGGCAGCAGAAAGGACCCTTGATGATCATATACAACCTTTTTTGGTTGTCTGCTCATATTTATCTACATAATAAATTGTGATTGTTTCTAACATTTTCTGCATTTGATTTGTTGTTTTGCTTTTGATAATTTGAAGAAAAATAAGGTAGATCAACAAAATTCATGGTTTATCTGATAATACATGCATAATTATTTTAGTTCCTGAAAAACTTGAGTTCTTGTGATTTTTTAACTAGTATAGCTGTATAAACTTATCGAATATTGGAAACCCTTTGCTGAACTACATTCTCTAGTGCTTACTTTTCAGTTGTATTAGAACTAGCTCACTTTTTAAATTCACTAACTGTTTTATTGCATGATTTTGGCAGAATTCAGATTTCTTAAAAGATTGATACTAGTTCATGGCCGTTACTCATACAACCGTACAGCATTTTTGTCACAGTATTCCTTTTACAAGTCGCTGATGATTTGTTTTATACAGATACTGTAAGTTCCAAGTGCCTCTAATATTCATACACTTAGTTACTGTATTTGTTCCTAGAGGAAGTTAAAATGATCTTACTTTTCTGTTTGATTTTATCAAAGGCTCTAATGCAGACATTTTGTGCCATGTAGTTTTTCCCTTTTTTCAGGTGTCTCAGGAACTAGCTTGTTCAATGCTGTTAGTCTGATGGCATACAACGTATTTTACACAAGCATACCTGTTTTGAGTACTGTCCTTGACAAGGACCTCAGCGAGAAAACTGTGATGCAGCATCCTCAAATCTTATACTATTGCCAAGCTGGAAGGTTAACAGAGCACTTCTTATTATTCTGATGCTACTTGGTTCAAAAATGTAGAAATTAATTATCTCATTTCCGTGGGACTCCTTTACTGAAGTTGTGAGAAACTTACCCAACTTTAGTTAATTTCACTGTCAATTGACATGTTTGTCATCTCTCTGAAACTAGGCTTTTAAACCCGAGCACTTTTGCTGGATGGTTTGGGCGGTCATTGTATCATGTAAGTGGAAATCTTTTTTATTTAATTACTATCCATCACATACTTCCACATGTTAATACTTGTAATGAGAAACCATAGATGCCTGGTTGTTTGCTTGTGGCAAAGCTTGTTGCTGCTGCTGTTTTTTTTTTATGTTCCTCTTGATAAGCGATTCTCATCTTTGAAGATGGACCAAGAGCTATTTAACTACTAATCTCAATATCTGGAATATTATTGTAGAAAACGTAGAAGCACTATTTCTCCTGATATTTCCATCCTCTCGTTGCTAATAATCTTATGTCTCCAGGCAATCGTGGTTTTCTTTGTGACCATACATGCTTATGCTAATGAGAAAAGTGAGATGGAAGAGCTATCATTAGTCGCGCTCTCCGGGTGCATTTGGTTGCAGGCTTTTGTCGTGACATTGGAGATGAGGTAAGCATCTGCAGCTCTGACAGTGAAAAAAGTAAAAAAGTTAATTATGGATAGACCCCCTGTAGTATCGTTGAATTTACTATCCCCCCCTCCCAAATTTTTTTTTTATTGTTGCATATAGATTCCATGAGTAATTTTTTTGACTGTTATATCCTCAGAGAAAGAGAAATATCTTTTTTCTACAACAGACCCCCTGAGGATAAAATAGTCAAAAAAATCACTCAAGGGGTCTATCCACAACAACAAAGGTAGAGGGTGTTGGTTCAAAACAATAATACTAGACGGGGTCTCTCCGCAACTAAACCTAAAAAAATAAAGAGATTAAAATAAATTTTGTTTCGCTTGTGCAGTTCCTTTACAGTATTGCAACACATTGCCATATGGGGAAATTTTCTGGGCTTCTATGCAATCAACTACGTAGTTAGTAGTCTACCCTCAGCAGGAATGTATACTATCATGTTCCGCCTTTGTAGACAGCCGTCTTACTGGATTACTATGATTGTGAGTCTTCATCACCATACATCCTTTTGTTATTACATTTAAGGTAATTCTCGTGTTGACCCTAAATTCTACCCTATTTTTATATTAGGCACCCAAACGTTTGTATTTGCAAGTTACACATCTCAATCCATGAAGTTGTTTTCCCCCCCCCCCGCGGGCCATGACCCCAAAAAAAAACGCATAAAAAAGCAACTTAATGGATTTGGCTGCATATATTACAAATATGATGATTTGGGAGCTTAATATACAAATGGGTTTACACACACACTCTCTCTCTCTAAGTCATCAACTTTGGAAAAAAAATACCCCCAGAATCAACAAATCATCAACTTTGATAAGCTATTATGTAGTTTCTACTGTAAAAATATCAACAAAATAGTCAAATGTACTCACCATATCCAACAAAGTTTTTTGATTTGGGGATTTGTGGATAGTTTTGCAAATACGCGTCACACATGATTTAAGGGGTATATATACAAGAACCCTATATAAATAAGATAGAATATAGGGTCTGATATGAGAAAAACCCTACATATCTGCATAACAAAAACCCTACATATCTGCATAACAAAAACCCTACATATCTGCATAACTATTCAATTTCTATTTCTTGCATGTCTATGTATTTCAGCTCATCGTCGCAGTAGGAATGGGTCCAGTTCTAGCCATCAAATACTTCAGATACACATACAAATCAAGTGCAATTAACTTGCTACAGCAAGCAGAGAGATCTCCTAACCGAGTATTTTCCATGGGGAATCTTGAGTCACAGCTGAAGACTGTAGATAAAGACATGGCCTCTTTGTCCATAAATCAACCAAAGAGCAAAAACCCTGTTTATGAGCCTTTGCTCTCTGATTCTCCAACTGCTGTTAGAAGATCTCTTGGACAATCTACTTTGGATTTCTTTCAACCGATACAATCGAGGCTTTCTTCTTCTTATTCTAGGAATTATAAGAAAAGTTGAGATAGATAAAGTTCAAGGTTTCTGTTAACAACATTGACAATGTACAGAATGTTATATTGGGCTCCAAGGAGCCACAAATTTTCTTTGTTGCATTATTAGCAAATATTTATCCGCAATGATGAAATGCAGAAAAAGAAGAGAAAAATGTAAGTTACTGAACTTGGAAGCAAGTTTTTATATATTCATATATACTTTTGATATGCACCATATTTTCTTTGTTTGGTTGATGAGATTATGTTGCTTGATTACAAGTGGTAGAAGCTTCATTGGTGAGGGTGGGCTCGCTCTGTTTTTGTTATTAGTGTTGGTTAGGGAGCTGGTCAACGTGAGTGAAATAATTCACTGATCTTCATGCATTTTCTTTATGATGAAGAAAAATGTAAGCAGAAGATTGCAGTAATAATTGATGTCAATCCTCTAGGTACTCTCAATGATTAATTAATTCTAATATATATTGCTACTGCTTGGTGCATTTGCAATGGTAGGATTTTTACTAATAAGAGAACATCTCGAGCCTCCGAAGTCTGAACAACATTATTAACTTCTCCTTTTTGTAAAAAAAAAGTTTTATTTAGGACAAATTTTTAAAATCAACCTTTTTGCCATTTTAAATAGCAAAATCGACCCTATATGAAATTATTCAGCAAAACCGACCCTTTTCTTCTGAAAAGGATCGGTTTTGAGAATTTTTACGAAATACACGGGACTGCTAGTCCCGTGTATTTCGCCCTAGCTTTGAATTGTATGGGACTAGCAGTCCCGTGTTTTTTTTAGCAGAGCTCATTATCACTGCAGTCTCTCTCTTCATCTCTTCTCCATCTCTCCCTTCACCATCTCCTCTCAGTTCTCTCTGCCTGAGCTTCGACCCGAGCTCTGCCGCAAGCCCAAGCCCCATGTCGCCACCTCCCAAGCCCGACGCCGAGCTCCCCCTTCATCTCCCCCACCCGCCGCCTGCAATAGCGAGCTCCTCCCTCGACTCTGAGCTTCGACCCAACTCCACTCGCCATCAGCACCTCGCCGCTCGCCCTCAGTCCGAGCTTCGCCTTGAGCTCCTCCTCTCCAGACCCATCACCGCCTTCCACCACCGCCACCAGCCCCACTCGCCTTCTCTCCGACCTCCACCCGCTCACGCTACCAGCTCAACCACAGCGCCGCCGATCTCCCTCCAGCTTTCCCCCTGAACTCTCCGCTGCTCAACCCCCTCCTCCCCGAGCTCCGCCTCCAGCCTGCTCGCAGGAGCTCTCTCTGCTCAAAAAAACACGGCATTGCTAGTCCCGTGCAATTCAAAGCTGGGGCGAAATATACAGGACTAGCAGTCCCGTGTATTTCATAAAAATTCTCCAACACAAAACCGACCCTTTTCAGAAGAAAAGGGTCGGTTTTGCTGAATAATTTCATATAGGGTCGATTTTGCTATTTAAAATGGTAAAAAGATTGATTTTAAAAATTTGTCCTTTTATTTAATGTTATTTGTACATATATAGCCGTGTGTACTTTTATCACAAATCTCCCATAATATTAGCGTACACGCTTCTCATGTCCACGGCAATATTATTTTTTTGCGATTAAAAAAAAATCTAATTCAAAACCATCACAGGATTACCACGAGTTTATAAAGTATTAGGAAAAACGCATGGATGAAAGAGATGGATGCATCAACAGATCATGCCAATGCATTGATACAAGAAAAATATATCAGAAATAAGAAACTAGAAACAAATCGTTATGATACATGCCCTCAGATTTATATAACCATATAACTCACAATAAAGTTGGAAATTGAAGGTGCCACAGATTTAAAAAAAAAAGAAAAAAAAACCTGGAGTATAGCCTGCATAAAGGGTTAAACTCGCAACATAATGTTTCCTACAGACATTTTTTTTGACGTTTCCTACATGCATGTACACCTTTAAATCCCCTTTATTGAAAAGAATGTCTTTAACATAATTACGGTCACTATATATACACATGAATGTAGAGCATGTACAACCTGCAAACAAATTCAGCTTCGTGTAGAACTATAAACTTTATCCCAATTTAATAAATTAAAAAAAAAGCCTTCTAGTGCTCAATCGTAATAAATTTGAAAAAAAAAGCCTTTTAGTGCTCGATCCCTGTATTCTTTCTCGTAACTTGTGTTCCTCGTGAAGTACTGTTTTATAGAGGATGCTGCATACAAGGCTGTCGAAGAACTGCTGCAAGAAGAATTATGTACTATCTATCCGCTTCCTTTTCGGGTACTGGGTAAGGATCTATCCAGCACTTGTCATCTGCCACTGCTCTCTGCCATCTTTCTTTGAAGATCTCCAGTTCAACATAAGACCGTTTCCTCACCTACATTGAGCATAAGCAAAACACATAATAACTGAGCAAGAACCTGCATGCATCCCTTTATCGGTCTAGTGTCAGTTTGTAGGATATCCTTTATTCTGTATTCCCTAAGTAACGCCAAAGAGATGGAAAGTGTTCAATGACTTATTTACTTGCTGTTAAAGAACCAAATTCAGAACCAAATCCATTGTAACTGCATACTTGATGCTGTTATAGAGAGAACTCTTACTACGAAACTCCCTGCAAATATGAAACAGTAAGAATTTTGAAACTTACAGCAAGCCTATCTTTGTCCGGGGGTGAACCAGAAGAAATCTGTGAAGTCAAACAAATACAAGTACTTACTTAAGTGACTAGTCACCTCAAACAAAATTGGTCCAAGGCATGAGAAATCTTACCTTACGTGCTCTAGATGCCTTAGATTGAGAATAGACACTGGATGTTTCTGTGCTCTTCTGCATATAAAAGAAAATGATGCTAATAAGTAATAAAGAATCATACTTTAATTCCACAAATTGGAAAATACAGTTGTCTCCGAGTATTGGTTATTGTATTGCGTACGTCTCATCCGTATAAATAGCTCACCTTTCTTTCATTTAGACCACCGAGAGTTGGAAGTCCCAAATGTCCTATATATTCACTGTCCACTACACCAACCTTTTTACTCCTATCGCCCTATTAAATATGACTTTAGACGTCAAATATAACATTAATCTGTAGAAACATTGACAATAGATAACGAAAGATTACCTGAACACAGTAACCAAGCTTCATGTCTAAGCCCCATGCATGGATCAAGTCATTCTGCAAAATGATCATCATACATGATCACAGTGACCTTGAGAGGGAGCGAGGAGCTTTTTTATTCCTATTTCTTAGCTTTTTAATTCCTATTTCACAAAACCTCCAGCAAGTTAGGCCCATTTGAGATGACCACTCAAAAAGTTTGGAAACGTCACTTAACCCCCAAAACCTTTTTAGGTAACCCTGAAAATAATTGGGGGTTATTTGAAAATAGATTCAGAAAAATGCAAAATGTTTTGGGGGGTTAAGTGACATTTCTAAACTTTTTGGGGGTTACCTCAAAATGGCCAAACATCTTGGGATTTGTGAAATGTACACTTTCAAAACATATTTTACTTTTCGCCAGTGCGCTAAATGGAGCAGGAAAAAACCAAAATTTTAACCTTGCGCAAGTACTTTCATGAAAAATGGTTAAATTCATTGCCATTAATCTAAAAGACTTTGACAATAATCCGCAGCTAAGGCAAATATGATAGGCAACAGTAATAAAATTAGCAAGAAAATAGACACACCTGGATCAAATGCCATGCACAACGCCAAGCAGCTCTGGAAAACACAGGAGCCATCATTTCCACCCATCTGCACAACCAGAAAAAAAAAGGTTATATTGAAATGTCTCTTCTATATAATAAAATATGCTTCAACAATTACCAAGCAAAAAGGTTATGATATAAACTCAAAGAACAAATGGGGAATTGGTCAACAGAAGACCTTTAGGATAAGAAATCCATCTAGAATACTACCAACTGCAAGCTTGTATATGCTTAATTGAACCTAATACACTTGCTCAAGGATTTTAATGATAGTGCCACAAAAGTGGTCATTGATGCATGATTATATCCAATAACATTTCTTATGACATGAAGTTCTAGATAAAATATGCCAATCATCAATTACAACAGCCACTATTGATCCATAGTATCAGAGACATTAGTCCTTGTAAATCTAATATGCTAGAACTATATAGTAGAATAAGCAGACTTAGCTTTTTCTTCGGAATGAGGAGAGACTAGCCCTTTCAAATCAATAAACTAAGTCATGGAATAAGCACAAAAGTTGAAGTTAAAAAAAAGAAAGTTTACCCAGTGCAAGGAGGACCGGTACTATTCTCATAGCACCTCCCACCACCACTTAACTTGTAAATTCTCCTATTGATTCAACAAAGAAACTCTTACCATTAGTACAAGCCATAATAAAGTTAGGATATAAGAGAAAACAAAAATAAACTACTCAAGAATAAAGTTTAGTTAAAAGCCGAAACAAACAAAGATAAACCAACCTGTGTACATCTCCTTTTCTTGCCCGTGCAGTAATTCGATGATGAACATTTGATTTGGAAGTGTCCAATCCAGGTTGGGATATATCTAGACCTTCTCTTCGAACAATTGATAAATAACTGCAGTAATTAAAAACACCATTTAACAATGAAATGAGCTTAGTTAAACTACATTTTACAAGGAAACAAACACCACTTCATCAAAAACAGCAAATGCCAAGATAAACTGGAAACACCGAATCAATGTAGAGTAAAGAAAACAAAAAGGGAGACCATCAACTAAAAATGCGTGACAGAAAATTTTGGTACATAAGATCCTAGTAAAAGGAAACAACCCAAGAGATTTTATACATTGCTTAGCTTAAAACTAAATGGAGAAATTTTTCTGAAAAAGACCATTTTCGAAAACTAATTAGCAAAAACGACCCTTTTGCTAAATAAATAGTGAAATCGACCTCTTCTTGGCCATGTCATCAAGGCTGTCCAAAAAGAGGTTGATCTATCAAAAAATCGAGTTTAAAATGCACGGGACTAGTAGTTCCGTGTAATTAGTAGTCGTTAATTACTACTTAATCTAATTCTTTTAGTACTAACAGCACTATTAGTCCCATGTAAATAACAGATATGTTCAGCCTCATCCAACGAAATACACAGGACTATTAGTCCCATGTATAAAACAGATAGATCTTGGTTTTTTGCCAACGAAATACACATGACTACTAGTCCCGTGTATATATCGGCCTATATAAACCATGTGCCCTAATTTCACCGCAGCCCCAACTCTCAGTTTATCGACAGCGATTCATGCCCATTGAATCCCCCCCCCCCCAAAAAAAAAAAAATTGCGGTGATTTTAGAAAAAAAACTTATTTGGATTTTGATAAATAATGTGGTTTCGTTATAATTGGATTTAGAAAATGGTAATAATTAGAATTTTAGAGTTGTCTAATATGAATTTTAATGGATTATTCAAATACTATTCAATTGTAAATTTTCAATTAGGGTTTACCTAGAATTTGATGAAGTAAATTTGATATAGGGTTTGTCAGTTTCGAGGGCGAACAAAATACTCATTATTTGCTTCCTCAAGAAGACTAAGTGTTGGATAGAATTGTTTGCCCATATACGGGTGAGGTTCTAGAAAAATATTCATGTTATCTAAATCATGTAATTTCGATTGAATGATTAAGGAAATACACATGGTTACTGGAATTAATCATGGAGAATATGCAACTACGATATTCTGCAACAGTCCGATAAACATGAATAGAACAATTGTTATTGAGATCACCAACGATCAAGAATTGATTGACATGAAACAACTCTCTGAAAAGCAAACGTCAATGGAATTGTTCATTAAAAAATACGTATCATCAGTACGTATACAGATGGGATGATTGGCATTTGAGTATTGTGGAGCAGATTGATCCTCCTCTTCAGCAATCTGATTTCATCAGGTGGTATTTGAGGATTACTAGAAGATTAATAATAAATCAGATCACAACTCCACTCGATGAACACCAAAAACGTACCCTACAATGGAGATACATGCTCAGGGTTTAGATAAGAGAGAACTTGTAAGTTATTTACTAGCAAGTTCACTTGTTTCTTATTACTACAAATTGCTCATATATGTAACTTTTTGACTTAATTGTAGATAAACGTTGTTGATGATATTAAGGCCATTGCAAATCAAGATCCAACACTTTCTACGGTAGGAACATATCTAGGAGTACATACATCTATGTATCAGCAAATAGTGCGAAGGGTTCGTAAAACTTTGAATCAACCTTATGAGGATCTTTATGATGGTCGAGAGGTGATGGTGGAGGAAGGTCTCTTATACGCATGTCAACCAAATCAACGGAGACAAGAAGGATCTTACAGGAACGACAATGAAGTTGGACTGTCATTACCAAACATGCAATTGGACAACGAGCTTGTCATGCAAGCTCAAGTCCATGGAGGACGATGATGATTTGAGCGGGTAAGAAGAGGGAGACAAAGGGGAAGGGGCAGAGTTATAGGTTGTATGTCATCGATTTATGGATTTTTTGTATTGACTCTATTTAAGTTATCGATAAAGGTTACTTGTAAACCAATACACTTAATATATTTGGTTTTGTTGCAATGTTTTGGTGTATAGAGATAATGTGTTGTCACAATATGTTAATCTATTGCAGGTTGTTGCGATGTTTTGGATAGTTTAGAGGGGTATTAAGTTATGTACATGATTTTATGGAAATTATATATTTATGGAGATTATAATGTTTGGACATGTACACGAGGTGAATTTAAAGTTTTTTATGCATAGGAGATATTGTATATGTACAGGAGATAAGCTACAAGCATGCATGCATGTTTTGTGCATGTTCACAAGACACATCGGACTACTAGTCCCGTGTATTTTTTTGGTGGTCTATAAAATACACGGGACTACTGGGACTAGTAGGCCCATGTATAGTCTGGGCTTAATTTAACTCGTAATTAGCAATTGCTAATTACACGGGACTACTAGTCGTGTGTATTTTAAAGATGATATTTTGCAAAATCGACCTCTTTTTAGTCAGCCTTGACGACATGGTCAAAAAGAGGTCGATTTTGCTAGTTATTTTTTTAAAATGTTCTTCTTCAAAAAATTCTCCATTGGATTACACATTTCAGTCAATAATATGAGACCAAAATCCATCTTTAAAGTTATACTACCCAAGCAATAAACCACAACTTAACAAATTTGCATACCGGCTTGGATTGAAATGTTCCACGTTGAGATCCTCATCCCAAAGGAAAATATAATCATACTCTGCAACTATATCTGGATGTAGAAAACGCTTTGCAAACCACCTATAGCATTTAACAAATATTAGTTTGCTTTCACTTCTGACAAGTGAGGGCATAATTGATACTACCATTTTGTTTGGTTCATTGCAGAGATATGCAAGGCTTTATCACTCCATGATAAGTCTCTCCATTTATTCACAATACCATCATAGTGGAATAGCATCACGATGAAATCACTGGAAGAGAACTGCAATATTGTTGAATACGTCAAATGCAGCTTGAAATATTGATAGGTGAAAAATATAAACTGATTAGTTTGTTTGCACCTTCTTCACTATTTGATTAACGACTTCCTTTTGCTTTACTCCAACTGCAATGGCCAATAAGCTCTTAGATGGACTTTTATGACCCTGATTTAAACATACGACAGCATAAATGTCAAATATAAAAAATCATGAGATATAAATTGCACCATATGAGATATAAATTGCACCATTGACCATTGTTAATCAGTATTTGAGGTTCTACATATTAAGTTATGTAATCCAGTGTGACAGATAACCATTACCAGTAACAAAAGTTTAAATTGACGGGTTTTGAGCTAATAATAAATATCAACATGTGTTAACTCTTACACTTCTCAAATTAGTCGTTTATTGGGGATGGAATAAAACATACAGAAAAAAAACCCAAACAAATCCAAATATACATCAGACATTTCAAAAATTCCATTCAGTGCTTCAGATTGGTGTAATTTCTGTTCGGGCTGAAAAAATCCCCCTAATATCACTCAATACTTTCGGTGTTAATGAATTGTCTTGGAAACAAATTTACAAATGCTAAGGTATCAAATAGTAGAGGTGATTTAGGTTATCAATATCACCCAATACTATATTCTGAGAAGGTGCATAATATGAAAAACAATTGCAATTTATTCAAACCTTTTGTTTTGGTGAAGGCAGAGAGCCCCATAAGGGCTGCATCTCCAAGTCTGATGTTCTCCTAATTATTCCTTTAGGCAACGGTTCACTCCCTGAAGGCTTCCCTTGAATCTAAAAGAAATTTGAATAAATACCATCAATACCTAGATACGTTTTAGTATAAATAAAAGACAAAATAAACTTCCAAATGTTTTTGAGGGAAATAAAGTTCCAAGATTCACAAGAGCATGTTGTGCTAGTCAAGAGAGAACCTCGCATGAACTGTGTATTATATTCTGTAGTATCGCCATTGTTGGTTCCCATTTTGATACTTTCTGTACACATAAATATGATAAGTTGTTTATATGTAACTGTAAAAGATGCTTTAATTATATAAAAATAAAAAGAAAAGTGGGTTATCAAGTATTCATCCAAGAGAAGAAAGATTGCAGCAACCAGAGACAAATAATTCTAACCAAATAACAAAAAGTCAGAACAGCGTGTGAGAATTACAAATAAATATGAGAAACTACACACTCCGTTATGCTCGAATACTGAATCATATTAGATTCAGAGTTTAACTTTAGGAGCAAAAATATTTATAGTAGCACAACAAAGTCATGAGAGAATTACAAACAGATTTAACAACTATACGCTTCCTTATGATGGAATCATGGAACAGTGTAATAATTTTTAAATTCACAGTTACAGAAAAGGTAAAATTATCATTAACCGCATATACTCCACTCAAAATAAATAATATTGGCATACCTCTTTATAACCAAAAGTTACAAAAGAACTCCCAATGAAAAAGAGTATACAGAGGAAAGCAGCTGCAGACAACAACTTGCAAAAGTAAAGTCTCCTCCTTGGTAGGTCAGGTAGTAGAGTACTCTGTTATGAGAAATCCAAAGTAGGTGAGTATACAATCCAAAATAGTGATTAAAAAAAGTAATTAAACATGAGAATCATGAAACTAGCCTGAACTATGATAATTTCCTAGTCAGTAACTTGGTCATATAGTAATATATTTTGATAATTCAATAGTATTGAAGACCAAAATAAATATTTTCTCAGCTATCATATTCCATGCATATCATAATTTTGTACAAACAACTCCGAGGTAATTCTGTTATTGTTTAAATTCTTCAATTTAATTCTGTGATAACTTAAAAGCAAATAATCAATAGGAAAAGCATCACTGCCGAAATAAGATTTTCACCACTTAACAAGTGACCATTCCATCATCACGAACGAAACAAATTATTATCAACATATTCAAATTGATGAGAAGGTAAATGACTTTTTCGTGAAAAAAAAAAGAAAACCACTCCACACAAAATTGATCATCAAAATATTTCCATCAACGAGATTAAGAGGAAAAATGGGTTCAAATATCCAAGCAGAACAAAAACTATCATAATTTCTAAAAAGTGATGATAACTTACAGCATGAATTTGAATAAAATTCTGGCAAATTAACAAAAACCCAGGAAAGGGATTGCACATGACTCCAACTTCTTCCGTAAGAAATCATTCATAACTTAAATCATTTAGAATTGGTTTCCTAGTTTTCCCCCTAAACCACAACCAAGCCATCTCAAAAATACTCCAAGTCCCCAAACTACGAAAACTTTTTCAAAATACTGGAAAAAATTCAAACTTTTAGCAAATACAACCTCCACAAAAGAATATAAGAGGGAAAAAATCACTTACACAGGAACTGGGCAGCTTCATTTTCCTTAAATTTCCAACAAAAACCTGAAAAACAAACAGAACCCAGAAAAAGGGCAATCAAGCAAAGGAAAAAATACCCATTGAAGGACACTAATATTAGAAATAGAAAAACTCTCACCATGATCAAAAACCCATGAAACAAGAAGAATAAGCAGAAACTGGTTCTATGAAAATGACAGAAGAAGCTGAGAAAAAGAGAGCCCAGATGAAGAAACAGGCTGCTCGTTTAACAGAAATTTTTGGCTTTTGAAGGTTTTAAGGGGTTTGGCAGAAGGAAATAAGTCTCCTAAGAGCAGGAATTAATTATTTTTTGGAATTTTTAAGATGTCTGCATCAGCTTTCCCCATTATTTTTTCAGCGTTATTTGCATGTATACCCCTTATATTATGGATATTTACAAAAAATTCCTTTAAATCTCAGCATTACAAAACTAGCCCTTAAGATATCAAGTTTAGAAAAAAGAATTTATACTCAAAGTATTAAGTAATCAATTTTTACAAGCTAATTTGTAATCGCAATGTACAAATGATCAATCATAGTTAAAATTTTAACACCAAGTTGATAATCTGTGTATAACCCTTAAAATAATGGGTATTTACAAAAAATCCCTTTAAATCTCAGCATTTACAAAACTACCCCTTAAGTGATCAATTTTAGAAAAAGAATAATACTCAAAGTATTAAGTAATCAATTTTACATGCTAATTTGTAATCACAATGTACAAACGATCTACCATAGTTAAAATTTTAGCACCAAGTTGATAATCTGTTGATTATAGAAGTTGAAATTTCAGTTATTTGCAAATACTAAGATTCGAGGGGTACAAATATCCATGATGTATGGGGTAAAGATGCAAAAGATCTCTATATTTTATTAATCGTTTTTGGTGTTTTTCAGTCAAAGTAGAAGAGATGGGGTCGAGTTAGTGGCCGCAATCCAGGGCTCGGTTGGGCTTCTGGGACCCGCATTTAAAGTGGATGAAGACGGAAAGAGAGAATCTTGGTTCTTCTGTAGATTTTAGATTTAAAACTGTTTTTTTTTTTTGGGTTGAATTTTGGATGTCTTTAGCCAAAATGCCATGTGCTAAATGACCAAAACATCCCTTATATACGTATCTAGATAAATTAGTTAATAAAAAAATCTATACTTGATAAAAATAAATCAATCGGGTGATAATAAGTTAGACAAACTTCCTACTTGTTTATCAGGTTTTACCCAACTAATATTTCTAGTTATGATATTACTTGTTATTTTCTTTTTCTCCCCCTATTTTTTTTCAAAATCATCAAATGGTAATAGTATATTTGTGCAATTTATGCTTAGGATATTTTGGCGGCCAGATATCAGAAAAACTCCCTGTGCTATGAATGATTATGAGGTGACACCCTATAACTTTGAACGATTGTCAGATAAAACCCTATAACTTTCAAAATATTAGAAAGAACCCTTAAGTTTTGAAGATAATAAAAAAAAACCCTCTAACTTTAAGATTTTTTCAGAAAATTTCTCTAAAGGCAAGATCCACAATTTTCACTAACAAAAATATTCTCTGCATAATTTTACCCACCAATACGAAAATTTTCGGTTAACACTGTGAGGGGAATTTATGACAACATCTAAAGTTAAAAGGAGTTTTTCGATTGTCCCGGAACTTAGAGGTTTTTAATGATATTTTGAAAGTTATAATTTTCCAAAGTTAGGGGGCTTTCTAATTTTTAGCTTATTTTGGTTAAGAATAGTTAGAATGGTACATATATTTATACATAAGTTATAACATCGTGTATTTCCAAAATATTCGTCAATTTGGATGCAACAACATTTCTCATATCTTTCAAGTCATTCTTATTTTTTACAACAACGTGTAATAGATGGTAGAGATTATTAATAATAAATCTATTTCTTAATTGAAACGTTTATTAAATTAAGTTGCTAATTTTCTAACCCATCTTATTCCAGGATGATAACAGAAAATTTAATTTTATGTCACGATATTTAATTCCCCCTACAGTTGCTTCAATGACTCATATTCAGTTGATCATATTTTATGTATTCAATTGTACATTGTCCTTATCGATGATACATTCTCTTAACTCGAATTAAACACTAAGGAACAAGGAATTAATTAATCAACCTTATCTAAAGTAGTTGAGCGATTGCTATCACATGCAAAATAAATTGTTTATAGGTAAGAAACTTCATTAGTCTTTCTCATATGACCTTATGAATACAATTTAGAGTTTAAGATAACCGCACGTGTCAAAAAAGAGTTTGGATATGTAGTTATCATCACTTGCAAAATTTAATTAACCAGTGTTTAACTCAGATTATTGATGTGCACAAAAAGTTGTTTTTATCCATGAGAAATGAAATCTCCTCTTATAGCTATTCAACAATAAATCCATTAAAATGATAAGCTATAAAGTTATGAACTGGCAAGGCTCTGAACAATTTAATAGTTTCAGAATATATGTGTTGGATTTAATCTAATAAATCTATTTATGGGCACATATGATTAATCAATGTGTATTGCTATCTTTCAGGATAATCCACTAAAGTGATCAATTAATTTGGGTTAGTGGGTATTTAAATAAGTCATGGGGTTATATGTACAGATACCAGGTTGTAATTATGATTTGATGAGGGGCCAAATTGTAAATATATAATATCTATAAATAAGGAGTTATGGTCCCTAATCTAGGGTTACATTCTCTAATTCTCTTCACCCCCATCTAGAGAGAAATTTTGCTAGACAAACCCTAAGGTTAGAAGATCCAAAACTCATCTTAAGTTTTATCTATGGATTCAGGTATAAGCTTCCGCTCTTTTTGATTATTGTTAATCTCTTCGAATTAATCATGGCTTTATGTTTAGATCTTAAGTTTTATTTAGATCTAACAAGTGGTATCAGAGCCATCCGTGATTAATTCTTAGGGGTTTAATTTCTTAAAAATTAGGTTTTTTGATCTTAAAATCTTTGATTTGGAATCAGAACTGTTCTCGGATGAACAGTAACGTTCGGATGAACAGTTTTATTTTTTATTTTTTCGGATGAACAGTAAAAAAATTTGCCGTAAGCAGTAGAGTTTTGGAATTTTTTGGATTTTTTCTTCGATTTTTCTTGGATCTGGATCAAGAAAATTCATTTTTTCGATTCAGGATCTGTTTTTTGAAATAAAATCGAGAAATTTTGGATCTTTTTTGTTTTTTTGGTTGTCGGTCCTGTGCTCCTCGCCGGCGAAGTTTCGCTGGCGGCCTCACTCTCGACTCCGACGGCGAAGGCGGCGTCAGGAAACCCTAGGGTTTCGACCTTGGGTGCAGGAGCAATAGCGGTGGCGGTTTCAGATTGAAACCCTTAGGGGTCGTGCGTGAAAACGTGGCAAAAATTAAGGAGGTGGTTACCTCAAATTTTTGGCGAGGCTTGAAAGCTTCAAACAAACTTCGCATTTGTTCTTAGGTTGAGCCTCGCGCTCAAACGAACTTAGCGTTCGTTCTCAGGTTGAGCCTCGCGCTCAACTTAAACGAACCTAGCATTCGTTCTCAGGTGAGCCTCGCGCTCAATTCAAGCTGAGCTTCACGCTCAGTTCTCAGGTGAGCCTCGCGCTCAATTCAAGTTGAGCCTCGCGCTCAGTTCTCAAGTGAGTCTCACGCTCAATTTTAAACGAACTTAGCGTTCGTTCTCAGGTTAAGCCTCGCGCTCAGTTCTTAGGTGAGCCTCACGCTCAATTCAAGTTGAGTCTCGCGCTCAGTTCTCAGGTGAGCCTCGCGCTCAATTTAAACGAACTTAGCGTTCGTTCTCAGGTTGAGTCTCACGCTCAATTCTTAGGTGAGCCTCACGCTCAATTCAAGTTGAGTCTCGCGCTCAGTTCTTAGGTGAGCCCCGTGCTCAATTCAAGTCGAACCTCGCGTTCGTTCTCAAGTTGAACATTGCGAACTTTGCGTTCATCCTCAGGCGAGCCCTGTGCTCAATCCAAACGAACCTCGCGTTCGTTCTCAAGTTGAACTTTGCGTTCATTTTTCAAACGAACCTCACGTTCGTTCTTATGTGAGTCTTGTACTCAATATAGTCGAACCTCACGTTCGAAGTCAAGCAAACTTCGTGTTCACTATGATTAAGCCTCGGCTTTTCATGGGTCCAATTTGGTATACTTAATTTATTCAATTAAGTTATGGGCCCTAATTAAGCTATGAGACCCCAATTAAGTTTTTTTTTGGAAATTCAGTTGATTTAAATTAAAATATTTTAATTTAAATCTAATTTTTGTAGTTAATTAATTATTTAATTCAAATATTATGACACTAAGGTATTAAGGTTGTCTCTCACTCCAATTGTTTAATTGAAACAAGAAGTTACCAAAGTAACATCTCTTTTGTAGATTGTTCATGAGGAATGTGAGATATTTGTGTGTATACTTTCGTGTAAATATTTAATCGGCCCAAATGAAGGTTAATATTTATTTAGACTGTATACACATCTGCGATGATAAGCGTGTGATAATTATAAGGTTTATATGTGAATAATGAATCGATCCAAAGATAGTTTCATTATTTGACATGAGTTATTGTCAATGTTTGATCATTGCAATAAGGTATCACTTACAAGTTAATATTATTGTCCAAAGATTTGATATTAATGTTGTGTCAGAAATCTTAGATGAGATTTGTCATTATTTGAATTTTGTTGATTACTAATTATGATTATTAATGTGAGCATTTTTTGTTTTATTTCAGCTAATGCATCTGCTGTAATAATTTCTGCTAACATCAACTCAATTCTCATGCTAAATAGGACAAACTTCAAGGTTTGGAAAGAGAACATATTAATTGTTCTTGGCTGCATAGATCTAGACCTTGCATTAAGAATTGAACAACCCCAGCTTCTCAATGTGGATAGCACTCCTGATGCAAAGAAGGAGTATGAGAAGTGGGAGCGTTCAAATCGCATGAGTCTTATGATCATTAAGCGCGGCGTTCCGGAAGCCTTCAGAGGCATAGAATCCGAATGGATTACTAAAGCTAAAGATTTTCTTGCCGAAATTGAGAAACGTTTTGCGAAAAAACGATAAAGTTGAAACAAGTACGCTTTTAGCTCGCTTGATTTCAATGAAGTATAAGGGCAAAGAAAATATCAGGGAGTACATTATGGAAATGTCTCATATTGCTTCAAAACTTAAGGCACTTAAACTCGATCTTTGTGATGAGTTATTGGTGCATCTGGTTCTGTTGTCTCTTCCTGCATAATTTAATCAGTTTAAGGTCAGTTATAACTGCCAAAAAGAGAAATGGACTCTAAATGAGCTCATTTCATACTGTGTGCAAGAAGAAGACAGGTTAAAGCAAGATAAGACTGAAAGTGCTCATTTGACCTATGCCTCTAAGGATAAGGGCAAGAAAAGAAACAATGATAATGAAGCTGCTAAGGGTCCAGTTCAGAAGAAACAATATAAGGA
>BQKN01001080.1:555567-580330 GCA_022839385.1 Asparagus kiusianus | reverse complement strand
CACTTGGTGGTTAGACTCTGGTGCTACTACTCACATAAGTGTTTCTATGCAGGATTGTCTGAGCTACCGAAAGCCAAGTGATGTTGAAAGACACATCTTTATGGGCGACAGTCAATCAGTAGATGTGGAAGCAATTAGGCATTTTAGGTTGCTATTAGGAACTGGTTCTTATTTGGATTTGAAAGATACTTTTGTAGTACCGTCTTTTAGACGGAATTTGATTTCAGTTTCTGTATTGGACAAATCAGGTTATTCTTGTTCATTTGGAAACAATCAATTCAGTTTATCTTTTAATTCAAATGTTGTGGAAACTGGTTACTTGAGTACTTATGACAACCTATATTTGCTTGATACAATTGCTTTTTATAATGAAACTTTGCATGCGGAATCGCGTGGTACTAAGCACAAATTAAATAAGGAAAATTCAGCGACATTATAGCATAAGCGCTTGGGTCATATCTTAAAAGGCAGAGTTGAGCGTCTTGTGTCTGATGACATTTTGGATTCCCTTGATTTTTCGGACTTCAACGTATGTGTTGAATGTATAAAGGGAAAACAGACCAAAGTTAAGAGATTAGGTGCCAACAGATCTTCAGATGTCTTAGAATTGATACATACAGATATTTGTAGGCTATTCCCTACAGCATCCTGGAATGGTCAACAATATTTTATATCATTCATAGACGATTACTCACGTTATGGGTACATATATCTTATTCATGAAAAATCTGAGTCTCTGGACATGTTCAAAGCCTATAAAGCTGAAGTTGAGAATCAACTCAACAGAAGAATTAAAACCGTTAGATCTGATCGTGGTGGTGAGTACTACGGTAGTTATGATGGTTCAGGTGAACAACGTCCAGGACCTTTTGCTAGATACCTAGAGGAATGTGGTATCGTCCCACAGTACACCATGCCGGGTTCACCTAGCATGAATGGTGTAGCTAAAAGAAGAAACAGGACTCTTAAGGATATGGTAAGAAGTATGATCTTTCATTCTTCTTTACCAGAGTCTCTCTGGGGAGAAACACTAAAGACAGCAGCTTACATTCTGAACTGAGTGCCAAGTAAAACAGTTGTTAAAACACCTTATGAGCTTTGGACTGGTCGAAAGCCCAGTTTAAAGCACTTACATATTTGGGGATGTTCAGCTGAGGCGAGGCCTTATAGGCCAAATGAAAAGAAATTGGACTCAAAAACAGTTAGCAGCTACTTTATTGGGTACTCTGAACGCTCTAGGGGCTATAAGTTATATGATCCCACACTAAGCAATATTTTGAGACGGGAACATCAACATTCTTTGAGGATGTTGAGTTTGGGGGGGAGAAATAAGGTTAGAGACATTGCTTTTGAGGAGGAATTGGCTTCTGATCCAATTCATACAGTTACTTTTGACAATATTCAGGTTTCTATACATGTTGTTGCTCAAGAAGTAAATCCGGAACCTTAAGATGATAATGTTGATCAACTCCCTGTTCTAGAAGAACAAACTCAACAACCTCAAGAGCCAGTGCTATTAAGGAGATCCACGAGAGAAATGAGAAATGCTATTCCGAATGATTACATTGTATTACTCTAAGAACATGAGGAAAGTAATGGAATGTTGAAAGATGATCTAATCAACTTTCTTCAGGCCATGAAAAGTTCTAACTCTCAACGGTGGATTGATGCCATGAATGAAGAGTACAAGTCTATGCAAGACAATAAGGTTTGGAACTTGTCCCATTGCCAGAATGTGCAAAACCAATTGCATGTAAATGGATTTTTAAAACCAAGCGAGATGCAAATGGTAATGTGAAGAGGTATAAGGCACGTCTTGTAGCTAAAGGCTTTACTCAAAAGGAAGGCATTGATTATACAAAGACTTTCTCTCCGGTTTCATCGAAAGACTCATTCAAAACAATCATGACACTTGTTGCTCATTATGATCTTGAGTTACATCAGATGGATGTTAAGATTGTATTTCTCAATGGAGACACTGATGAGATGATTTATATGATGCAACCAGAAAACTTTGTGTCGGGAGACCCAAAGAATATGGTTTGTAAATTAAGAAAATCTATCTATGGACTCAAGCAAGCTCCTCATCAATGGTATCACAAGTTTCAACAAATAATTATCTCGTTCGGTTTTGAGATGAACATTGTTGATGACTGTGTATATCACAAGTTCAGTGGGAGTAAGTATATTTTTCTGGTTCTGTATGTCGATGACATATTACTTGCCACTAATGATATAGGCATATTGTACGAAACCAAGAGATTTCTATCAAAGAACTTTGAGATGAAAGATCTTGGGGACGCCTCTTTTATATTAGGAATCCAAATACATCGAGATCGCTCTCGGGGTATTCTTGGATTATCACAAAAGAGCTATATCGATAAAGTACTTAAAAGGTTTGGCATGCAAGATTGCAGACCAGGAGATACCCCTGTTACTAAAGGAGACAAGTTTAGTCTCAATCAGTGTCCTAAAGGTAACCTTAAAATTTAGGAAATACAGAAGATTCCTTATGCTTCGGCTGTAGGAAGTCTAATGTATGCTCAGGTATGTACATGTCCGGATATTGCGTACATTGTTGGGATGTTAGGCAGATACTTAAGCAATCCTGGTATGGATCATTGGATAGCAGTTAAAAGGGTTATGAGGTATCTTCAGAAAACAAAAGATTATATGCTCATATATAGTAAATCAGATCAGCTGGAGGTCATCGGGTACTCTGATTCTGATTTTGCTGGATGCCAAGATAGCAGAAAATCTATATCAGGCTACATTTATATGTTAGCAGGAGGAGCTATATCATGAAAAAATGGTAAACAGACACTTGTAGCTTTCTCTACTATGACAACAGAATTTATAGCTTGCTATGAGGCATCCAATCAGGGAATATGGCTGCGAAATTTTGTCACTGGACTGCGCATTTTAGAAAATGTTGAAAGACCACTAAAGTTATATTGCGATAATAAATCTGCAGTAATGTATTCCAATAACAACAGGAGCTCAACTAAGTCAAAACATATTGACATTAAGTTCCTGGTTGTGAAAGAAAGGGTACAGAGTGGACAGATATCCATAGAGCACATTGGGACAAACTCCATGATAGCTCATTTTTTGGCATGTTTGATTGCTTTTCTTCATTTTCCAAATATATATATATTTCCTTCACTTTTCTGTGTTTCCTTCACTTTCATGGAAAGTGTTTATTGTGTTTGTTTTACCAAAAAATATGGGGTAAAAGCAAATTTCACCACTTTCCTTAGCTTGGTTCAACTTGAAAAAAGAAGAAAGAAATTGATGTGTGATTGGAATCCCTCATTTTCTAGTGTTCGATTCAAATAAAAAATTCATGATTGTGGTCACCATGACGTGCTTACTACCCATATAAGACAAACTTGTTAGCAACAAAAATTGAGGGGTCATCTTACTTACCATCACACAAAAATGTTTAAAGATTTGAGGGACTATTTACCAAAAAGGTTTAGAGATTGAGGTAGTAATTTGCAAAAAAAAATAAAGATTTAAGGGACTAATTTTAAAATATGAATATTTGAGGGGAAATTTTTTAAATGTTTAAAGATATGAGGGACTAATTTGTAAAAAAATGATTAAACCCAACCTTGCTTTGTACTCCATCTCTTTCAGCTACACCTATGAATATTGCACAAAATTTTTGAATACATATAACCAAATTTATAATGGATTAATCACATAATCACTCTGAGGTAAAGTGTAGGAGTAAACCATGTTGGGGAATTTCACTCTCGCCATTTACTACAATATGCTCAACTCCGAAACCAACTCACAACCAACAAGATATAAAACGATCACAATCAAGGAAAAACACCGAGATTTATGTGGTTCGGTCGACCAACTTCGACCTACATCCATGAGGCAACAATACGAGAAATTCACTATGTATCAGGGAGAACTACAAGAGGAACCACTCAACTCTCGTCTCTCAATCTCTCAACTTCACATACATAATCAACTCTCATATTCTCTCCAAAGCCTACTCCTTGTAATCTTTTGCACAAATAAAGATCATGAAACCCTCGCCTCTCGCATAATATTCTTGAATCAGGCTACGCCCTCTATTAAGCCTAGATTATAAGAATATTGGCCATCTCTCTACTACATCCTTTCTCTACTCTCTCTTAACTTTTCCTCCACCAATTCAGGAATATATATAGGGAAACCAAATCCTATCTCTAGCCTAACTTCCTAATTAGAATAGAATTAAAACTCCTAATCATGATGAAACTCAGACTCCTAATCATGATAGAACTCAAACTCCTAATTATGATAGAACCCAAACTCATAATCATGATAGATCTCTAATCCTATCTAATTCTCATGAAGTTATATAAAGAATCAAAGACAAAATCCCAACAATCTCCACCTTGGATTTTATTCCCAAACTCACTTGAAGATATATCATCGTCTTCAAGTCCAATGCCATCATCTTCATCTCCGTGTGTGTCACTCGGTCGTGCCCGCTTGCAAGCTTGTCACGCCCCGCTTTCCAAAATACCCGGGAATCGGAATATGAACAAGCCCGCTACGTATTAGATTAAGAAGAATAAATAAAATAATTGTTTCTCCTCAATCTAATACGCTAAGCGTCTGGAAATAAATACAATGCAAAGGCGCAGGTCCCCGATCACAATTAGCAAGAATATGATAGACAAACTCAAAATAAAATAATACATATCATATCACAAATGAATATCATCCAAGACATAATATTCGGGTCAAACATGCCCTTATACATATCTGAACAAATGAATACTGGAGAAATGTAAAATACAATGATCAAGCGGAAAAGGAAATGCTACAAAAGCAAACTGAAAAGAATAACTAAGCTTCAGCTTCTTCTGCTCGGTCTGCAAAGCACTGCTGCGGAGGATCCTTTGGTTCTGGCATATCTCTAAGCTGGACCAGTTCTTCCTCTAAGTCTGATGTACACTAGAGAAAACAGGTGTACGTCAGCGTGCATGGCACACGGCAAGATCCCACAAAAACAAATAGAACAACGAAAACCAAAGTGAAAAATGATAAGATAACAAAATTGATAAAAGAACGTGCATCTGAAAATTCGACAAAATCAACATGAAAATTCACTATTAAAACATGATAATCATAAGAATCCATAAATCAATCAGGTAATGAAATCATGCAGCTAGTGATCAGAATAATCATCCAAGTGACAAAATCATACAACTAGATGAAATTAATACTTAAAAATCTACAACAAGAAACGTAGTACGTCGAGCGAAATAATCCAAACAAGGAAACCCTCATGTATATATCATATGTCTCAAATTGTTGATAATTAAATATCAATCTCGATCTATGTATGAAAAAAAAAACAACTGGCCTACATCTCACAAGACTAACAAGGTCCAACATAAAACACGCAAGCATATTATTCTTGTTTTACATGTTATTTGAATTGGGGAAGAATATTTTCATGTATATAATTGGGTTCCCGTAAACCTGTTCGGCGGCCGCCTTCAAGTCAAGTATTGGTCCTCTGGTTCATATATATAACACTCACGATATCACGATAATAAGAAAGCGTTGTGTCCATTTATATACATGTTATATTCTCCGTCCAATTCCCCTTTATAACCCCATGTTTGTCATATTAATTACACAACTGTATATGAAATATTATGCACTAGCCACGAAGTTACCGTGAAACGACTTTTGTAAAACCATGAAAATAACCGTGACCTACAACACGTCCGATCAAGAGTGCATCGTCTAGTCAATGCTATAATAGTAATAGTCAAGGAAACCTCATACCGGGATATCGATATCAAGGGAATTCGGGACTCCTCACATCGGAATATCGATGTCGAGTGAGTATAGTCATGCTTTGAAGCACGCTTATAAATCATACTTTTATCAGAATTCGTCTTCATGTACAGTCACTCCTATTAGATAACAACTAAGTGATAAAACAACAAGCTTCCACACAGCTATTCATGTCAAGCAATCCCATGCATGTAATAATATATCACATACTTATCTAATTAATTAACTCATAACAGATCTAGAAATTGAATTGCGAGTTAATATGTAAAGGGATCTTGCCTGCGAGGCCAAGGGGCCTGTCGATGATGTGGTGACAGTGCTGCGGAGATGGATCTGGACTGAAGGGGGCTACGATGTCAGCGAGAGGAGATAACAACGACGGATCTGACGGTTGACTTGTGGAACTGGACGGCGACATCGGCGATGGGTTCGACGGCGCGGGGATCTCGGCGTGGCTACGGGTCCACGGTTGGCGACGAGTAGCGAGGAGGTGCTCAGCACGGATGAACTCGGATCTGGAGAGTTGGGCTAGCTCGGGAGGCAACCGCGGTGGAGGTTCGTCAGATTTGGGCTGCCGGAAAACAGCAAGGGGGTAGCGGGGAAGTGAGGCGGCTGCTGCGAGGTTGGGTTTAAGTGGCTGAGGAGGAGCTCGGCAACGGGGTTGGGGCGACGCGAGATCGGAGGCGGTGGGCTGAGCTTGGGGCGGTGGTCGGCGACACTGGCCGGTCAGCGTCGGGTTTTGAGGTGGCTGGCGGAGGAAGTCGGAGGAGGAGGTGGAGGTGGCGGCTTCGAGCTCGGGAGGAGCGGACGGGCTTGGGCGACGTGGGCTGGGTGGTGTCAGGGATGGTGGAGGCGAGCCTGGTGGAGGGAGGAGCGGCGAGAACGGAGGATAGGGGTGAGTTCAGGTAGAGAGAGAACGAGAGAGAGAGAGAGAGAGAGAGAGAGAGAGAAAGAGAGAGAGAGGCGGGGAAGAGATGAACAGTAGAGAGAGAGGAGAAAAAACATTAAATATATATAAAGAATTTTAGGGTTAGGGTTTAGGTATTTAACTAAAATAATTAAAATAATTAATTACGGGTACTTAAAAATTTAACTAATTACAGAATAATTATCTCCAAAATAAAAATGTACATGTTGTACTAATACAACAGTTGATACGAAATAGTCAAAATATACACATATTGTACAATTAAACAAGAATAATTAATAATAAAAATATATTTACTTACATTTAAAATCAAATAATTATGGGATACTTATATACACAGTAAAACATACAAGTTATACTAATACAATAGATAATATGTAACAGTAAAAATAATACAACTAATTGTACAAATAATACGTAATTAATAATACAACGTATTATACAAAAATATACGTAATAATAATAATAATACAACATATTATTCAAAATAACATGTAACAGTTTTGATAACGTAACAGATAAATTCCAAAAAAATTTACTGCACTAAATAAATTTATAAATATTTAAATCATTTAAATAAATATAAAAGTTAGACTTTAAATCATAGAAAATTGTAGAAATTAGAGAAAAATATAAATACTCTTTTAAAAATCATAATTAAATATTTTAAAATACTAGAAAATTTATTTTAACTAGTATCAAAATTCACGGTCATTACAAAGCTCCACCTAATTTGGCATTGTTCTCATTGAGTCTACACACCAACTAACTCATGCTCATGATCTGCCATCAGATTTGTCTTGCCATTAAATAGCGCAATATCAAACTTCGGACCCAGAAGTCATCATTCTCTAATCAAAATTCAAATCAGTCACTGTAGAGTTTGAATTTGATGAAACCGATGCCAAAAACATACATAATCAACTCTCATATTCTCTCTAAAGCCTACTCCTTGTAATCTTTTGTATGGATAAAGATCACGAAACCCTCACCTCTCGCACAATATTCTTGAATTAGGCTACGCCCTCTGCTAACCCTAGATTACAAGAATATTGTCTCTCTCTCTACTACGTCTTTTCTCTACTCTCTCTTAATTTTTCCTCCACCAATACAAGAATATATTTAGGGAAACCAAACACTATCTCTAGCCTAACTTCCTACTTAGAATAGAATTAAAACTCCTAATCATGATAAAACACAAACTCCTAATCATGATAGATATCTAATCCTATCTAATTCTCATGAAGTTATACAAAGAATTAAAGACAAAATCCCAACAAACCCAACCTGTAACAAAGGGATACAATTTGAAAACTTTCAAGTCATACACCACAAACAGAATCAATCCAAGAAACAAATAGACTCATTCCAGGCGTTCTATCGACGCTTCCAATGAATGACATAGTTAAGAGACCAATACTCACGTACCTTAAGAATGTCTTGAGCTAAGAAACTCATGTCCCTTAAGAATGTCTTGAGTAAAGAAAGAAAGATAAACAAAAAGAAATAAGTATGGCAACATTATATATAATCTCTGTTGTGCGCAGCGGAACTCTAGTCACACGAACAAAAACAAAGTAGATCACAACTAAACACAAGCACAAATCACAATCACAGCAAGACAACAAATTTTACGTGGTTCGGCAAGTTGCCTACGTCCACGGGGCAATGAGGGGAGAGTTCTTACTATTAGAGATGAAGAGAATACAAAATAGGGTTACAAAATCACTCAAAACCCTAAAACAAAGCTCTTTAAATCTCTCACCAATCTCCTACAATTGTATGCAACAATCCTCTCTTAAAGACTGCTCAAAACGTCCTTGTTTAACCCTAATTAATCAAGTTTAGGGTAATATACAAACAACAAATGAAACGGGTCAAAACCCAAAGCTCATCTCAAACCCGAGTCGTGGTCGACCGCCGCGGTCATCGCGGTCGACCGCAAGGCAACGACAGAAACCAAAAATCCTACAGGGTTTGGCCGGTCGACCGCACGTGACGTCGCGGTTGACCGCCAAAAGTCCAGAGACCTCCCAGATCTCGTGCACGTTTCCGATCGACCGCAGCTGATCTCGCGGTCGACCGCGAAGCTTCCTGACTGTTGATAATAGTAGTGGGTTTAGTCCCACATTGGTTGTGAGAACACACCTCACCCTCCACTACTTGTATAAATATATGTGCACACTCAATATTCAATTCAAGGGAAATTTACCCAAGATTCTCTCTCTCTCTCTTACTTTAACATGGTATCAGAGCAAGGGTTATTATTTCTCTTCCAATAAAAAAATTTTTAACGCTTCTGCGTTCTTTTGCCAAATTTTTGGCATTGTCGCTTTGCGACCTCTTAACGCATTTCGCGTTCTCGTTTAACCTTTGGGTTCTATTTTAACCTTCGGGGTTACATTTTTTTAAAACCTTCAGGTTTTATTCTAACCTTCGGGTTCTATTTTAAACCTTTGGGTTCTATTTTAACGGCATCGTCGTTTCAAGACCATCTCTTGGTCTTAAGTTTACGGCATCGCCGTTTTTCAAAACCGTCTCTCGGTCTCAAATTAACGGCATCGCCGTTTCAAGCAGTCTCTCGGCCTAAAATTACGATTTCAAGCCGTCTCTCGACCATCTCTTGGTCTCAAAATTGTTGTTTCACAATCAGTAACGACATCGCCGTCTCAACATCGGCGTTGATACGTTGTAGGTCTCCGGCGTGAGCATCAGATCCGGTCGATCTTCGGGCCACCTTGGTCACAGACTACTTCTTTTTTCTCAGATATAACCTTCGGGTTCAAATTTAACCTTCGGGTTCTTACAGCTAAACCTTCGGGTTTCTTTCAAGGATTATTATCTTGAACTTCAAATTGCTGCTATTATGACTTTTTCACTGGCACCTGCTTCTCGGACTCGGTCTAAGCCCTTTTGCACATATTGCAAGAAGGATGGACATCGCTTTGAGACATGTTTCCAGCTTCATCCTGAGTTACGTTCCTCAGGAACTGACCGTAGTCAGCGATCCCCCCGGTCCCAATCCTCTTTTGCACCAGGATTACTGGTCAATGTTATGTCATCTACCACTTCAGACCCTACCATTCAAGCTATTGCAGATATTCGTCGTCAAATTAAGGCTCTTCAATGTATTACAGATATTCGCCGTCAAATTGAGGTTCTTCAAGCTATTGCAGATATTAGCCGTCAAATTGCGGCTCTTGAGCATACCACCTCTCCATCGGCTGCACAATTCTCTGATATTCGTCGTCAAATTGATGTTCTTCAGCATAAAGCTTCTACATCTACTGCACGACTCTCTGGTATGCGTTTTGCTGGGTCTTCAGCCAACCCTTCGGTCTCTGGTATGAATGATCTCTGGATTTTTGACTCTGGTTGTTCCTTTCATATGACTCGTAATGTCTCCCTCTTATCTTCTGTCTTTACTTCCTCTTCTCTTCCCCCTATCTACACGGCTGCTGGACATTCTTTGTCTATCACTCAGTATGGCTCTATCACCCCGCAAACTGACCCATCTGGTCGTCTAACTCTTGGCCCTGTCTATGTGGCTCCTCAGTTGTGTTTGAATTTAATTTCTGTTAGCTCTTTATGTATGGATGGCCTACTTGTCTCGTTTTCTTCTGATACTTGTGTTGTGCAGGATCCACAGACGGGCAAGACTGTTGGGGCCGGTCGTAGGAGACACAAACTGTATTTTCTGGAATATCTTCACCTTCCAGAGTCCATACGTCCACGTTCTCTTGTTGCCTCTGTAAGTCCAAAATCCTCTACCATACTTTCCGCAGATTTGTGGCATAGACGACTTGGTCATGTGTCTTATAAAAGGCTGGAGAGTCTTATCCAGTCCGGAGTACTTGGTCCCGTATCCTCTCGTTCTCATATTGAGTCATGTACTGGTTGTAAATTGGCTAAATTCACTGCTCTACCGTTTCCAACCAGTACATCTGTTTCCACTTCCTTATTTGATTTGGTCCATTCTGATATCTGGGGGCCAGCTCCTCAGCCTTCTTCATCTGGTTACTTATATTATGTTAGTTTTATCGATGATTTCTCTCGTTATACATGGGTCTACCTACTTAAAAATCGCTCTGACGTACTTGTTGCTTATCAAGCCTTCACTGCTATGATCTTCACTCAATGGCAAGCTCGTATTAAAGTTTTTCGTTCTGACTGTGCCAAAGAGTATCTATCATCTGCCATGCGCTCTATCATGATCTCTCATGGAACTATCTTTCAACAGTCATGTCCTTACACTCATGAGCAAAATGGTATTGCTGAACGCAAACATCGTCATATCCTTGATACCGCTCGATCCATGCTCATTTCTTCCTCTGTTCCTCGTCGTTTCTGGGCTGAGGCCATTCTCACCGCTGCTCATGCCATTAATATCACTCCATCTAGCTCTCTTTCCGGCGCTACTCCTCATAGCCGTGTCTATACTCATCCTCCTCGTTATGATCTGACCCGTGTTTTTGGCTGTCGTTGTTTCGTTCTTCTTCCCTCTCACGAACGTGATAAATTGTCTCCCAGAGCTGTTCTCTGTGTCTATTTAGGAATTAGTTCGGAACATCGCGGTTATCGTTGTTATGATCCTGCATCTCGTCGAGTTCATATATCTCGACACGTTCAGTTCGAAGAGGATTCTCCATTTTATTCTGCTTCTGATAACTTCAATTTCCTCCACACTACTGATCGTGCTTCTCCACCAGCTGCATCACCCATTTCATTACCTCAATTCTCCTTTCGAGATCTCCCTGAAATCTCTCCATCTCCTTCTGTTGACTCTCCCTCACCTAAGCCTTCTCTTCAACCATCTGATTCCTATCCCGTGGTCACGACACCCACTCCAGAAAATACTGTTGACCTCCACACACTTGTGCCAGCATCTCCCCCGCCTGAGGTTCCTCTTGCTCTTCGTCGAGGAAAACGCCCACATGTCATGCCTGCACGGTATGCTTCGGTTACTTCCTATTCACCTATCTTTCATACATTTCTTGCTGCCATTCATACTACAGTTGAGCCAAAGTCTTTTCAAGAGGCCGTTCAATTTCCAGAGTGGCGACAGGCTATGGCTGAGGAATTTTAGGCCTTTCAGCAAACACATACCTGGGATGTTGTTCCATGTCCCCCTGACATCTCTCTAGTTGGCAGTAAATGGGTTTATAAGGTCAAGTTTCGTCCTGATGGTACTATTGAACGTCGAAAAGCTCGTTTAGTGGCTCGAGGTTTTACTCAGCAACAAGGTATTGACTATGAGGAGACCTTTGCTCCTGTTGCTCAGATGCCCACCGTTCGTACTCTTCTTGCGGTTGCTGCTGCTCATCGTTGGCCCTTATACCAGATGGATGTTAAAAATGCTTTTCTCCATGGCTCTTTATCTGAGACAGTGTATATGCAACCACCTCCGGGGTCCAATATTCCTTCGGGACATGTATGTCTCCTTCGCCGTGCTATTTATGGTCTCAAGCAGGCACCCCGCGCTTGGTTTGAGTGTTTTCGTGATGTCGTGCTCAAGGCGGGCTTTATGGAAAGTCATCAAGATGCTTCTCTGTTTGTTCGCACTACATCGCGTGGCAGAGTTTTATTGCTCCTTTATGTAGATGATATGATCATTACAGGTGATAATGCTGCTGGTATACAATTTGCAAAATCTCAATTGCAACAACAGTTCCACATGAAGGACCTTGGATCTCTTCGCTATTTTCTTGGTCTAGAAATTTCTCAGGACCCGCGAGGTGTATTACTGTCTCAACAGAAGTATCTCTCAGATATTTTAGATCGAGCTGAGCTAACCGACGATGCAACTGTCGATACTCCACTCCAACAAAATGTTAAACTTCGCTCCACTGATGGTGATCCTCTATCTGATCCTACCCGATATCGACATCTTGTTGGCCAGTTAGTCTATCTGTGCATCTCTCGACCAGATATCTCTCATGCTGTTGGCATTGTCAGTCAATTTGTTAGTGCTCCACGTTCTGCACACTATGCTGCCTTATTACGGATTCTTCGGTATCTTCGTGGCACTAGCACTCGCTCTCTTCTATTTCCTGCTACATCCAAGTTAGAGCTTCGTGCATATTCTGATGCTGATTGGGCTGGTGATCTAACTACCAGGAAGTCTACCACAGGTTATTGTATATTTCTTGGTGATTCCCTTATTTCCTGGCGAAGTAAGAAACAAGATGTTATTGCTCTTTCCAGCACTGAGGCAGAATATCGTGCAATGTCCACAACAGCTAAAGAGATTATTCATCTTCGTCGTCTTCTCAGTGACTTTGGTATTTTAGTTCCGACTCCTACTTCTCTCTATTGTGATAATAAGAGCGCTATTCAGATTGCTAATAATCCAGTTTTTCATGAGAGGACCAAACACATTGAGATCGATGCTCATTTTGTTCGTCAACAAGTTATTAAGGACAAGACAATTCAACTTCCTCATGTTTCATCCGCCGACGAACTTGCAGATTTCTTCACGAAGGCCTTACCTGTTCATCGGTTCCAGTTTCTTGTACGCAAACTCACTTTGTTTGATCCAACATGAGTTTGAGGGGGGCTGTTGATAATAGTAGTGGGTTTAGTCCCACATTGGTTGTGAGAACACACCTCACCCTCTACTACTTGTATAAATATATGTGCACACTCAATATTCAATTCAAGGGAAATTTATCCAAGATTCTCTCTCTCTCTCTTACTTTAACACTGACAGTTTTTCTGCCGATTTTCCCGAGCTTTCTTCAACTGTTCGCCAGTCCTTCAATCTCAAGCAAAATATTACCATCCCAAGCAAAAATGTTTATGGTGACTCAAGCTAGATTTCTAACTAACTTCTTGGACACTGAAGCGAGCCCTGGACTAACCAGATCAGTGATAGTTGTGCATTCCCTGCACTAAATACTTGTCCGAATAATAAATGTGCATTCCCTGCACAAGTAGGAAAGGGACCAGCTGGTAAGGCTACAGGAAAGCCTTTTAAACACTGAAGCCACACGTGATGCCATCATATTCTTTACTACCAACAAAGGCATCTTCATAAAAATGAAAAGGATACTTACCAAAGCCTTTTAAACCACACTCAGCATGAAAAGTTTTCCATTACATCCTCACATAAGACCAGTTTTTTGGTCATTGTCTTCATAATTTTGCAAAAACTAGTGCCATCTATTAAACTCAGCTAAAACTGTAACATGAAACAACCAATACCAAACTGAGCAAGTTATATATAAATATGCTACATAACGTTGTTTTGGCTTGAAGGCTCAATTTTGGTTAATGTCGTCATAGTATACCTCACTAAGATATCTATAGTGTTGACTGCATATATTGCCTCACCAATAGATCGCTATTATATAATTCGGTTGCATATATAAAGAAAAGACCATCATTAGAGCCATGTCTTGTAACCAAGAACAAATAATTGTTATAAGCCGTGAACACGTTGATGCCATACAACTGGAGCATAAGTTCAACACCAAAGAACCCAGTTGAAAGAACATAACAGAGCTTGCAATGAAAGCCACAGAAAACAAAAGTTCATTAGAATTTATTTGAAATGTAGCCTTTTCAAACGAGAAACATGTTGAGAGCTTAAAGATAAACCATAGGTTGCATTAGAGTTGGTTAACAGAGTCAAGGCATAGTTGCAAAGTATTGGTCTTGTCAAGACTAGTATATAAAAACATGCAATTACCAAGATTGTAAGCAAGTCTAAGACCAATACAGAAACCATCCAAGTCGCAAACCAAGACTGAAACCAAGTATGGGACCAAGACTGAAACCAAACCAAGACTGAAATCAAACCAACTCTGAAACCATCTAAGACTGAAATTAAGTTTGGGACCAAGACTGAAACCAAAACATCAACCAACCAAGACTAAAATTGGATCCGAAACCAAAACTATACAAGACTGAAACCAAGACTGAAATCAAGTCTGAGGCCAAGACTGAAACCAAGATATCAACTAGATTGAAATTGGTTCTGAAGCCAATACAGAAACCATACAAGACTGAAACCAAGACTGAAACCAACCAAGACTGGAACCATCCAAGACTGAAACCAAGTCTGAAACCTAATGATCAAGAGAAATTTTTGCTCAGTTGAGGCCATTTTCTTCATTATCTGCCTCGCCATGAAATTTGTGATAGCAATGTCGACTGCACTTATCATAATGACCCTACAAAATATGCATTATCATCATAGACTGCCTTGTTAATAGATTACTACTATAAAATTTGGCTGCATAGTTTAAAAATAGACCATCATCATAGCATAAAAAATGATAACATTTGCCTCATATAATCAAGAAAATAACTGATATACATACCACTTCAACTGTCATACCATCACACTAGAAATGTGTAGGATGCTTTCAATCCATCTAGGTGAAATCAATCACCTTATCCAACTTGTAAACCTGTCAAACAAGTACGCATAAGCAATCAAGTAATCAATATAACATGTAAACTCTATATACCATAGTCTAAAAACTAAATACTAAGCATGTAAAATCACGGACTGAGATTCATAAAGATAGAGATAGTAGCATTGATTTTGCACATAAGAGAGTTTAATACGTCTATCACAGTTAGTAGCTAAAAGGATGAGCATTCATTTAGCTCATTTACATATAAAAATAACAATATTAGCATTGATGTAACCAGCTAATTTCACAAAAAAATCCCAAAAGCATCCAAAATCCAACCTTCCACCATACTAAGTATTAGGTTGACTCTTCATGAACTAAATCAACACCTTCTTTTGCATAATAGTTGGCCTCCCCATAAATAACCTAGCTTGTGATTTATTCCCGTGCAATTATTGACAGAACTTATATCACGCCCCGAAATCTGCAGCGGAAATTCATAAAATACGGGGTACACGGCAGCAGCGACCCGTGCATGAGACAAGTCTTATGCACGAGTCAAGCCAGGCAATTCATATCACATAGTTTATTTTCAAAATATTCATAAACCTGCTAATGATAGAAATCAGAACAACTATATATATATGATCGGTACTTACAGCCCACAAGCTCACCGTTATAAGCATTTTTACAAAACAAAATAAAATGTGCTGAAGGTAATATCAACAAGAAGAGGCTCTCCATATAACACCTCTTAGCCAAAAGCTCAAACCAAAAGTTCGGCTACTATGAAGCTACGCCGGATCTGGAAAAAATTAAAAAAACAACGGAATGAGCTAGCGCTCAGTGAGAACATTTCCCACTAGAGTTCCTAGATAACTAACAAAATAGTAACAAGAATAGTTCTCAGAAATTAACAAATTTCAAGTTTTGCATGAGAAATTCACAGATAGCAGAATACGATCCAAATATCGTAATATTATCATTTTTAAGAAGAATACAACAATTATATTTTCTTTCTCATGTGCAACTGAATAAACTGTGAAATTTCTTAGAATCAAACACTTTTTGACTCAAGGTAAACATTAAGAAGGAAAAGAACTACTAACTTGTACAAAATCAGAGAATTGTTGTTTTCTTAATTTCACAGTTAATTATCAAAATCGTATTTCTCGATGAGTATTTCATGAATGTAAAAGTCACCCCATAGATCACACTAAGGCTACGAATTTTAGCCCAGTAGCAAGGGAATGCGTAAACCGTATCAGATAACAGATAATTCCTGGGAATCGAATGCACCTAACACTGTCATAGGTTACTGGCCAAATACAGAGGGGCCAGAACAGATTTCAGAAGGGCCAATACAGAAGGGCCAAGGCTAATACAGAAGGGCCAAATAAAGGTGCATTCACCATATGGTAGGCAGAACCAATCCATAGTGGACTATTTGTGAAAACATCGAGATTACAGGTCAAATGAGAAATACTTTGCATATCAAAATTTGCAGATATTTCAAATAAAATTGACAAGGTAAAGCTACTCATTTCAGTTAAAACGGTTTACGGATGTTTATTTTTTTCTTTTATCAGATACTAAGTTACAAAAACCTTTGAATCCGTTAAACTGTTGAAATACGTTCCAAATACCTCATCAAAACATTCAGATAAAACAATGTCCACGATTATTTGAAAATTGCATGAGAGCCAAATTCGTTTTTTTCACATTTTATATAAAAAAATCAAATTTGCTTTTCATATATCGTACGAGTCTAACATCGTATTATAGGATAGACCGCAATAGCCATAGGTCAAATCTTTGATATACATGAAAAGACATATTATTTATTTATTTATTTCATCACAAGGTAAATCAAATATAAGACTCATGCAATTTTATATTATAAAAATACTAGTGAGAAATGAACTCACCTTTAGTGGTCACGACTTTCTCAAAATATTAGTCTCCCGAATATCAACCAGAACCTATAATGTAAGATACATGACTAATTATTAATTCAGAACAAACGTATATTATAGGTAAATCAATTCATAATCTAGAGTCTACTAAATTCAGATATAATCAATAATAGTCAAATTCTGCAGTACATATGAGTTTATTGTTATCTTTAGCAATTTATCAAAATTTTATAACTCTCATATACTAGCTTTTGGACTTTCTAGTAATTTACGATAAAACAGGGGGTTATAAAGAAATTATCAAGTCTAAAAGTTGACTTTTATTCTTCAGATTGGACTTGTTTACAAATTGAGTAACTAACAGGGGCTTAACAGATATTTTCTAGCTATTTTCAACCATAACCAATTTTTCTAAGGTCTTTTAGAAATTTTTATATGATTCAGGGGCTTAAAGCAAATTTTCCTCCATTTATAAAAAAAACCCAACTGATCACCTTCCTCCTCCCCTTCTTCGTTTCTTCTTCTTCTCTTTTCTTTTTTTTTCCGTTCCTCTTTCTCTTCATCTGTTTTGTTTTGTTTTTTTTTGGTTTCCTCTCCTCTCTCTTTCTCTCTTTCTCTCTCCCTCTCTTTCTTCCTCTCCCTGTCTTGCCAAAGCCCCAAGATTGCGGCAAGGGATCATCGGCGTTCAGGGGTGGCCGGCGGTCAGATCTCACCGAAACTAGGGTTAGCATTCTCTCTTTTCATACAATCTTAATAGGTATTTCAAAAATTAACTTGTTCATCATAATCACTATACTATTAGAAACTAATTAGATAAAAGAAAATAGAAATGAAATTACCTTAGATTTTCCCTTTCTCCTTCACTGTCTCATTCTTCTTCTTCTTCTTCTTTTTTACCCGAATATCTCCCATTTCCTCCCCTTTTTATACTGTTGGGAGGCGGTGAGATTATAGAAATCTAGTAAGCGGTGGAGAAAATCTCCACCACAAAATTTTATAATATTTTATTTATTTATTTATTTATTTATATATTTTATTTTATTTTTTCTAGCTATTACACTCTCCCCACCTAATAAAAAGTTTCGTCCTCGAAACTTAACATACCTATATCTCGAAGAGCTCTTGATACCTCTCTCGCATAGAATCTTCAGTATCCCAAGTAGCTTCTCTTTCAGAGTGATTCTTCCACTGAACTTTCACATATTTGATTATTCGGTGTCGGAGTACTTGTTCTTTATAATCCACAATACGTTCTGGTCTTTCTTCATAGGTCAAATCTGGCTTGAGCTCTACTGGAGACAACTCAACGATCTCATTTGGATCTCGGATGAACTTCCGAAGCATTGATATGTGAAATACATCGTGTACTCCAGACAGGGCTGGTGGTAATGATAATCTGTATGCCACTGGACCAATACGCTCTAGAATTTCAAAAGGACCAATTAATCTCGGGCTTAACTTCCCTTGTATTCCAAATCTTTTCACTCCTCGGGTAGGCGAAACCTTTAAGAAAACATGATCGCCTACTTGAAATTCTAATTCCCTTCTTCTTTGATCAGCCTAACTCTTCTGACGACTTTGTGCTATGCGAAGACGTTCTCGAACTAATTGAATTTTATCAATTGCTTGTTGTACCAATTCTGGTCCAAGAAGTTTTCTTTCTCCAACATCATCCTAATGAATAGGAGACCTACATTTCCTTCCATAAAGAAGTTCATATGGTGTCATCTGAATGCTAGCTTGGTAGCTATTATTATATGCAAACTCGGCCAGAGGCAGATAATCTTCCCACGACCCTTTTATTTCCAGTACACAACATCTTAACATATCTTCCAGTGTTTGAATTATCCGTTCTGATTGGTCGTCTGTTTGTGGATGATAAGCAGAGCTGAAATTTAGCTTAGTCTGCAGAGCTCTGTGCACACTTTTCCAGTATTCTGATGTGAACCGAGGATCTCGGTCAGAAACTATTGATATTGGTACACCATGCAACCTTACTATCTCATTAATGTACATTTTAGTCAGCTTTTCTAATGAAAATTTTATATTGATAGGTAAAAAGTGTGCTGACTTTGTCAACCGGTCAATAATTACCCATATTGCATCATTCTTTCTCAAAGATTTTGGAAGGCCAGTGACGAAATCCATGGTGATCTTTTCCCATTTCCACATTGGTATGTCCAAGTTATGGACTAATCCAGTTGGTCTTTGGTGCTCAGCCTTTACTTGTTGACAAGTGAAACATTCTGCAACATAGGTGGCAATTTCCTTCTTCATATTATTCCACCAATACATTTCCTTCAGGTCTTTATACATTTTTGTTGATCCAGGGTGCATAGTATACAGAGAGTGATGTGCCTCTTTTAGTATCTTTTTCTTTATCTCTGGTATGTTAGGCACACAAACTCTAGTTCCAAATCTCAATGATCCATCTTTATGTATCTTAAATTCTCCTCGAGTGCCTTCTTTCACATCTTTCTTTATCTTCAACAGCTGAGGATCATTCTGCTGGTTTGCTTTAATTTCATCTAGAAAAGAGGGTTGTATTATCATATTTGCTAATTTAATTCCAATCTGGTGGACTCTAATTTCAATTCCAGTACGATCCAAGTCCTCTAATATTTTTCTTTGAGAAGTAATTATGCATGCTAAATTGCATGAATTCTTGCGGCTCAAGGCATCAGCAACAACATTTGCCTTGCCAGGGTGATAATTGATGGTCATATCATAATCTTTCAGAAACTCCAACCATCTTCTTTGCCGTAAATTCAACTCCTTTTGGGTAAATATATATTTCAAACTCTTGTGGTCAGTGTATATTTAATGTCTCCAAAATTTGAGAGCAAACACTACTACCGCCAACTCAAGATCATGAGTGTGATAGTTTTGTTCATAAGGCTTTAACTGCCTTGAAGCATATGCTATGACTTTTCCATTTTGCATAAGTACATATCCCAATCCTCTTCTAGATGCATCACTATAAATAGCGAAGCCTGTGTCACTACTAGGTAATGCAAGTATTGGAGCAGACACTAATCGACTTTTTAGCTCTTGAAAGCTTTTCTCACATTCATCTGACCAAATAAATTTAACTCCCTTTTGAGTAAGACGAGTTAGAGGTGAAGCAATATGAGAGAATCCTTCCACAAATTTTCTATAGTAGCCAGCCATACCAAGAAAGCTACGGATCTCCGTCACAGTAGTCGGTCTGTCCCAATTAACAATAGCTTTTACCTTTTCAGGGTCCACAGAAATCCCTTCCTTAGAGATTACATGCCCAAGAAATGCTACTTCCTCCAACCAGAATTCACATTTCTTAAGTTTCGCATACAGTTGTTCTCTCTTTAATGTGTGTAACACCTGTCTCAAGTGTTCTTCATGTTCTTCTTTACTTCTTGAGTATATCAGAATATCGTCAATAAATACCACAACAAACTGATCCAAGAAAGGTTTAAATACTCTGTTCATAAGATCCATAAATGTTGCAGGTGCATTTGTGAGTCCGAATGGTAAGACTAAAAATTCATAATGACCATAGCGGGTTCGAAATGCAGTCTTTGGCACATCTTCTGGCTTAATCTTTAATTAATAATAACCAGAACGGAGATCAATCTTTGAAAATATCTGAGCTCCTTGTAATTGATCAAATAGATCATCAATTCTCGGTAATGGGTACTTGTTCCGAATGGTTATTTTATTCAACTCACGGAAGTCAATACATAGTCTTATACTTCCATCTTTCTTCTTCACAAATAACACTGGTGCACCCCAGGGTGACACACTCGGCCGAATGAAGCCTTTATCTAAAAGTTCTTATAGTTGTATCTTGAGTTCTCTTAATTCAGCAAGTGCCATTCGATAAGGAGCCTTAGAAATGGGACTCGTACCAGGTACTAGGTCAATTGAAAATTCAATTTCTCTATCTGGGGGCATTCCTGGAAGTTCATCTGGAAATACTTCTGGAAATTCTCGGACAATTGGTATCTCTTCCAAGCTTGGTTTTCCATCATCAACCATCTCAACCGAAGCCAAATAACCCATACATCCACTCCTCAGTGCTCGAAGTGCTTTAAGAGCTGAGATGATTTTTAAGGGTTGTTGAGACTTTCCGCCCTCAAAACAAAATCCGGGTTGGCCAGGAAATTTGAATACTACTTTCTTTTCTCGACATAAAATAAAAGCATGATTTAAGGATAACCAATCCATCCCTAATATGATATCGAAATCATGCATTTCTAGCATCATTAATTCTACGAGGAGTTCCTTGTCGAGAATGTAAATTTTACCCCTACAACCTTGATTTGATACTAATGTGCTACCTCCAGGTGTACTAACAAGCAATTCTTATTGTAGGGTATCACAGGGTAATTTGTTACTCTAAACAAACTATGCAGTAATAAAGGAATGCGATGCACCAGAATCAAATAGTACTCAAACAGGAACTAATGCAAAAGTTAGCGTACCTGTCACCACATCCTTGTTTGCTTCTGCTTCCTTCTCAGTCAAAGAATAAACTCGGGCCTTGGCTTGAGGATACTGATTCCCACCACTGGACTGGCCAGTCTGAAAGGTATTCCGAGATGATTGTTGTATGGGACAATTTGCTATCTTGTGATCTTTCTGACCACATCTCAAACAAGCCCCAGTATTTCTCCAACAACTTTTCGCTTCATGCCCAAGCTTATGACAAACATCACATCTTAAAGTTTTCTGGTTAGGAATTTGCTCCTCTCTACGTCCAAAATTCTGCTTTTTGTTTCTCCAATTTTTATTTCTTCCACCACGATTGTCTTGCCAAAACCGCTTCTTTGGGTAGGAGCTGCTCGTCTCATCCTTTGGCTTTGTATCAATTTCATTCTTCTTAATTAACAAGGCCTTCTTTAACACTTCTCCACATGTAGGGAGTTCAAATGCGCTGACCGCCTTCCGAATGTCCGGTCGAAGCCCTTCCTCGAAGCGACGAGCTCTATCTTCCTTATTACCCAACAAATGAATGGCAAATTTTGACAGATAAGTGAACTCCTCTTCATATTCAGCTACTGTCTTATCACCTTGCTCTAATTTTCGAAACTCCTGTTCTTTTTGTTTGCGAACAGTTGAAGGAAAATACTTTTCATAAAAAAATCTTTTTAAACTCCTCCCATGATAACTTGTATGCTTTCTCTCCCAACGTCCTAACCTGTATTTGCCACCACCCGTAAGCGCGGTCTTTTAACATGTATACTGCATAATCAACCTTCTCCTCTTTAGGGCATTTCATGTATGTGAAGACCTTTTCCATTTCTGTAATCCAATGCTCAGCAATCATAGGATCGGTTGTTCCCTCAAAACTGGGTGGAGATAGTTTCTTGAATTCTCTCATGCCACTTCTTAATTTTGGGTGCTCCTCATTTTGATTATTCGTCCGATTACGATCAATTTAATCTTGTTGTCTAGTGACTACAGATGTCACCGCTTGCAGCAGATCCATCAAGGCATTGTTATCTATTGAGTTCCAGGAAGTGGATGCACGAGAAATTCTAGATCTCATCATTTCACCTATCATCTGATTTAGATCCCTATCTCCGTTAGGAGGGGTTTGCTCATTACCTGAAGTCATAGCTTCCTATAAATAATATTTCAGTCAACTATTATACAAGGAAAATTCCTAAGTCAGTTACATACATGCAATTTAAGTAATTAGGAACTCAATCACTGCTCAACATAATATCACAAGTCAAAAGTCAGTATTTACAAACCAAAAGTATATTATTAATATTTAACTTTTTAGTTCATACACATATATGAGTATATGGGTTTATATATACATATTTTCTACCAAAATGTCATACATAAACCAAAAGAGTAACTATGAAAACCCATATACTGATATTACAAAATTTTCCTAATAGTTATGCCCTATTTCCCTGAGGAAGAGGAGCTGCTGAAACTAGACTTCTCCTCAGTTGGTTCAGTTTCCTCTGAGTCTTGGCTATCAACAGAATTGGACATTGGATCTGGATCTATGCCGCTAGTCCCCCATCCTTCAAGGTCGAGGTCTGGACCAATGCCTAGGCTACTCGACTCACCCTCAGAGTGGGCAAGTCCTTAGTTGTTACTAGGAACCTAGGCTACAAGGGACTCCATGTCAGAGGGATCGGATGAAATCATAATAATTTCTGAAGGTGATGACTTAATTGGAACAACTTCTACCACGGGATCCTCATCCTCAGCATGATCAAGCTCAGACTCAGATGAATCTATCATAACAACTTCTATGGGTTCGACCTCCGGTGGGTCGGGGTCATATAGTTAGCCATTATCAAGTTCGGATTAGTTTCATGGGAAGTATATCCCCAGTCTCTTAGACTGGGTTCCCAAGAGCTATCTATCGAAATCATAGGGCTGGACAGGGTAGATGACGAACTGGAAGATGAATTGGTTCCCGCCATTCTACAAAAGGGGAACCATCCATCAGCTCACTAAAGAAAAGGACAAAGTAAAACAAAATAAACATCTAAACACTCCTTAATGAACCTAAAAGGCTTTACTATATAAAATATTATATGCATACATGTATATACATATGTATACAGACCTATATATATCACATAATTGTTCTATACGCTAACACTCATCTAGCGCATATACATTATGATGATGTGTCCTACAAGGTTTCTAACGTCGAAACCTAAGCTCTGATACCACCCTTACTGTCACGCCCCGAAATCTGCAGCGAAAATTCATAAAATATGGGGTACGTGGCAGCAGCGACCCGTGCACGAGACAAGTCTTATGCACGAGTCAAGCCTGACAATTCATATCACATAGTTTATTTTTAAAATATTCATAAACCTGCTGCTGATAGAAATCAGAGCAACTATATATATACGATCGGTATTTACAGCCCACAAGCTCACCGTTATAAGCATTTTTACAAAACAAAACAAAATGTGCTGAAGGTAATATCAACAAGAAGAGACTCTCCATATAATGCCTCTTAGCCAAAAGCTCAAACCAAAAGTTGGGCTACTATGAAGCTACGTCGGATCTGGAAAAAATTAAAAAAAACAACGGAATGAGCTAGCGCTCAGTGAGAACATTTCCCACTAGAGTTCCTAGATAACTAACAAAATAGTAACAAGAATAGTTCTCAGAAATTAACAAATTTTAAGTTTTGCATGAGAAATTCACAGATAGCAGAATACGATCCAAATATCGTAATATTGTCATTTTTAAGAAGAATACAACAATTATATTTCCTTTCTCATGTGCAACTGAATAAACTGTGAAATTTCTTAGAATCAAACCCTTTTTGACTCAAGGTAAACATTCAGAAGGAAAAGAACAACTAATTTGTACAAAATCAGAGAATTGTTGTTTTCTTAATTTCACAGTCAATTATCAAAATCTTATTTCTCGATGAGTATTTCATGAATGTAAAAGTCACCCCATAGATCACACTAAGGCTATGAATTTTAGCCCAGTAGCAAGGGAATGCGTAAACCGCATCAGATAATAGATAATTCCCGGGAATCAAATGCACCTAACACTGTCATAGGCTACTGGCCAAATACAGAGAGGCCAGAACAGATTTCAGAAGGGCCAATACAGAAGGGCCAAGGCCAATACAGAAGGGCCAAATAAAGGTGCAGTCACCATATGGCAGGCAGAACCAATCCATAGTGGATTATTTGAGGGTTTGAAAAGATCGAGATCACAGGTCAAATGAGAAATACTTTGCATATCAAAATTTG
>BQKN01001080.1:498188-515567 GCA_022839385.1 Asparagus kiusianus | reverse complement strand
CGACCACCGTCTTGACCTCCTCATTAGTGTCGACATACTTCAAGCACTGATGGAGGGTGGAGGGCACTATAAGATTACCGTGGATCCATGGACGACCCAACAGTAAGTTATAGGAAGTCTCTGCATCGATCACGTAGCAAGTGACTTCAGACTTCAAATCTTCGAGTTGACACTTCACCCGGATTTTCCCCAACGGTCTTGATCCACTAGTATTGAACCCGTAGATGACCGTTCCTGTAGAGTCTAACTTGCTGACGGGAATTCCGAGATGGTACATCAACCGAAGTGGCATGATGCTAACAGCGGAACCCGGATCGACTTGAATCCGGTTAACCATGCTTAAACCGATATATCCCGTAAAATATAATGGTCTATCATGTTTTGAATTCCTGACTTGCATATCTTTTTTGTGTAATCTATGCAAGGAAATCTGGTGGCTGCTAGATTGCAGTGTTGCACTGATGAATTTGGCTCTTCAGGAGTTGGCTTGATCTGAGTAAGGAACACCTCAGAATCAGCCAAGGCTTCTTGTAAAGCTTCCCTGGTTTCTTTCGAAAGGCGAAGCAACTCGTATAGCGTGATCCTTGCTGGGATATTAGCTAATTGAGTCATGACGTCGAAGCGGAACGGAGTATTTGAACTTTCCGGTTTGTCTCGTCCAATAGGTCGATTGAAACGAGGCTGCTTCGGAAGTTGAACCTCTTTGGGTTAAGGTTCTTTCTCTTTCTGCTTAACAACCTTCTGAGGTTTCTCAACAGGCGCGGGAGGAGTTGCAACTACCCCCAGTTCTGAAAGAGTTTTGGCGTTCGGGTTAGAGGTTTCAGGATACTTGTAGTGGTATTCGTTTCCACCTCTAGTAGCGAAAACCTCTTGCTCTTCATCAGAAAGTAGCAGAGCTGCTATCTCCTCGTCATCTTTCTCCGGAATCGCCGAGGCTCCGTAACAGGACTTCTCCTTTTCTTTACCTTTCGATTTCTTCTTCGATGTGGATGTCGTCCACTGTTCATCTTCAAGCAAATCCGGATGAACCCAAAGGATTTCGCCGTTAGGGGTCGTGTGTGACACTAGCCCTTTTTGGCGCTGTCCATGAGGGTCATCGTTGATGGTTTGTATCTTTACTTCTGATACTGGCTCGGCTTGAAACCAGGACAAGGGAACCGATCCGAAGCTAATGGAGACCGCGTTTGAACCCACCTTCTTCTCCTTTGGCTTCAGGGTCACTATGCCAACATCGATTAAGGTTTGTATTTTGTCTTTCAAGACATAACACGCCTTAGTGGGATGGTGGACCCTCCTGTGATATGCATAGTATTTGGGGTCATTGGTCTTCTTCGCTTCTTCTTGGTTTGTAACCGGTGGAAGCTTGATCTTATTATTATCCAGCAGGTATTTGAAGATGACTGGTAGTTCATCATCCTTGAATGAATACTCCTTTGGGAATCTAGGCTCAGAGAGCTTAAAATGCTTTTGAGGCTGTTGATTCTGATTCGGCGCTAACTGAAATGACGATTGCTGTGGTTGTTGTTGCGGCGGCTGTTGGGACGTTTGATGCGCGTCCACAGCGGCTACGGACCCCCTTCCTCTGCCTCGAGGATTGAAATTCTGTTTCTGATTTTGATTGTTAGCTGGTGGCTGACCCCTCTCTAAATTCCTCCTCTTGAGAAACCGTTCAGCTTGCTCACCTCTAACCTTCAACTCCTTCCAGGTTTTGGAGGGTACAACTCCCATAACCTCTAATACATCCAAAGACAGGTTGTTATGACATGTCTGTAGGATGAATTCTTCTGTGAGTGGATCTCTGCAGTTTACTGCTTTGTTCCGGAATCGTTTGACAAACACGTCAACCGACTCCCCATTCTTCTGCTTCTCGTCCAACAACATGCCAATAGAGACCTTCGTGTCGTCGTCGAAGAAATTGGTGAGGAACAGTTCTTCCATATCTCCCCAGCTAGTGATGCTTCTGGGTTTCAGGCGTCGGTACCAATCGAAGGCAGGCCCACGGAGGGTTCCTACGAATGACCGAACCATCAGGGCTTCATTTCCTGATATCGCGCCAAGATGTGACTTGAAATAAATCAAGTGCTGAGTTGGTGAACCCCTGCCATCAAAAGGAGTAAAGTTAATCAAATTAAATTTTGGGGGATAAGGAATCAGATCCCACTCCCTCGGGTACGGGTATGGAATGCCCGTTTTCTTCACTTCTTGAGCCGTCATCAGTGCATTAACTTTGCTCTCAAGATCCTGCATCTTCTTATCTTCTTCCTCAGTCTTCTTCAGATGAGTTTGAAGAGGCTGAGTAGCTGATTTGACCGGACCGCTTCCAGAATTATCTTTGTCCGTAAGAGGATCATCAAAGATAGTCTCGTCTTCTTTGTCATCGTCCTCAGCTGTATGTACAAGTCTGGCATTGCGTTTGCTGGATTTTGCCTTTTGGCTCGATTCCGGTTGACTTTGTTGAGCTTGCAAATCTCGTACCTGCTGCATCGTCAACTCCATCTCCGTTTTGATTTCAGCTCTGATCTCTTCGCGTTGTTTGGCCAACACTTCTTGCAGTATCTGAGCTAACTGGTCTGGCGTGATGGTGAATGATTCTCTCGCTCGCTCCATACTGGACGCAGTATCGTCCGAAGCGATAGCGGAACAAGTATCTGACAGCTCGTCTTCTGACGATAAACCTTCATGCATCCTTTTGTAGTCTCGGCGTCGGTTGGCCCTCCGTCGTAACCGCTCCATTCTTTAAGAAAGACCCCGCTCAACTCTCCCTTCTGAAGAGAAATCAGGGTCAGGGTTGACTAGATGTTGTTTTCCTCTGCCGGTCATATTAATGGTGACCTCGGGGAACTCATCTTGCCGCCTTGCAGGTTTCTTCTGGTTGAAACGTCTCACTATAGATTTTGACGCTTCGGTCGAAAGTCTTTGAAATACAGAAACTTGTTTTGCTCTAGTTTGCGAGCAACTGCATTCCGTCAATACTACCTTGATGAGTCTCTCGCATGCGCAGTGCGATTCATCTTCTCGGACAGTCCTTTTTCTCGAGTTACTGTTTTGATAGTACAGCTCCTCACTACCGTGATTTGAGCAACCTGTCTTTGGTTTATGAACCTTGTTAGCCTGCACAGGATGACTGGTCGTCGTTTCTGTGCGATCCAAGGCTAAATTTCTAAATACACCCCCATGCGGGTGCGAAGTCTTCATAGGTCCTAGCCGATTATGAACCGACATTCTCTTGTTTTGGACCGGATCAATTCTGACAGGAGGGTGTTTACGACCCCCTGTATAGGAAACCACCAAGGGTTTGTTTGCTGGGCTTGGATTTTCTTTAACTGGGGCTTTGCCTCGATCGTCAGCCAGAGGACCGAGGCGATCCGCCATGGTGATCTTGAATTTGGATAAATCTGGGCTAACCTAGGGTTTCACTGGTGACGAAGCAGACGCTGTTGTAGTAGAAGGACCAGGATTAGGTGTCGATGAAACTGTAGATGTAGTCTTGCGACGACGATGGTCATCACGACCACATGAAGTGCCGCGGCAGTCAAGGCTGTCGCGGTCGAGCATATTGCCACGGCAGTTCGTGCTGTCGCGGTTGCAGACTACATTGTTCTGTGATTTTTGGGTACTTTCAGTCTTGGGAACCCAAGTTTTACAGTTTTTCGATGGCTTTTCAGACACCATTTCCTTCTTGTTCTTCTGAGCTTGTCGACGAAGTGCACGGGCACGAGCGGCTTTTACCTTACGCCTTTGAATCCGTTCCTTCAGGGTTGAACGTGCCCTTTTGACGAGGGTCCATTCCTCCGTCGTAAGCTTCGCAAAAATATGATTATCTTGCCACTGAGGCAACTGAACCATCTTTTGATTCCTTAACTTTAGGTCCGCATAGTAGTGGACCCCGTCAGTTTGTTGCATGGCCTTAGCCAATTGTCAAGCACGGCGTTGGCGCTGTCTCTGACGAGCCCTCTTCGTCAACACCGGTGAACTATCCATCAGCGACTCCTTAATAGGTGTGGAGCCTTTTGGAGCAGAGATATTGTAGACAGATTCTTTAGCAACTATTGGGCAAGAATCTTCACCTGCGGCCTTCTTAGGCGTTGTAGACTTGTAAGCTTTCTTAAGAGAAGACATCTTCCTGCACCTGCGTGACGAGGAAGATTTTGAGGATGAGGATGATAAGTACTCCTCAAATTTGGCTTGATCGAACTCGTATTCGATCTCCTCAGTAACGATAATCTTTATCGGCTGCGACACGGCGGCCTCGGCAGCGAGGCCGCTGGCTCCCACTGTGGTCGCCAGTTTGTTTTTAGCGAAAGTTGGCTCCATTGTCGATTCCATTGAAACTTTGATTTGTTTACAAGAAATTACAATGAAAATAGAAGAAAGTACAACTCTCGAGAAAATAACACAGAAATTGTTTATCAACTCCTGCTTTTGTGGGACTTTGCCTGTGTCGGGAACACTTTAGTTTGTGGACCACCGATTCGAAGATCGTGAGGTTGTTTTGAGATCCTTCCTTCGTTTATCGAAGTAGGGATTTGTAGTGAATATCTTATCGATGTAAGATGTTCACTCTTCCAAAGATCAAGTCTGAGCTTAGATCTCTAGGAATCACCAAATGATACTTATCAAAGGGTGAAAATTCTCTCTTTCTTCCTCAAAATCTCCAAAAGTTCAAGTCTCTTCTGCTCAAATCTGCTATCTCTCCTTTATTTCGTGTCTAGGGAGGTATTTATAGGGGTCTAAGTGCACAACAGTTGAAACAGGGGCAAAATAACTGCCCAAGTAATTTCTCTTTGGCCGCTGCAGTCTACATTGCCGCGGCAATTGGCGCGGCAGTATAGGCTGCCGCGGCCAAAGAGGCAGTTGCCAGCACGTTTCATCGTGCTTGAAACCGCTCTCCCACGACCTTTAACCGCCTTTTTCGTGGTTTAACCGCCTGTTCACGTCCGTACATGTTCTATTTCTGATATGTCGCCACGTAGACCTCAAAGAATCATCGTATAACTGCCTTATAACCGCCACAACACTCCTCTAGAACAGCCGCGGTACCCTAAGTTGCAGCGCCTAAGCCGCGGCACTATAAGCTGCCGCGCCTTAGCCGCGGCACCATGGGCTGCCGCGCTTTAGCCGCGACACCATGTTCTGCCGCGTCATCATGCGTTGCCTGATGACGTATAAATTGTTCTTCCATGTCATTTTGAGTGGTATTTGGATGTCTTTAAGCGTTTTTTTGACGCCTACACTTTTGCCTTTGCCCTTATCAAGTTCTTGATAATTGAAGTTGTCAGCCATACCTAGAAAATAATTATAGAGAAATACATAAAATAAATACAAGTTGAGTAAACAATATGTCCCTAGAGAAAAGTCCATACAACACATAAGATCATCATACAAATGTTTCCTAATGACCATTAAATAGTTTTACATACTTTATCATAAAAAAGAATACTTGAAAATAGAAAAATTCATGATATAATACAACATCTCCAATACATTCATCACTACAAAGAGAAATGTTTTCACATGCCTATTTCATTACTGTTTACCCCCTTATATTTTTCACAATAATCGACCCACAACTCCCAAGCTATTTGATTTCTACGGTCCTTCTACATGTTTTCTTGATTGTGTTTGCTCCCTTTGAGTTTGGGGTTGAGAGAAATCAACAATATTGTTCTCATCTTCATTAGCAACATCAGATTCATCCTCTTTAATGTCAACACTCTCACTGAATATGTCATCATCTAGGTCAACCATTGCAATATAATTGTGAAGAACCATGTAAGCCAATATGACATCGACTTGTGCAGGAAAAAGGGTAATGAGGCTTTGCGGTGAGAATCTTAAAAGGATTCTTCAAATAACTAAATATAGATTCAATCTTAGACCTTAAAGAAGAATATCTAAGATTGAATAATTTTCTTCTATTTTTGGGTGTTCTTCCTATTTGTTCCTTCAAATTGTAACGACACCACAATACAGGGAGATGAAAACCAGCATGATCGTGTATCTCGCATCACACAAGTAATAGTTCCCTACAATTTACATGTTGTAAAAGTGTTTATTAGAATTTTTATCATTTTATTGAGTATCATTTATTAATTGAAGTAATTATTTAGAATTGGAGATTTATGAAATTACCATCAAATATTCTCAAGCCGTGAGGCTGTGGTCTAGATAATGCATCTTGAAAGATTCCCATCCGACTAATACGAAGTGAATATATTGTTTGGAGTGTAAGTCGCTAAAACATTTTGTGTGATTTCTTTTCGACCAGGAATCATGGAAGGAACAATACTGACAGGTAGTATAACATCAACATGTGCCCCATCTATCATACTAATGCAATCCTAGAGACCAAAAAATTACTATTGAATATTTTTTATTAAATTAAATAAGCATGCTTTTAATCACAAATTATAGAGAGAATACATTGAAATAATGATAGTATAGAGGGTTGTTAAGGATACTCTTGTGGAACTTCATTCTGCGCATGTCTTAAGAAGCGCAGACGTATGTAGCAAATTGTTTTTAACACTTTGTTAAAATATCTACTTACAGTTTCACCAGATCTAATAAAATATGACTTAACAGTTCGATTTTTAGTTTTATGCCCCAAAAATATTCAAAGTCATAGTAAGTTGCTCCTTCAGTATAACATGTCTTGAGTCTCGTAATAAATCATACCTCCTCATAATCTCCGCAAGCTTCATAAAAGCACCACTATGCATTCTAACATAGTTGACACAGTTATCACTAAATTCATTATATATCTGATTCATGTGATGTTTTCTATTTTGATATTGCTTTATTTTCTCTTCATTAGGACTTGCATGTATACCTCTACGTCTACTTTGCATTCTCCTCATGAATGTCATAACCATAACTAAAACATATAGTGCAGCACCCGAACACATATTAATTACAGTCTCTTCGTCGAGATCACCATCCATCTAAAATAGAACAATTGTATTAAAGCAGACACTAACATTAATTTAGAGGCAAATGATCAAAGACTTCTATGAAAATTATTTACTTAATTAATCGCAACTTCATATAGCCAATGTCATAACAAAAAAGTACACCTTTTTGTTATAACGAGGTTCTAATGAGGATCAAGTTATAATGAGGTACCAAGTTTCTGATGAGCTTCCAATGAAGATCAAGTTATACGCGCACTACAGATAAAGTTGATTGTTCCCAAAGTCTCCATCAAACAATCTTACACTATAAATGAAAACCTCCAAAGTCACAAAGTACCCATTTTTTTTAGAGTAAAAAAGCCAACAGGATTATGCGCTAGAGAAAAGTATCAGAACGAAGGAGATCACTTTTTAATTTTCACTGTCACTAGGAACCCATCACAACAATCAAAATGGAATAAAACCAAGGCAAATAATAAAAAGATAAACAACACCACCCACTAAAACAAGAAAAAGCATAATATTCACAAACCAAGAGTTATCAAAGCAACAACTAAAAAGTTGGAACATTTGTTTACAAGTTCGGCAAAATTATAATGTGATTATGCGAGCAAAATACAAGTTCGGCAAGCTTGATCAATCCGTAGGTTACTCGATGATATGGGTGAAAATGGATTTGCCCCTTATTTGCGTACTCTATAAATATTATTTATCAATGTTTGATGGTTAAGCTTGGAGGCATGAATCGTGACTTTTCCTTGATATATAAATTTTAGTCCAAGACTGCAAACTTCTACAAAATCTCACATGTAAAGTACATAAGAATCACATCCATCTAAAGAAATACCAAGAATCCTCTCACCAACAAACTTAGTTGCCAATAATACATCAAAAATTCAATCTTATAGATCAAAGATAGACAGAAATCCATCAATAATTCCCCTAGAAAAATAGGACAGAGATCTATGAATCTCTGATTATATATGATAATTTGCCAAAATAGGAAAAGCCAACAGCACGATCCCCAACTTTTAATAGCATAGGATCAGTTTTTGAGCGATTTCGAAGGTTTTGAGAAGGAAAGCCTCTTTCCGATTTCCGATTTGTATGAGGTGGCAGCTATTTTTCTTCTCCTCTTTCTTTTTTTTTCTTTTTTTTTTTTTGACACCCCAAACACGAGAAATTGGAGTAAAATTGCAATTTGGGGACTTTTCTACATTGTCAGTTTTCTGTAAGCCCCTTTCTTTTATTTTTTATTTTTTTTTTTTTTTTTGACAAAACAAACAACCCCTAAGCTCCTTTCTTTATTTATTTATTTACCAAACAAACTGCCCCTAATTTTAGTTGTAGGTTTTGCTTGTACGCTACATCTTGGTGGCGTTTGCTTATAGTTATGGAATATATCTTGACATTTGGACTTGGGAGGTATTTTTTTAGTCAGAGTGAGTTGAGAGAGACTCTTAGGTTTACTAATTTGGAATTTTAATCAAAAAAAAAAAAAACACTAGGAAGACGATAAATATGACAGTAAAAGATAGCGACATCACTATGTCTTTATTTGCAAGGAAACTATACGTTGAGTAGTTGGACAAATAATACAGGCATACCAGGTCTTGGTACATAACTCTTTCATCATAAACACATAATTAAGTTTGGATTACGCCACGATAACCTACTTACTATATTTGTACATGAGAATAATTTATTATTTAGTAGAAAAGATTCCAAAATCAGAACCTATCTTCCCCCCGCTTTTCTATTATATTTTAATTATTATATGGAAATAATGGTTATGATATGAATGCTCATTTAGCAAAATGAGCTACTAAGAGATAGATAGATGAGGTCCATAATTTTTGATCTGAATAGCAAGATGGGTTTCGATCATATGACTATCTATTGATAGCTCATCTATCAAAATAAACCGCCACATCATATTCGTTATTTCCTTATTATATATATTATATATAATATATAATGACTCTTAAACTTCACATAGTGAGAAAGATAGATTATAAATGACTAAAACCCTCAACATTTTCCCGCTTTCAAAGGATTAACTAAAATGAAAAGAGTGCCGATTAGATAGAAAACTAGCTGTAACTGTCCAGATTGAACTACAAATATAAATATGAAATAATGGCTAAGAATGGAGACTATGTTTTTTACACAAATATCAATAGTCTCAAAAGAAAAAAATAATGGTTTGCTGATTTTTCATGTAGATGATAATTAAACAATTACTTTATTTTATACTTTCTGAAAATTGAAATCAATTCTGAATCAATAGAAAAATGTATAATGAATAAATAAATAAATTCATAAAAATAATACAAAGCTGATGAATTACAATTTTAAGAAAATCCATATATTTCATTGTTACTATTTTATAACATCTGTTTTTCTGATAAGTGCCGATGGGCACTCGCTTGGGGATGAGAGAGAGAAAGAGAAAAGTAGTACGTAGACTTTCCTGATTTGCACTAATTTCTCCGCTTAACTCTCCTCTATGTATCTCTCTCATCTCCCAGCAAGTGCTTTCATTTCAACGCATGCATTAATCATGAGTGGAGCAAACAAAGACGCATTATGCATGCACTTCGCCGTTGCTAACTTTAGTTAATTTCCTTGTAGATAAATGAACCAAAAGGGGTATTGTCAAGTTGTCACCGACAACATACATTTTGCCCACGCACAAATATAGTATCTAAAGTCATAATGTTCAAAAAATTTGAGAACCATTTTAAGATACAACATGAAACAAAGAGATAATCAGCTAGTACTACTCTTCAAACCTCCCACTTCTTTCTCAATTTCGTTCCTCCTGCCTCAGCCTCGGTTGCGGGTCCATTTTTTTAATGTGGCTTTCAATTTCTATCAAAATCCAGAAATAATGAAATCATGTTTTTAACGCACCTATTTATTTTAGCATCAATAATTCTATCACACGCTAATTTGGTTATGTTTGATTCTATCACGCATGCATAGCATGCACCAAAGGTATAGTTTCATGTTAAATGAAGATAATGAATTTACTCTCGAACTAAACACATCTAAAACCTCACATAAAATAGTTAAACCTATGAAACTACAAATTTTTTCAACAAATAAATGTTGAATCACATTCATCCATCGGAACACCTACATCTTAACTAGCGACAACTAAGGAGGCCATGACTCGTTACATTTCAGAAGATTTAAATAAACCATTGAGTTTATAACCATTCCCATAGCAATCCGCTTATTACTAACAAGAGAATACAACTACAAGAAATAATAATTCACAGACCGGCCTATTTTTTGGTTTGCTATTTGGGAACTTGATCATCAATTGAATTTAGATGATCGGTCATTGTGATCTGCTAACTCCTCAAGCCTTCTTCATCTTGGTTGAAGTTCGCAGGAAAATGAACCTGAAAGTCCAAGCAGCAAGAATGGCACCAATGAAGGAGGGAATCCAGTAGACGTAGAATTGTTCCCATGTATTATGACGGTTATCAATGTATGCCCATCCGTATGCCTGTTACGTGCAAAACAAATCATTATCACGTAGGTTTTTTTTTCCCCTTCTAGAAATCACCTTAAAATAGGGTAATTACACGATGCATCTTTCAAATTCATGTTATAAATAAACCACCTTTAGAGTGGGGGTTTTTGGTTGCAATCAATCGCACGATTGTCAATTTTAAACTAAAAAACAAACAATGAGTTTAAGAAATTCTGTATCCTAATAAGATTTAAACACAAAAAATGAGTCATTTAACTTGACTGCGAGTTTTAAATATTAGTGAAATTTTGACTGGGAGGCGGTTGATTACAATAAGAAGCCATTTTAAATGTGGTTCATGTATAAATTGAAATTGGAAGGTGGTTTCTATATAATTACTCTATTGAAGTAGTTTCTAGAAGGAAAAAATCCTAGATTGTATGAAGATAATAAACATTGAAATTAGAGATGAAATACTGAAGCTCCTGTTTTAGTTGGAAATAAGAAACAGGCAACGTATGATTGTGACTGATGTTTCACGTTTTAGTTTTTCGGGCATTCATTCAGATGGGATGTTATTATGACAGATAATATGTAACCATCAATATTTTGGTATGCTTCAATTGTAAACGCAGCAAACATTACATGCAAAAAAATGTTGCATGCAACATTTATTACAAGAAAGCAACCTCAAATCTGTCATTTGGGTATTCAGATATTGAACTAGGAAATGTATTTCAAATTCAAATCCAATGTTTAGTTGGTTACAAAAGTTGTTGGATCTGCATATTTTGTTGCACAAAGTGTATTTCCATTTGCTGATCAAATTTGTTTAGCTTGGATATCAGATGCACATTTTTCGTAGTTGGAATCAAAGTAACTTAGTAATGTGACACTAATATTTAATTTTTAGTTTTTAGTTAATGCAAGGACTTGTAGTGTTTATTGGAGCCAAATTGATTGCAATCTAAGTTGCACTTGTACAGGTGTGGTGAGCGTATGGGCACGGGATATGACAAATTTGTAAAGGTAAAATACGAAACACAACTGAAACTCATAGGATATAATCATAGTTCTCAGCTATATAAGTAAACACCCTTTTGGATCATAATTCTTAAGGTCGAAACAAACCCTTATCCAATAAGTTACAAAAATGAATGTGACGTGTATGATATAATCCAAGAAGTGTATGAAGAGTGTTTCGAATTAAACATGCACTTTATAATTGAGTACAGGTCCGAATAAATATATGCATATATTTAAGGAGTCTCCAAGAAGTCATGGGTATGGGTACGACACGTGTCGGGTATGGCTACGGCTCTATATTAGAATTGCCCTCGTAATACAGAGTACAACAGTTATTGCAAACCTTTCGCAACTGACTAGTGAGTCAAATTTCCATTGCTTACCAAACAACGGAAAAAAAAAATTGACTGCAGAATTTGCTGCTGCAGCTCTATTTCCTATCAACCAAGCAACCCCTTGAAGGAAAAAGAAGGCAAGGTCTGAAAGCAACTACAGTTTTATGATTATGAAATTATTTCAACTCCACGTTCCAAAATGAACAGAATATATTTGCCATCTGAATGTAAGAGGGGAAGGATTCCAAACCCCCGGGGAAGGATTCCAAACCCCCCCCCCCCCCTCAGCCCCCACCCCAAAAAAGTGGCAGAAGACTACAGAGAAAATCTTTTATTCGGCAAAAGAATTAAAGGATATAAATATAATGGCCTCGCACACTATAATGAATATGTCATGTTAAAGCATGATTTTGCTTTACATTCTCTACTGCTGATAAAAGGGAATTAGTATATGAGTTGTAGCCAAAATCTTGACGGAAAAATTGAGATCAGTTCATGAGATTACTTGTCTTATTAGTATGAGTCATAAACAAAATACAATATACTTTTCACATGAGATCACTTGATAGTTAGGGGATGGATGTGTTAAGGAAAAAAAATATAACTTTGTTTAGCATTAATTTCATAAATTAGAGGAGGTTCTACGATTTTAGTTACAAGTTCAGGGTGTTTAGTGAAAAATTACCCCTTAGATAAAGCTTTAAAAGGAAGAATATTAAGCAAGCGAAGAGAATACATATGTGAAGAAAAGGAAAACACATGAATAGTTAAGGAAAATATATATATAAGGTTTAGCATTAATTTCTTAAACTTGAGGAGGTTCTATGATTTTAGTTACAAGTTTAGGGTGTTTATTGAAAAATTACCACCTAGATAAAGCTTTAAAAGGAAGAATATTGAGCAAGCAAAAAGAACAGATGCATTTTCTATTTTAAATGATCCATCCATTGTCAAATTCAGATAAATAGAAGAATAAAGGAGAAATTACAGCTTTTTGTTAAAAGACTAACAGTAATGAGTTATCAAGAAAAAAGATGACAGAAGAACATCAAACGTAAATGAAAAGAGACAGCTTACATTGATTGGATTCATAGATGGCCCTGTATATGCGCCACCTGAAAAAATCATTGCAACAGTCGCCATGGCGATCATCAAATTCCTAAGGATAGCATTACTTGGACCCTTGATAATTATCCAAAGCACAGCAAAAGTAATAATGAAGGTTAAAATTCCTTCAGCCATTGCCCCAACATGCAAATCCGCCTTCAGCGAAGGCCCTCCAAGCAAGCTCTTGTATTGAGGAGGCATCACCTCTTTGATGGCTAGTACACCACCCACTGCTCCAACAGCCTAATCATAAACATTACACAAGAATAAGTGATATGCCTTCTGCACGAGTAAACAATAATCTTTTACAAATATGACTCATTTCAACGAGGTATTATCTGATTTTACCAAATTGTGTTTGTATGGGTTCACAGAATGGCAATTGATTTCTAAAAACATGGGAAACTGAAGCATTCTAGTTCAGATAAAGTATCTTGTAAATCCCACAATCTAACTTTTCAACGTCGTATATGGTTCTTGGCTCATAACTTTTGAATTCTCCTTGACAAAACACTCTTCATACACTTGAATCTTGATATTGAAAATCTTACATAATGAAGGCTTAGCAACCGCCAACTCTTAGTCTCTAGGTCGGCTTCCGCCCCTTTACAATTCTGGTTATGGCCAATTTTGGAGGTCTTGGACCATTGCTGAGATAGACTCTCTGAATATAATTTCGCAAAAATAAGAAGTTCGGATTTGAACATAGCAGTTTATATGCACTTCTTCCACATATTTCCACTTCTTTTGCTTCCAAGACTGTCATCATGGCATGTAATCATGCATGATGGCTAGGGGTGCAAATGGTTCAGATATGGCTCGAATGCGATATGCCAATACTTACCATATGCATATTCGTTTATCAATCACGGATACGGATATGTCTCAATAAGCAAAACTCATATCCATATCTATTAAAATTAGCTACAGTTACAGATATACATGGGGATATTAAACGGATATGAGAACCAGATAATATTTTAAAAATATAGTTCATACAATACAACAAAATTTTACTAATATGTTTGCTAAATCCAAAAAGCTAAGATTATATACCTTAATCATCAAAATTCAAGGTTATAGAAAACACTAAGTGGCCTAGGCGCCGAACTCGAGCTAGGGCCTAGGCGTCTAGGTGGTTTTATTTTTTATTTTTTAATTACACTAATTGATAATAAATGCATCCCCACCTAGGTGCAGAGACCATAGGAAATTTTCCATTTTTTATTTTTAATTACAATAATTGATAATACACACATTAAATTCACAGAAAATTGCAAGAAATAAATAGCAGCCATAGATTCATAATTAACTATGCGTAATAAACTACATAGTAAATACTATCGAACACTAACACAATAAATCAATGTCAACTAGTAGGCGAGGCCTAAGCACGTTTCTTTTTTTTTATTTAAGTGGTGGTGAGAGACGTTTTTCTGAAGATCGGTGGAGGTAGATGAGGTGCTTCTAGTCGGTGGAGGCCAGAGAAGGTTGAAGGACGTGGGTGGAGGAAATCACGATGAAAACCTAGTCTGCATATGCGGCCCGTGCTCCCCTAAACGCACTTAAGACCTAAACGAGCACCCTAGATTCCACTTAGGCCCACTGGGGCTAGGCGAAGTTAAAATTAACCTCAAACCCATCAATCTAAGGACAAACACAATTGCAAACCATATGATCGGATTCTTGGATACTGATACTTCATTATTTATCCGTATCCATAACCCCCCCCCCCACACACACACATATATATACTAGGATGTGACACGTGCTTTGCACGTAATGCATATTGCATATTACGTGCAAAGCACGTAATGCATATTGCATATTACGTGCAAAAGCACGTAATATGCATATGAGACTAAACATTCGGAGGACAATTTATTGACATTATATTAGTTTTTCTCTCCATGAATTTGCATACTTGTATAACTAATAGATTAATGTACACACACATATATATATGAGGAAACTGTGTATGCACTGGCAGCGTTGGATTCTCGTGCGTTGCAGGGGGTTTTCGAAAAAAACCCGTATTTAATCCTCCCCGTGACCTTATCTCTCTCTCTCCTCCCAAATCTATCTCTTCTCCCCAGAGAACCCCAAATCTCTCTCTTCTCCACAGAGATCCCCAAATCTGAGCCGCCGCGATCTCGCCTACCCCCGTCCTCCTCCCAAATTTGAGCCGTTGCGAGATCCCCCCGTGAGTTCCCTCTGAGCCGCCGTGATCTTGCCTCCCCCCGTCCTCCTCCCAAATCTGAGCCATCGGCCGCCGCGAGTTCCCTTTGAGCCGCCGTGAACTCGCCTCCCCCGTCCTCCTCCCAAATCTGAGCCGTCAGCCGTCGCGAGATCCCCCGCGAGTTCCCTCTGAGCCGTCGTGGTCTCGCCTCCCCCCGTCCTCCTCCCAAATCTAAGCCGTCGGTCACTGTTAGATCCCCTCGCGAGTTCCCTCTGAGCCGTCACCAACCCCAGCCCCGATCTCTCTGTCGGGTAAAATTTCAAAAAATCCCTCTTGATCCATCTCTTGATCCCTCTTAATTAAGAAAAAATCAACAAAAATAGACATAAAAAGGCTTGTTTACTTGGTATGGAGTTTGGTCTTAAACTTCTTGCTTAGTATGGATTTTAAGTAATTGATTGGTGTCGCAGATTGGGATGTTGACTAAGTAATTGCTTTTGGGGTGTTGACAAATAACTCATTGTTATTATGCGCAAGTTGATATGGTATTTTAATAGCTTTGTGTTAGACAGACTTCGTAAACATCTATTTCTTACACTGTGTTAGTCAGTTCATTAATTAGTCTTCAAGAGCTGATGTTTATAGTGCCTGACATCATAATGGAAACTGGAAACATGTTGGACTTGAGAATTTATCAAGCTGAATTCTACCTCTGGAAAATATAATGGCATCCTAGTAGTTCAATTGCTATGAATATGCAAACATTTTGCCAATTATTAACACCATTAAATAATTATACCGAAACAGAATTTATCAAGTCGAATTCTTCTTTTACCTATAATATAATATATATGCCCTACATTTGGAAAGTTAATTCTAAGCCCTCTTTATTCTCATGCAAAACTATGGAGAGGTTGATTAAACATAATTATCTTAATAGCATGTCTTGTCTTAATTAAGGTTATCATTGTGTGCTTTTGTTTTATAATTCTTAGAAAGTCTGCATTTTAACCTACGAACTATGAATAATTTTCAGGTATGACTCTACAATGCTGGAATTGGAAGTCTTGTGCTCATGATTGAGGAGATCTGTGATAAAACTGGTGAAGAGCCAACTTATAGCAGGTTCATTTCTATCACCCCTCTCATATTCTTCAGTTGAAAAATAAATTTTGTACACAAAATTATGGGAACAACTATGACTCTATGAGAAAAGTGAAATGTTCGCCTCGTTAGTCATTGATCACGGTTAGAATTCCAAGCAAGAAAAAGGGACAGACCCTTGTAGTTTAATTTTTTTGCCAATTATTATTTTTCAATTGCTATGAATATGCAAACTTTTGTATCTGTAGTCGTGGATCATGGAGTCATCTTTAAGCAATCGTCATGGACTGTTGTGCCATTGTGAAAAGAGGACTATACTCTCCAGATCTGGAACTACGACGAACCCTGGTCGATTGTTTTTGGGATGCGCTAATTAGAAAATGAGTAATTGTGGATTCTTCAAATGGGTATCTGATGAAGAGGAGTTTGAAGGTTCAAAGACAGAGCTTGTTCAGACGAAGCAGTTGAGCGTGACGCCGCAAGTTTCAAGAGCCGTGTCAAGTGGAGACTATAAAAGTTTGAGATGACGAACTTGTTGTAAATAATGACAGAAATTATTATTGGGTTTTTATTGGGATCAGATTTCACCTGAGAGAGGATAGCCGGAGTAGAACTTGAGATCGCGGCGGCTCAGAGGGAGGAGGACGGAGGAGGATGAGCGGATCTGGCTCACGAACGAGAGTGACGGCGAGATCAGCACCAGATCGATGGCGAGATCAGCAGCACGACGACGAGAGTGATGGCGACGAGTCCGATGAGGAGGAACACACGAGCGTGATGGACGAACGCTCAGAGGGAGGAGGACGAAGGAGGATGAGCGGATCTGGCTCACGAACGAGAGTGATGACGAGATCAGCACCAGATCAACGGTGAGATCAGCAGCACAACGACGAGAGTGATGGCGACGAATCCGATGAGGAAGAACACACGAGAGTGATGGACGAACGCTCAGAGGAAGGACGGAGGAGGATGAGCAGATTTGGGGAGAGAGGATGAGCGGATTTAGGGAGAGGATGAGAGGATCTGGGGAGAGAGGGGGGATTCGGTGAGAGAGATAAGGGTCACGGGTCACAAGCTTGCTGTATATACGGGTTTTTTCGAAAACCCCCTGTAGGGCACGAGAATCCAACGCTGCCAGTGCATACACAGTTTCCTCTCTCTCTCTCTCTCTCTCTCTCTCTATATATATATATATATATATATATATATATATATATATATATATAT
>BQKN01001080.1:479974-498178 GCA_022839385.1 Asparagus kiusianus | reverse complement strand
TATATATATATATATATATATATATATATATATATATATATATATATATACATACTAGGATGTGACACGTGCTTTGCACGTAATGCATATTACGTGCAAAAGCACGTAATATGCATATGAGACTAAACATTCGGAGGACAATTTATTGACATTTATGTTAGTTTTTCTCTCCATGAATTTGCATACTTGTATAACTAATAGATTAATGTTTTTTTTTCATAAATGGGCGGTGAACTCGGTCGTAGATTAGTTCATTTCCTTAAAAGAAAAGCAATATAATCTTCTCTCTCAATTATCACTTGTGAAATCTTGTTGACTGCGAGGCATTCCGGTTACTATAATCAAAGGACTGACTCTATTATCAAAATTCTCATTTCCTCCAATTTTTTTCTTTTGATTCTTTCTTTTGTGCATTTGAGCATCCATACATAACATATTTTTATGCGACTCTTGATATCCAAGTAGAATGTTTATGGATGTAAATTAGTCATGAAATAATTAGTGCATAATTAATTAAGAGAATTTGATTAGTCAGTGTGAGAAAATACATGAATGTTTTCATTATGGGTTCATCTCTTACTATTCATATTAAATGCATTGTTAGTAGGTTAAAAAAGGCAGATGACAAATTAATTTATTAGTAGGATCTAATTATTATATTGCAATAGTTTTTTTATGAAAAGAGAGATTAAGACACATCCAAACTAAACTAAAAACCCAGAAGTATGACAAAAAATGTGGATAAACACTGCTCCTTATCAAAATGCAGAATACTGTGTAAAAACGGTGGTGAGTTTTCGAACCATACCACAAAATCATTAATATTCTTAGCTCTTCGGACCAACACATGAGCCATTACATTCCTCGTTTGACGAACTGCCTCAAAATCCCATTCCTCGAGTGATGAGCAAATCACTGAATATCATCTACAAAGTGTTTGAAAATCGAGTGTTGCTCCACTCCATTTTGGATATCTCTAATTATCACCTCCACATCTTCTTTGAAAATTATCTTTCCTTATCCAATGTCAAGAGCAAATGTAATAACTTCCCATATTACTTGGAATTCTGTATGCTTAGAATTATCTTGTATCCAAATATTATGATAAGTATATTACAATAGTTAGTAATTATATGATGATAGTTTTATATGCTATTTCTAGACTATATAAGCTAAGAGGTTAACATTTATATCAGAATTCCTCTCCACGAATTTTTTATATATCAAACACACATATTAATGTATTGTAGTATTAGATTAGATGTTAGATTTTTAATTTAATATTAAATTATCTTAAATTACAACATAATTTATAAATATAAGTTATCATATTAAAATTGTATACTTATTGTATAATACATGATATCTAAAGTGAAGTATTTATCTTATTTTAACACAAGACTAACATGATTAAAATTTATGATATATATTAGTTCTTATGTTTATCGCAAGAATAATTATAGTGTAATAAATAGAATGAATTGAATAAATTTTGAGGAATATGATTAAAATTTATAATATATATTTAGTTTTTAATATTAGTTCTTATGTTTATTGCATGAATAATTATAGTGTAATAAATATAATTAATTGAATAAGTTTCAAGGTATTATTGGAAATTTTCAAATTTTGAAATCAGAGGTAATCAAAAGTTTTAACATCCCAATCCTCTTTTATACACACACGCACAAACCATCTCTGTATCCTAATGGATATGGATATATTTCCAGATACAGACACTTATTTGCACAGCTATTAATGGCCCATTAGAGCAAGTACAGCAAGCTCCCAGTTGGGAGTCCTAGTCAGCAAGCTCTCAAGAGCTCTCAAGCATTTTGAAATAAAAAAATATAAAAATAAGCCTTGGGAGCACCTCCTTATTTTATGGAGCTCCAACAAGCTCCTAGTTAGGAGCTCCAACAATATCAAAAAAACCTCACTTCTATTGCAAAGATACAAAGGCCAAAGACTTTTTCGTTAAAAAAAAATATTTCTTTAAAGCTTGGGTTTAAAAGTAGGGGGGTTTTGTAAAAAAAATTTAATGCTTGGGAGCTCCCAAGAGCTCCGGTGGGCCCCACTGGCCACATCAACCCAGGGAGCCCCTTGGGAGCTTGCTGAGAGTTTGTTGGAGGGGGGTTTAAGAGCTCCCATCGCCACGTAGGCCTTGAGAGGAGGTGCAAGGAGCTTGCTGCCCTTGCTCTTAGCGCATGGCAGCACCCTAACCTTAAGGGTATAGATAGCCTAGCTCCAGTTTGGTTTTTTTTGAACATGGGGCAAATAAATCAGAATTTGGCAACCCAGATCCTTCTTTTCTAGTTCCAGACCCAACCAACCCCACAATTTTAACAAAATTTCACAATCCAACAATATCCTTACTCCAAACCCATAAAAATCCAAACTTTAACACAAAGAAAACCCCCGCCCCAAACCCAAATTCAGCGACCATCGATACCTGAGCAGGGAATCTTATCGCCATGGTGAACAGAGTATCGCCACCGACTCCAGCAGCGTAGAAGGCGGCGTTGTTTACAGCATTAAAGCTCGCGTTTCCCATCGCAGCGGAGATCGGTTCAAAGATCAAGATCAGGGCAGCGATTATGAGGACGGTGATCCCCAGGACCACTGGAACGCTCTGGATCTTGAAATGCTCGGCGATGACGCCCGTTATCGGAGCGATGGTGGCGGCGCAGAACATCCACATGAACGTTAATACGGCGTCTCCGATCGCAGTCTTGATCGGCTCCATCGATATCTAAGCTTTTTCTTCTTCCTTTTTTTCCCCTTGTTCTTCTTTGGGGTTTGGGGCAGGGGAGGGAGTATAAGTAAGGAGGAAGAGGAGTGAGAATATCGAGAGAATCGGGGATTTTATGGATTTTGTTGTTGTGTTTCTGAGATATTTGGCCTTGTACTTTTGATATTTTTTAATTAACCCCTCACATAAAATGAAATTACTTTTGGTTCCCAAATCTTAGAATTTTTTTTAAAACGGACCCTTCTGGTTTTTTAGTGTTTGATTTAGAGAATATTCCTTTTACGTTTGATATGAACTCTATTTGGACCGTCAAGTTTTATATAATCCATATCTATTTCTTTATATTTAAATTAAATAGTCAGTGGATCATAATTTAAAGTTGCTAAATACCTTCTTTCCTAAAATAGTAAGCCGCTTCTCTTAACCTAGTTGATGATGGTGAATTATATAGTCATAACCCAATGTCCCAATGTCATAACTAGGACATTGGATTCAATTTCCTACGGATAGACTAATTTGAAACATCTTATAAGACTTTAAAGGCACAAAAGCAATTTAAACAGTTTGATTAGCTAATATAAAAATTAAGTTATTAAATGCCTTATGACTTTTCACTTATGTAGACTTTTTTTAATATTTAAATACCTAATAGTTTTTTAGAATAGTACGTTATGTTGGAATATTATGATTAGATATTAGAATATTTTCCTTAAAATTGTCATGTGACTTGCACATAATAAAAATTGATTAATATATGTGTGAATTGCAACATTTAGCTAATAACAAATAGTAAGGTGATACTTTTCAAAACGATAGCATATTTAAGTATAGAAAGCATTTTTGTAAGTGCGAAGCCATGTAAACTATATAAGGTCATTAAATGCAATTTAGCTTGAATTCAAGGGTCTAATATGGGAAGAGGTGACAAAAGCCACGTGTATTGTGGTGCGTGATGACGTGGAAACAGGACGAGAGGGTTTTGCTCTTTTGCGTGATGACGTGTATTAGGGGGAGCTACTTTTGCGTGACTATTTTATTCGAATCTGAGAATTTTTTTGATTTTTGAGTCACATCTATCTATCTATAATAGAATGTTGCGTAAAGCATATTTTATTAGAAAGTTTAAAGTTTGAGATAAAATACAAAGTTACAAGTAATAAAGTAAGACAATAGGTTAAATTGTACTTAAATATCCTATTGTTTTCTAAAAAAAATATTTATACAGTCCAAGTTACAAAATAAAGCAAATATATATTCCTACTTATTATTAAAAATATGTAGTTTGCTATTATTTTCTATTAACCAACAGTGAGAATATTCTCATGTGGACTAGATCAAATGTCATCTATCCTCATCTATTCTATTAATAACAGCTATACAGACCCCTCTTCTTCAATTCTCAAGCTTTGCAATTTTATTTTTTTAAATAAAAGGAGGCTACATTTAGTCCTCCTCTCTCAAAGCATAAAAAAGGTTCATCAAAGCTACATTGGAGGTGAAGACAAGAGAAGAGGCTATATTTTTGTTAGTCACTTTCTTCGTTAGAAATGGCTAGAACAACTCCCCATCGTGACGAAGATCATCAATCGGTTACTTTAGTCATTTCTCCACAACCCCCAACTACTATCCCTCTCAATTGCGTAAAATTAGGGCATCATCGTAGAATTGAGGAAGAAAATTTGAAAATTTTGAGGGGAACGATAACAAATTGGGGTAATCTCGTCCTTTTAGTTAAAATATAATGTCGATTAACAAATAAGATGGAGATAGGCATATGTAATATATGCATATTCTATAGGACATGGATACCTATACGATTCCAACTTTAATTTTTTATAGGAGGAAGACAAAGATACACACAACGCATAAAGTAATGGATCTACATCCGGACAACCGACATGCATGTTTCGGTTAAATTATTGACTTTGCTTTAATAGACATCAACAAATTAAAACATTTTCGGTGATCTAGAGATCTAATTTAAATTTTTTTTTTTTTAATATGTCACAAGTCCAAAGAAACTAAACAATTCTAAGAAGTGAACATATATATAAATATAATAAGTAGCAGATCGTATATATAAAGGCGGACTCGTTGAAATATTAACTCGATGAGTCTTGGATTTTCTTGAAATAAAACAAAAGGGTCCAAAAGAGACAGTTCGCCCGATGACGCGACGGAAGTGCAGCGGGGTTTTGGCATTGGGTTCGGTGTGGGACCACAAAGTTCTTTTTCTGTCTTTCTGCGGTTGTTTAAACTTTGGATCTGAGAACACTTTTTTGACATTTGAGCCCCATCATCTAGAGTGTAGCTTTTTTTTTTTTTTTGACATTTAAGCATATTTTAATTGAGAATTTAAAAAAATAATAATAAAGGACTACAGATCAGCCTTTCACCTGTATCCTGGAATACTGTCGCTTTCTATTTTAAAAAATTGTTGTGTTTTTTAATCAGATTAGACCCTCGCATCTTTTTTAAGTCTACGTGACACCTCATACTTTCGTGTTTATCAATCAGAACCGTAAAGGTGCGTCCGGACTAATCCTTCACCTGTTTTAAACAAAAGTGTTTTTATTTTGGATCAAAGAGAATGTTGTTCAAAACAAAACGCATTTAAATGTGTGTTTGGCAAAGTAAACAAAATTGAGCCAAGACCAGTCCTGACCCAGTTTTGTACTAAACCCCTTTTTTTAAGACCGGACCGTCCTTGGTCCAAAAGAAAATTGGCTTAGTGGCACTATTTAGGCTAAAAAAATTAAGCCAGTTGTAGCCTGAAATTTTGACAAACAAGAAATTAAGTTGAAATTGGACCAGGTTCAGTCCTGACCCGATTTTAACTTGTTGCCAAACTCACCCTTAATGTTAAATTTAACCTTAGAAAAACTGGGCCAATCGCGGCCTAATTCCACACAAACGGGTCTTTTTCTCAAAATAAGAACCTGGCTCCGTTCTGAAGAGTTGTCAAACACACTCAAGTCTTCACATTTATTTGAAACTAGGTCCCAAGACATCCCATCACTCCATCTAAAACAAATGCAACCCACAACCCACGCAAGATCCTTAACAGTAGACGCCCTTTCACCGCCCAATACTAGACTCTTTGTGGGAATTTCATCGCCTTGTCACAGAATATTCTCCTATTCACTGATTTATAAGTTCAAAGCCTTTTTTTTCATCGTAGTTCGACACATTTTTAGCGATAGTTAACTAATTTGAGCTTTGGAGGGGCTCTGCTAGGACGGAGACACGCCTCCATGATGTGCATGTATCTCGGCCTACCTAATGCATTTATCGACGCCCACGAGCCATCCAGCAATAGAACTCCCCCAGCCTGAAGGCCACTTTGGAGGGCCCTATTGGAAACATGACATATAACACAGCGGAATTTGCATATCATGTAGATTAACCCAAATTAATTAATATTTAGAAGAATACTTGAAACATTTTCCAAACATCTTCTAAAATCTGTCCTAAGATCAATTTGAAAATAGCTTACTCAAGAGAAAAAACCTCCAACTAAAATCCACCCATCACTGAAGAGTAGCTATACTTAGAGATAGGTTCTCAAATTTCTATTTCTTTATTTCTTGGCCTCCATAAGGCTATATAAGAACCTTATATATAGGATTGGACTTGCCTTATAGATTTTAATTTCAAAACAATTCTCTATCACTTAAAACTCTAATCATAACATTTAAAGATAGAATATTCTTTCCATAATAATTAATGATAGAAATAAAATTATATTGTATATAAACCTCTTTTAATGATATTAGTGAGACAAATTGGGCCTTATATCAAGAACCAATTATTAATTAAATTAATAATTTTAATTTAACAATCAAATCTCTATCCGACCAACTATTCATAAAAACCCTTCCATAATATTGGGTTAAATATTCGTGAATAATATTATATTATATTCAGTCCTCTCCAGTATCGATTTATTTTAGGCAACTTTACTGACCAGGACAAATTACCTATTTGCGCATGCCTAAAATTGCAATCCCCATGAACATAATTAAAAATTAATTTGAAACATCAAAATATTTTATTTTATAAGAAAATAAATTTAAAAAAGAATTTTCAAAATCACCCGTCGACGAGAATTTAATATCGTCATGGGATATGCATAATAGATTAACTCATCAAAACAAGTATATTGGATCCTATCTAGATATCCATCATTTCCCTAAATGAAATCTAGTAACCCAATGTTTTAGCCTAGAAAATCAACAAGTGCTAATCTCCCTAAAGTAACCAACACGTGTTTCACCCCTTGTCTAATCAGACGAATTGAGGCCAAGACGACTCAAAACTACTCACATGGCTGGCCCTATGGGTCAACAACTTGCGTACCTGAGTCAAAAGACGGTACCTGTCAGCTACCACACTCGACCGATCCTATGGGCCGACAATTTGCGTAGCCAAGTTAAAAGGCAGTACTTTGCAGCCACCACACCCGATCGACCCTACGAGCAACCCGCACTCGACCTAATATGTCAGCCGACAACTTGCATAGCTGAGTCAAAAGGCGGTGCTTCTCGACCCTTGACCAAATAAAAAGAGAGGAGGCAGTTACCTCGAACCCCTCACTAGCCGACTACTCTCTCATTAATTGCTCTGACAAAATCATCATTACTCTAAACCTCATAATCTTTATGACTCATCGGACCCAGTCAGCTCCAAGCACCTACTGTCATTCCCTTATTAAATGACCAAATGACTCACTTTCTTCTGCGGCCGACATTTGAAAGGTATCTGCTGACTAAGCAGCCAGATGGGACTCGATCGAAGTTACCTTCATACCCCTATGATCTGCTATAAAAGAGAACTACGCTGCACGGGATAACTTCTTCTAGTTTTTGGCAACTTTGAATAACCACTTATACAATTTATCCCTAATTTTCCCACTCAAGATCAAAATATTGACTTGATCATCGGAGGAACAACCAAAAAACCCAATTCCGCCCTCTCACGAGTTTTTCATGTGCAGGAAAGAACACCGTGCTCTGGAACCAGTCATCTGAAGGAGTTTGAGGATCCTAATCATTCTCATAACACTAACATAAACCCACTATTTGATAATTGACATCAACACCCAACATTTCGGGTTGTATAACACTTGTAAAGCAAGCTTAACCATCATATCAAAGCATAGTAAATTATCAAATCAAAAATGATAATATCATCAAGTCTAAGGGACCACGTAACAATTTGAATTCTCTATCTCTTAGGTGACTCGTCCTAGAGAATCCAAATGTGGTCTTGTGCTACGCATATCATGCGCTTATGACAACCCGGGGAATTTTCATTCCCGATAACTAAGACCAACCACCATACACTAGTAGAAAAATGAGCAACCTAGACGGAAATTTCCGTCTAGGTTGCTCTACGTTCCGTCTAGGTTGGTTTACTTAGACGGAAATCCGTCTAGTTTGCTCCGTCTAGAATATTTCTTTCTAGATTGGAGCAAACTAGACGGAATTTCGTCTAGATTGCCAATCTAGACGAAAAGCAACCTAGATGGTTGTGCAATTTCCGTCTAGGTTGGCAATCTAGACAGAACTCCGTCTAGGTTGTTAACCTAGACTGAATTCTGTCTAGTTTGCCAACCTAGACGGAAAACCGTCTAGGTTGAGTCAACCTAGACGGTTTTTCCGTCTAGGTTGTAGTAAAGCCAACCTAGACGGATTTCTGTCTAGGTTACGGCAACCTAGACAGAAATTCCGTCTAGTTTGATAGTTTTACAGTAAAAAATTATTTAAAATTTTTGATTTCGTGTAGAATTACATGAATACATCCAATCATCCAAATATAATCAAAATTCATAACAGTTACATTAATAACCAAATATAATCAAACCATCCAATGCACATATCCAACAATTTCATCATACATAATACACATATCCAACCATCAAATCCAAAATATACATCAATCAATTCGGACCAATATATACATCCAACCACATGTTCACTAATAATACACATGATTAAGATAAGGTACACAACATGAATAAAAGTAGAGTGTTATAACAAATAAAACGGTTTACTGCATTAAAAAATTAAAAACCTCAACTCTCGTCGTCGTCAGTAGCATCTCTATCCCGGTTACGAGAACGGGTGCTGCTCCCTCCAATATCTCCACTCTGAAGATCCAATTGAAAAATAATTATGTGGTGTTTAATAACATAGTAAACAAAAATAAATTTATACATATAAAAAAATAAGGTACCTGAACGCTGCTCTGCCTAGCACCGGAATTATCGCCAATCGAGCTTATGATCCGTATGATTCCACCGTATGCGTTATGGGGAATCACACCGCCTAAATATTCCATAGCATACCCTATGAGATCGTCCATTGAGTTGGTCGTCCTCGCAACTCTAGTCATCTCAGTAGTCACCTGAATATGCAGTTCTGGATCAATCTTGTCAAACAAGTACGCGGGGATGCGTGCGATAAATGGCATAGCCTAAAAACTACTTGGGGCTGCTCTCATTATTATAGATGGCGTGGAGGATGCTGTGGATGATCTTATGCTTATGTCGGGTGAAGCTCCAACACCATGCAGAGGATATCTTCTTCTCCTATTATTAAGGAGAAATAAATTTAGATTTTGCTTTCGAATCAATAATGTAAACAAATATAAATAGGAACGTAGCATTCAAATTGAATTGATCTTTTACCATTCATACCTATTATGTCCTATTATGTTCTGCGTAAGAACGATGTTCTCCTCTGTAGAAAGCATATGAGGGTCCGACTCGCCTTGTTCCCCCTCCTGCGACAACCTCATTGATGAAGCCTCCTTAGATGCAGTCTTAAATCCCGCCTAAATCACAAATATATAATTAATTCAAGGTAAAGATCATATTATTTGTGATCTAGTTTTCTCGTAATATTCAACGAAATAGAGTTAATAATGCTACTTAAGATATATATAAGTCTTACCATCAAATTGAGATTTGCCTTGATATTTTCTTGATTCTTCTCCTCAACCTTATAACTATCACGAAAAGTACCATACACCACTTTTGCCTTCAAGTGTATCGGCATTTTTGCTTTTCCCTGTCATATTATACATTTATGAGAGTTCATAATCATATTAAGCATTAAGATCATTTTAAGCTTTAAATGACATATACTGTATCATGACAATAAACATCCTCCAGATTGGCATAGGAGTGTGCGCCCAAGTGGTGATCATACAGCTTCTTCCTTCTATTCTCTGACTCCTTCATGGATTTATTCTTTTAAAAAAATATTTTAGTAAATATGCAATGAAATAATATCTTTTATTTATAAAGTAGTTTTTATGAAACTAACATTGGCGGCATCGCTGTCCCAATACATGAGGAGAGCCGTGAAATGAAGCTCGTCAACTCGGTCATCGAGGTTTAAAAACCTCTGCCAGTCCTCCTCATACCTGTCATAAGTAAAGTGTTTGATCTCATGCCTCCATTGTTTGAGGACTGCTTCAACCTTGACATTAAACACATAATTCCAAGCCCCCTCGAAGTCCTCAAGGCAGAAGCATTCCTGTAGATTTACATACACATTTAGTTCGGATAATTTAATATCAATTACTAATTATTAATAAATTAAGAGCTAAAGCAATATGCAGTTACCATAAGCTCAGTCCATATCGCCTCGTACGCAGTCCATGGTAGTTCTCAGAAGTGAAAATAAGGGTTGATAATGGTCGCTCTACGCACGAGAACCCCAATGTATGCATTCAATCTTATCGACCAAGGACCAGTGGGCAAATTATAACTATTCCATCGATTACCGCTCTCATTCCTCTTGGTGGTTGTTTAGATTCAGGCTTACTTCCACCACGTCGGTTCTCTATGCGATCTGGCTTAGCACCTACAATAATAACAACAAGATAATATATCATAAAATATATAAATCTGAAAAGACCATTATGCATGAATTCTAACTAAATTTTATACAGTGATACCCTACTATACTATTGCATACATATAATATAATAACACTATGTACTATAATAAAATTACACTAGCTTACAGAAGCAAAAATACCAACCAGTGTATGAGGCATCTACCTTAATTAATTTGTCTTACTGGTTTTTGTAACAAATGTTTATAATTAAAATTTCTGGAATTGGTAAAATAAGCAAGGAGATAGTTAAAATACTTTATGCAATTTACCATTCGCTTTCTCTCTTTCTTTTGCTGCGAGTGCAGCATTTTTCCTAATCTGCAACATAGGAAGCATTTCTGCGTACTTTCTCGCAGCACGTGAGTGAAACTTCATTGAGTCAGCTTTGGACTTATGAGAGTCCGGATGGAAGGGTAAACTGAGATAGTCTTTCATCTTTGGACGCAAGTCAGTGTGGAATGTATACGAAGGGTATGTCGGGGTCCAAGCAGCACCTACATAAGAAATGAGAATCATCAATATAAATTTTCAAGAGACCATTATCAAATGTTAAATAATGAATACCTTCATCGGAGGATGGTTCTGGTGCTGCATCAGAGGGGCTGGGTGATGAATAACCCACATCTATAACAAATAAACACTATGAGTTTTCTGCTAACTAATAATTTACAAAAAATATTGAAATAATTTTTATACCTGCATCCGAAGATGGTGGTGTATCATCAGCACCGGTACCCGGTGTGATACTCCGTCTTCGATCACCCCCCGGGCTGAAGAGCCTCCTCATCTGAAAATACAATTTTCCTCATAGTTTTTAATATGATAATCTAAAAATCGGTAAGGCAGTGTAACATATATAGTTCATACCAAAATCAAGGGTCACATTCTGTGTGTTTGAGAATTCTTGCCAAACGTCATCAGACGCCCTAATTGGTTCACTATAATTATCTTCACTTTCTTCAATATTTTTTCATTGTTATTAGGAAGAACAAGAGATCTTGGCTCTTTGTACAAAACCACCCAATCAGACATGACATTCGGATCTTTCATGTAAAAGCACTGATCAGCTTGTTCTGCGAAAATGAATTTCTCATCTGTATATACTTCTCGATGGAGATTGACTAGTATAAATCCATAATGATCCTTTTGCTTTTTTGCAGGACACCACCGAATCTTGAACATCGTGTAACTACATTGTTTTGGTTTACCAAACCCGTAAATTACCTCAACAATATCTTCTACTTGGCCATAATATAGTATGTCAGCTTGAATTGGGTTTTGATCTCTTATACTTGAAAAACATTCTTGAGCAAATAAACCCATGACCCCACTGTTCTGGGTTACCCTCCTATCATCGGTCTCTAGCGTTCGAAATTTATATCCATTGATCAAATGCTCATTATAATGTCTCACTTCGTGATAAGGACGTTGTGCATGGAAAATAATTTCATCTGATAATATAGTACCATCAATAAGTGATTTTTCAACCTACGCCAAATAATTTGAGAATATTTAGGTGATGATATATCATGAATGTTCAACAATTAATTGTAAAACACTTACATCAAATCTGAACCAGTCAGAAAATTCTTTCTTATGTCTTTTCTGAATATTTTGCGCTGTATTCCTACCGGTTATTTCATTCTTAAGCTTCTCCAGATGTCGCCTATATAAACAATATATAAGTTTTTATTGATAAACTATATGTAAAATGAATACTTCTCATCTATATTACTGATTTTATTTGTTACCTTCGATAGTCTTCGAACATATCAAGGTTTTCCAACACATATGCATGAATTTGATCTAAGAGACATCTCGGATATTTTTCATGATTCCTCTCCTTATCGTCAACTTGAGATGTGGTTTTTTTCTTATGCATGTAACGTGAGGCAAACACAAAGCATTCGTTAGCCACATATCCTTTAGCTATCGATCCATCGGGACGAGCTCGATTGCGAACATTGTGTTTCATAGAGCCTAAGTATCTTAAAATTATAAGAAGAGGTAATCATTAGCATGATAATTTTAAAAATGCATATATATTTAATGAATGTAACAAAAACTGTTAATTACCTTTTAATCGGATACATCCAACGATAAGTTACAGGACCGACGATTCTAGCCTCTCTTGCAAGATGCTGGGTAAGATGGACCATAATTGTAAAAAATGAAGGAGGGAATATTACTTCCATATTGCATAGCGTAACTCGAACATCGGCTTCAAGCTTTTTAAATTCATCAACATCTATGACTTTAGAGCATAATTTTCTGAAGAATCCACAATACTCAATAATAATCTTCGACGCTTCTTTATCCATATTATTACGGACTGCAACTAGGAGTAGTTGATGGAGAAGAACATGATAATCATGGGTCTTCAGACCTAAGAGTTTTCTCTCTTGCACCTGGACATTATTTGATATGTTAGCAGAGTAACCATCCGGTGACTTTACCGATTTGAGAATTTCACAAAATCGATGCATTTGCTCAGTTGACATTATAACACGAGACAGAGGCAACTTTAATTTTTTAAGACCAACATCTTGAGCTTGTAAATCATTCTGGATATTCAAAGCAGTCAGGTCTTGACGTGCCCGTAGGTCATCCTTCGACTTGTTTACATCTTGTAGGAGAGTTGACACTATGTTATCATATATATTTTTCTCAATATGCATGACATCTAAATTGTGTCGGATTTTAAGATTTTTTCAATAAGGTAGCTGAAAGAAGATACTGAATTTAGTCCATCCTCTAGGTAATTTTTCGTCTTCGTTCTCAACTTGCATTTTTTGGACCTTCCGCTTTCGCTTCAACAACTTTTTTGACTTTAAGGAATCTCTTACTCCAATCGGGTTGAATTTAGAATATCGATTTTTTCCAAACCTAACTTTTGGAAAACCCTCAAGTAATTTTACGATCTTATTACCTATCACCTGACGTGGCTTCATTCTCTTCTCAATTGTGCCATCAAACATATTTGACTTGCTTCTGTACTTATGACTCAAAGGCAACCACCGACGATTAAACCAATAACAACTCTTCTGGTTATGTGGTACTCGAAGAGCTTCAAATTCAGGACCACATACAGGACAAGCACACTTGCCCTTCGTAGAGTACCCGGACAGATTAGCATAAGCTAGAAAATCATTAATCGTCCACAATAGAATAGCACGTAATCTAAACGACTCTTTTAAATAAGCATCATATGCTAAAATACCCTCAGACCATAATTGTTTCAGCTCATCAATTAGAGGCTCTAAGTAGACATCAATATCATTACCTGGAGTGTGCTTACCAGGTATCAGTAATGAAAGTATCATAAACGGCTATTTCATACAAAGCAATGAAGGTAAATTATATGACATTAATATAACTGGTCACGTAGACCAACCGGAGCTCATTACCCCAAATGGATTGAATCCATCGCTAGATAGACCCAGTCTTACATTTCTGCAATCTTCGGCAAAACGAGGATAAGTTTTATCCACATGCTTCCAAGCTAAAGCATCAGCATGATGTCTCACTTTGCCATCATCTACTCGATCTTCCTTGTGCCACCTCATGTTCTTTACTGTGTCTTTGTTCATGTACAATCTTCGTAATCTAGGAGCCAATGAAAAATGTCGAAGCACCTTGGCAGGAATTTTCTTCAACGTTACATCTGTCTCTGTTGTAATCCTTGTTGAAGAATTCGTGCGTTGCTTCCACCTAGAAACTCCACATGTCGGACACTCTTGAAGGTCTTTATTGGCTTTGTGGTATAAAATACAATCATTCGGGCATGCATCAATCTTATTATAATCAAGACCCAGAGCGGAGACAATCTTCTCAGCTTGATAAGTTGTTTGGGGTATGTTATTCTCTCCTCCAGGAATTATCGTCCGAAGCAAATCAAGGACCATTTCAAAATATTTATCTGACATGCCGCTAAGTGTCTTAATATGTAGGAGTTTCAGCATAAAAAAAATTTAGAGTACTCAGTACATCCATCGTATAAGTCCTTTTCACTATCTTCTAGTAGCTCCATTATTCGCTTTATTTCCCCGGAGGAATGCATATCATCAAAATTTTCGACACTTTCGACATCTCCTACCTATTCAAGTTCAACTTCGATATCATCTTCACTTTTATCTCTGATATCATCATCGACATCATATTCTGTAGGTTGAGGAAAAATATCATTCAACATCGTTATTGTGTCATCTATCAGTTGGCCACCTGACGTACTAACATGCACATTTGGGTCCTCATCTTCAGTTATATCTTCCCCATGATAGTTCCAATATTTATAATTTTCATCAAAACCTAATTTTATTAGGTGGATCCGTATATCATTCCTATTCAGCAGCTTCATATTCCTACACCTACAACAAGGACAATACATAGCACCACTTCCTAAATTTCTCGGATTCATTTTATCATAACACATGAAGGCGTCACATCCCTCCTTGTATCGCGTGTCATGAAATCTATCAAGCCGTGGAATATCCATCCATGATTTGTGAAGAATTATCCTCATCTGTAAATTATATATAATTATTAACTATGATTAATCTCACAACTACTAGTACATCCATGACTCTTGTACATTCAACACACATCAAACATATGTTCACATATCATTTAACAATATGAATATTTATCTACATAATATATATATGAGTGTACGTAGAAACTAATTACATCAATCTAGCGGTTGTCATAGGAAGGCTTCTATCCATTAAGAATATAGTAGTGCTTACATCCAACTTTGTATACTTTGTATATTTTCATTTCTTGAAAATTTCGGCAGCACCTACCCGATGTTCTCCCTGTACACTGTGTGGATGTTATTATGCGTATCAGCAGTAGCCCAAAACGCATAACAACATACACTTATTGTACACGGAGAACAACAAATACGTGCTGCCAAAACTTTCAAGAATAAAAATATACAAAGTATACAAAGTTGGATGTATGCACTACTATATTCCTAACCCGTCCGAGAAGGACAGATCCAATAATTACGAATTTTAGTACTAATTTTTTCATATAATATAAAATAAACGCTCATTTCCAGGAGAAAACTTCGTCTCCTGCCCAAATCTGAGTCGTATATCATATATTATAAGTCCAAAGAATTGGATGTAATTATTGGACGGAAGTCTAGGTATAACATTATTTTTTTATTCACCTAAATTGGATTATAACACATTATAAAAAAATATAATGTGTTATATATCACTCTATTTTTTTTAAAATATTTTATTTCACATATTTTCACATCACAAACTTAAATATTCATACCTACTTATAGCACGAATGAAACTTAATCGTGTTAGGGTTTATAAGTGTTTAAAACTCAATAATGATTACTAGTGTTGTTCAAATAAATTAACATGTAGTTAAGTTAGGGTTTTTAGAATTGAACCCGTTTATTTTTTTTTATCATAATTAGGGTTTTAAACCAAATTCAACAATAAATAATAATAAAATTAAAATTTCTAAAGCTCAGTAGAAAAATCATACATTTTAAGCTGATTCAACAACGGACACACCGGGGGGGGTTCGGGAGGGTGGGGGTCGGGAGGGGGGCTGCCAAGGGGGGGCTCGGGAGGGAGGGGAGGGGGTTGCCGAGAGGGGGGGCTCGGGAGGGAGGGGGTCGGGAGGGGGAGGAGGGCCGTCGAGGGGGGAGGGGGCTGCCAAGGGGGGAGGGGGGAGGGGGCACGGGAGGGGGATGGGGGAGGTCATGAGGGGGGAGGGGGCTCGGGAGGGGGATGGGGGAGGTCATGAGGGGGGAGGGGGCTGCCGAGGGGGGAAGCGGGCTGCCGAGGGGGGAGGGGGGAGGTTGGTAGGGGGAGGGGGCTGTCGAGGGGGGGGATGGGGGGCTCGGGGAAGGGAAGGGGTCAGGAGGGGGAGGTCGGGGGTGGCGGGGGGTAGGGGGCTGCCGAGGGGGATGGGGGGAGGTCGGGAGGGGCCGGAGGAGGGGGGTCAGGAGGAGGGTCGGGGGGGAGAGTAAGAGAGAGGATGAGGGAATTAGGGGGGGGGGGGGGGGGGGGCGGCTGCCTATCATCTGAAGTTGCCCTAGGCAACCTAGACGGAAATTCCCGTCTAGACCGGATATCGCTTATTCACTCAGTTTGGTAAGTAGATACCAATCTAATCATGGAGAAGAGCACTGGAAAGCGGTCAAAAATATACTTAAGTACCTGAAAAGGACTAAATAGTTATTTTGGATATATGGTAAAAGTGACCTCCAAATGGAGGCTTTTTCTGACTCTAGCTTTCAGAGCGATATCGATGATAGTACATCTGTTTCAGGATATGTTTTTACCCTCAATAGAGGGGCTGTCAGTTGGAAAAGTTCCAAGCAGGACACAGTAGCAGACTCTACTATGGAAGCCGAATACATTACGGCAAATGATGCAGCCAAAGAAGCTGTCTGGATGAGGAAGTTTCTTTCAGAGCTGAAAGTTGTTCCCACCATTAAAAACCCAATACCTTTATACTGTGATAGTAATGCTGCAATAGCTCTGACAAAGGAACCCCGGCCTCACCATAAGTCCAGACACATTCTGAGGAAGTATCACTTGATCAGGGAGATAGTTGATCGTCAAGAGATCAAGATTGAAAGAGTTGACACAAAAGATAATATAGAAGATCCATTCACAAAGGCGATTACTCGTACACAATTTGAAAAACTTGTTGAGCTATTGGGTATTAGATACTACAATGATTGGCCATAGTGCAAGTGGGAGTTTATTGGATATAGGTGCCCTGCAGGCAATAATTGTATATTATAACAGGACCTATATGAATATAACATCCTTGTTTAAAATAACAGTATGCTATTTTGGTCAGATTTATCTGGTATTTTAATACAGATAAAGTCTCAGAATGATACTAGACAATCAGATATTTCGGATATGATCGTAATGAAGAGATCTGATTTATCGCTAACGTATATTCTAAAATGTTCCTAGTCGATGAGGTGTTGAAATGGGACATCATCACTTTGGTAAGACTAGTGTATACTTTATTTCTTCTTTGGAAGGACGATAATCCATCTCTTAGATCATTGATGTGAGACATCAAGATATAGTATACATGTGACTCATTAGTGAATGAGTTGACTGAACGACTCACTGAGAACATCTAGTTGGTAATTATACTTAACTGTCAAATAGAAGTTCTCAAGTGATATAGTACATAGTAGTTTCTTGACCTGAGGCATGAGTGCAATATCTTACATGTCAGTAAAGATGTATTTAGACTTTTACCTAACCACAGTTCTTATTGAATTGTGCATAACGGTTCTTGTTGGATACATCCCGAGACATAAGTAGATATTGAGATGCCAAGAAGGGATTCGTCTCTCCCAGTATAGGGGTTGATGTCATAAGATTGTTTGATATAACTATAGCCTGAAAATCCTTGGCCGAGGTAAATAAGATAAACTGAGTGTCAGTTTGATCTTATAGGTTATGAGTTTAATATCTACAAACACTAATTGAGCAATTAGGGTTTGACAGTTTTCCATACCCTAGGCTTAATAGTTTG
>BQKN01001080.1:447992-479574 GCA_022839385.1 Asparagus kiusianus | reverse complement strand
TCATTGTTTTTGTGACTCATGGTGTGACTCATAGGATGAGTCATTCAAGTCATGACATATTCTTCCTCTATAAATATAAGCTCTCTTTCTTCTTTCATGGTTAATGGAAAAATGAAATAAATGGTTTATTCATAGTTGCTTTCCATAAAAGAAAAAGAAGAGAGATCTACCTCTTACTAAACTCTAGTAATCTTTGAGTAAGAGGAAGTAGTAGGATTTTTTAGTACCCCGGGGTGGATATCTTGCATTGTGTCTCAAGAAGACTCCGATTTTATCAAGCTCACTTGAAGACTTGAAGATCCACTACGAGGAGATTTACTACTACAAGGAGCAAGAGTTAGGGGTTGTTCGATCTTCCATCGAATCACTCTTCAAAAGTATGACTTTATAACCCTTGTATGCTCTCTTTAATATAGGGATTATGTTAGATTTAATTAGGATGGTCCTATTTTGTATTTCATGCTCTCTATATGCTTAGCATAATTATACATATAGTCTTCCATTGCGTATTTTGCATGTATTTAGCATGAATTTCCTTCATGGTATCAGAGTCATGGTTCCATCTAATTAAATCTTAACATGCATATCTAACTCATAGAGGAATTTGTTCTTGCTTCTAATTACTAGTTTAATTAAAAGATGTTTTAATGAAACTAGTTAATTTATTCAAGTTGTTTTGTAATTAATTATACTAGTTGTTGATTCAAAAATATGATTTTTGGTTCATAAGTTTTTAGGAGTAAAAACACTTGTATAAATTGCAAAACACTTATTTTACAACTAGTGTAGTTGTATGTTAGAAGCATGATAGTCCTATTTGAGTTAGGATTATCCCTATGTTATCTAGTTTTCCAATTTATTGCATAACTAGATAGATGTATATTTCTTAATGTTGATTAAGTTATATGTTTTATATCATCTTGCATGGATGTTATGTTTATGGATGGTAATGGACAACGATTCTCTTGCATTTATTGTATTGATGTAATATAGCTAGAAATGTAATATTATTTTTGACCTCTTCCCTCCCAGAGCATGGGCTACGCCTACGGGTTTTGGCACTTGCTCACCGATCATGGGCTACGCCTACGGGTATAGGCCCTTGTTCGGGTGTGGGGGGTATGGTTATTTAGTTTAGTTATTTTATTTATGGCTTTTATTTTACATTCAATGCAATATTATTACCCATCCTACGAGATGGTTTTTCCATTATAAATGGGGCTTGCACGTCCTATGTATATGTGAATGTAATAATACAGGATTTGCAAGGGAGCTAGCAATGTAAGGAGTTGCAAATTGCTTGCCAAAATATAATTAGTGTAGTTGCATTTTATTCCCTTAGTTGTCCACTACCATTCCATATTGCTTTTACATATGTTGATATGTTGGTTGTGCCCCAATTGTAGATGTCAATACAATTGGGTGCTATATTCTACAAAGTTTATATCTCTATCTCATTAGAGAATAGTTTTTATTATAAAAAAAACTCTTTTTTTAAACTTTGTGAGACATGGCAATAAGAGTTTATTGACCATAGAGTGGTGAGATCGACATTAACATAGTGTTAGTGTGAAAGATAAATAAACCTAAAGTAGTTAAAAGAGATGTATTTAGAACGAACTTTTAACTAGTGTCTAGGAAAGTGATTATGAGATATAACTCATGGGGTGATGCCCAACTTAAGATAAGGGGTGATACCCAATCTTTCGCGTTATAGTCTTAAAGAGCGGTGGTTACTTAATTAAGGTCCGATGAATATTCCCGGTGAATAGCTCGGAACCCTCCCACTAATCTTGCACTTTCCTGGCTAGTTTAATTATTGCAAGTATAAATATAGAGAATCTTTTAACTATATCAAGTTTGATTACGGTAAAAGATTTATGAAATCGTCCGTAGCCCTCCATCATTTCAGTTGAATACTACTAAGCTTATAAATACTTTTGTTTGTTGGCTATCGTCAAGGCAATACTATTCTATGGCTAAGTAGTATTCATCTGTATATAAGATATAAGGATAGCTTAAATTGGTTATGCGACTTTGTTGGCTTTCGTCAAGAGTTTGCATAAGTTAAATTTGAGCCAGTCAAGAAATGATGGGTCCAAACTTGACTAGTTTTTATGATTTGTTGGCTATCGTCAAGGTCATAAAAGACTAGGGGTAAAATCATATCAAGAATTACAATAGTGTAAAAGACAAAAGTTGTCTACCAATTATTGAGTGTATCAATTTGTTGGCTTTCGTTAAGGTTGATACATTCAATGATAATTGGATCTTGATCCCACTTGAAAACAAGTGGTTGTTTTCCAATCATCTCTTATAAGGTTTTGAGGGACTAGAAAAATAGTGGGAGGCATAACTTAGATAAAAATAAACCAAATCTATTTTATGTATTGAACATCTGCTAAAATAATTTTCTCTCTCTTTCAGGCCATTATGTCTGGCTTAAAAATTATATCACGACAGAACAAGTTAACCGATCCTAATTTCATAGACTGGTTGAGAAATGTTAAAGGAAACTACCAAGAATTCTTAGCCTCACACATCAAGAATAAGCAAGTTGTTGCTTTATCTTCAGGTGTGTTTGTTACTTAGAATTGTTTTTCTATAAATCCTACATCTTGGGTATTAGATACCAGATCAGGATCTCAAATCTGTAATTTGTTACAAGGATTGAGAAGCTATAGAAAACTTGGACCAAGAGAGATGACCCTACAAGTTGGTAATGGTGCAATAGTTGCAGCACTTGCAGTAGGGGATTTTCATCTATCTTTACCAAATGGAAACGTTTTGATTTTGAATACCTGCTATTTTGTACCAACTATGATGTGTAATATAATATCCGTATCTTTATTAGATAGAGATGGATATATATTCAAGTTGGAGAACAATGTTATGAATATCATATTTAATCAAAAGTTGATTGCTTATGGAACATTGTGTAATGGCATATATATTCTTAATCAAAACACAATTCTGAATACACATCACACTAATAAAAGAAAGCACTCAGTTGTGAACGACGCTTTCTTATGGCATTGTAGACTTGGTCATATTAATAAAGAAAGACTTGGCGAGCTACATAAGCATGGATATTTAGATCCATTTGAGTTTGAGTCTTATGATACTTGCAAGTCTTGTCTTAAAGGTAAAATGACTAAGTCTCCATTTAAGGGAACTGGAGCAAGAGTTACAGAACTCTTAGGACTGATACATAGTGATGTATGTGGTCCTATGTCTACAATGGCTAGAGGTGGCTACTCCTACTTTATTATTTTTACTGATGATTTTTTAAGATTTGGACATGTGTTTTTGATGAAACACAAGTCTGAAGCATTTGAGAAATTTATCGAGTATAAAAATGAAGTAGAGAATCAAACAAGCAATAAATTTAAAATTCTTCGATCAGATCGAGGAGGAGAATACTTGAGCTCAGAATTCTTAGGGTTTTTAAAAGAGAATGAGATTCTCTCTCAGGTTACTCCACCCTTTACACCACAGCTTAACGGCGTGTCAGAAAGGAGGAATCGTACCCTATTAGATATGGTATGTTCCATGATGAGTAACGCTGAGTTACCTTTTTCATTCTGGGGGTATGCGTTGGAAACAGCAGCACACTTACTGAATAAAGTTCTAACTAAAGCAGTGTCTAAACCTCCATATGAGATATGGTATGGGATGAAACCACATCTTAATTATATTAAGATTTGGGGATGTCATGCTTATGTAAAAAAGCAAGATCCCAAAAAGTTAGAGGCACGGTCAGTATTGTGTAAATTTGTAGGATATCCAAGGAATTCCCAAGGATATCAATTCTACCACATCGATGAACAAAAGATAATTGTTTCTCGGTATGCTACCTTATTGGAGAAGGAATTTCTTGAAAAAAAAATTAGTGGGAGCATGGTAGAACTAGAAGAAATTTTAGATATACAAATCAATACTGATAAATTAGTAGAACCAGAAAATTCAGTTGTACCAGAAGAACCACAACCACTCCATAGATATCCAAGGCGATCTCATGCACCTAAGAGACAATATGATTTTCTCATTGAAGGCTGCATGTTAGATCACGTCATAGATGATGACGAACCTTTGAGTTATCAGCAAGCCTTTCAGAGTAGGGACTCTGTTGCTTGGCAAGATGCAATGAAATCCGAAATAGACTCTACAATGAAATCCGAAATAGACTCTATGTACACCAACAAAGTATGGATCTTAGACAATGCTCCTAAAGGGGTGATACCTATAGGTTGCAAATGGTTGTTTAAGAAAAAGTGGGTGTAGATGGGAAAGTAAAAACTTATAAAGCTAGACTGGTAGCTAAAGGTTTTCGTCAAAGACCTGGTTTGGACTACGATGAAACATTTTCTCCAGTAGCTATGCTAAAGTCTATTCGGATCCTACTTGCTATAGCTGACTACGAGATCTAGCAAATGGATGTCAAAACTGCATTTCTAAATGGTGATTTAGAAGAGTGCATATATATGATGCAACCAGAGGGTTTTGTAGTCAGTGGGAGCAGTGGAAAAGCATGTAGATTGCTTAAATCCATTTATGGACTGAAGCAAGCATTGCGGAGATGGAACATCTGTTTTGATGATGCTATCAAAGAGTTTGGTTTCATCAAAAATCCAGATGAACCATGCGTGTATAAAAGGATAATTGGGAGTATAGTATCGTTTCTTATTTTGTATGTAGACGATATACTCTTAATCGGTAATGACATACCGTCATTACAAGCGGTTAAAATTTGGCTATCAAAAAGATTTTTCATGAAAGATTTGGGTGAAGCATCCTGTATACTGGGTATTCAGATCTATAGAGATAGATCTAAAAGGATATTAGGATTATCCCAATCTAGATACATTGGCAAAATGCTAAAACGGTTTAGCATGGAAAATTCAAAGAAAGGTTTTATACCTGCATCTCCTGGAATCTCGCTCTCTAAAAAGATGTCTCCCCAAACTGATGAAGAGAGGAAACGCATGAGTCTAATTCCTTATGCCTCGGCAGTAGGATCGATCATGTATGCCATGTTATGTACTAGACCGGATATCGCTTATTCACTCAGTTTGGTAAGTAAATACCAATCTAATCATGGAGAAGAGCACTGGAAAGCGGTCAAAAATATACTTAAGTACCTGAAAAGAACTAAAGAGTTATTTTTGATATATGGTAAAAGTGACCTCCAAATGGAGGCTTTTTCCGACTCTAGCTTTCAGAGCGATATCGATGATAGTAAATCTGTTTCAGGATATGTTTTTACCCTCAATAGAGGGGCTATCAGTTGGAAAAGTTCCAAGCAGGACACAGTAGCAGACTCTACTATGGAAGCCGAATACATTGCGGCAAATGATGCAGCCAAAGAAGCTGTCTGGATGAGGAAGTTTCTTTCAGAGCTGGAAGTTGTTCCCACCATTAAAAATCCAGTACCTTTATACTGTGATAGTAATGTTGCAATAGCTCTGACAAAGGAACCCCGGTCTCACCATAAGTACAGACACATTCTGAGGAAGTATCACTTGATCAGGGAGATAGTTGATCGCCAAGAGATCAAGATTGAAAGAGTTGACACAAAAGATAATATAGCAGATCCATTCACAAAGGCAATTGCTCGTACACAATTTGAAAAACTTGTTGAGCTATTGGGTATTAGATACTACAATGATTGGCCATAGTGCAAGTGGGAGTTTGTTGGATATAGGTGCCCTGCAGGCAATAATTGTATATTGTAACAGGACCTATATGAATATAACATCATTGTTTAAAATAATAGTATGCTATTTTGGTCAGATTTATCTGGTATTTTAATACAGATAAAGTCCTTAGAATGATACTAGACTATCAGACATTTCAGATATGATCGTAATGAAGAGATCTAATTTGTCGCTAACATATATTCTAAAATGTTCCTAGTCGATGAGGTGTTGAAATGGGACATCATCACTTTGGTAAGACTAGTGTATACTTTATTTCTTCTTTGGAAGGACGATGATCCATCTCTTATATCATTGATGTGAGACATCAAGATATAGTATACAGGTGACTCATTAGTGAATGAGTTGACTGAACGACTCACTGAGAACATCTAGTTGGTAATTATACTTAACTGTCAAATAGAAGTTCTCAAGTGATATAGTACATAGTAGTTTCTTGACCTGAGGCATGAGTGCAATATCTTACATGTCAGTAAAGATGTATTTAGACTTTTACCTAACCACAGTTCTTATTGAATTGTGCATAACGGTTCTTGTTGGATACATCCCGAGACATAAGTAGATATTGAGATGCCAAGAAGGGATTCGTCTCTCCCAGTATAGGGGTTGATGTCATAAGATTGTTTGATATAACTATAGCCTGAAAATCCTTGGCCGAGGTAAATAAGATAAACTGAGTGTCAGTTTGATCTTATAGGTTATGAGTTTAATATCTACAAACACTAATTGAGTAATTAGGGTTTGACAGCTTTTCATACCCTAGGCTTAATAGTTTGACATGGTTTGACGAAGAGATCGGACTGTACGGCATTATCACTGAGTGGTCCTGATAAAATTGTGTAAGCATCTTGCAGATATTTATCACAACTTATACCCGGGTAGTCTTCATGTGTAGCTAGCACCTCTGTTGTACTTGTGGATATGATCCACTACCGAGTTCTTAAATTGGGCCCTAGAGTCACACCAAGCGCGTACTTGAATCCTATGAAACACAATTTATAGAGTGATGCGTATGATTGATACGCATATATGATTTTCACCGAATACACATAAACGGTTATATGTATCGGTAAAATCAGAATGCTATGTGCTTAAGAAATGAATTCTAGTATTTTTCTCATAAAGTTAACTTTTAGTCAATCGGTTGACTTTTTGGTCAACAGTTGACTTTTGGTCAACTCATTGACTTTTTGGTCATATGATGACTTATTAATTAATGATTGGAAAATTATGAAATACCGTATTGATGTGGTATTTTCATTAATGAAATACGCACTTCATTATACCTTGATTAATGAGTCATGAGATGAGTCATTAAGGTGGTATGGTTTGGGAACATGGTTTTAGCACATAGTTTTGATTCTTCATGATTCATTGCATGACTCATGAAATGAGTCATTGCACGACTCATAAGAGAATCATTGTTTTTGTGACTCATGGTGTGACTCATAGGATGAGTCATTCATGTCATGACATATTCTTCCTCTATAAATATAAGCTCTTTTTCATTTCTTATTTTTAAGAATGAACCGAACAAAAGAAAACAACAAACTACAGGAAATAGGTTTCTTATAATTCATTTCCTTATTTTTTTCGCCAACCGAACAACATCAAAACTAGTTTTCTTAAAAAATCACTCACATCATCCAATAATAATGCGACAACTAACATCATTTCATCTCCATTTCTTTGATTTCCTTCTTTTTTTTAGCAAACCAAACACTCCCAAAACAATTCTTCTTAGAAATAGTTTTCCATTTCTTTAATTTCCCACTTTTTTTTAGACAAACGAACAGGCCCTTAGCATATAACACACGATAAATTCAAATTCTTTGCAAATTGCACCCTGCCGTACGTAAGTCTGTGCATGTCACGTAATTGAATAAAACCACCCTTAATTAGTTCCGTTTCATTTTTGACCAACTCGAATCGAATGTGGTCTTTGCACCATCAACAACGAGGTCATGTCCGCTGATGAACTCCGACCGTTCTGACGCCAGAAACAACGCGGCCTCGGCGATATGGCTCGCTTTCAGGGCCACCCCCTTCAAATTCGCCATGGCGCAAGTTGCGTCTTCCACCGTCTGCGGACTAACTCCCAGTAGCCCGCAGGTCAACGGCGTACCCACCCCGTAAGGGGATACACAGTTGACTCGTACCCCGTGAGGCCCGAACTCACCCGCCGCGGACCGAACAAGGCCCAACAGCGCGTGCTTAGAAGCAGTGTAGGCTGCCGGCCCGTGTCCAGCGTGTTGGGCCGCCACGCTGGCGGTGCACACGATGGACCCGCGCACGCCCTGGGCCGTCATGGCCCGTGCCGCATGCTTGATCGCCGCCGCCGCGCCGCCTACGTTGACCGCCATGATCCTGTTCAGTTCGCGGATATCGAGGTCGGCGATGGCGGTTGCGGAGCCCAGCACGCCGGCGTTGATGTACATGACGTCGAGGCGACCGTGGGCCGCCACGGCATAGTCTACGGTATCCTCCACCTGTTTCTCATCTGTCACGTCACAATGACGGTAGCTACACTTGTCGTGACCTATTGACGCCGCGACTTCAAGGCCCAGTACATCTTGGATGTCGGCGATGACAACAGTGGCGCCGTTGGCAGCGAACAGCCTGGCCGATGCCTCTCCGATGCCGCTGGCGGCGCCGGTGATGATGGCCACCTTGCCCTTCAAACTGACAAATTAATCAAGTTTACATACTATTAGAAAATCACAGAGACGTGATCGATCTATATATTGACTTGGAGAGGGGGACGGTACCTTAGCTCGGACATAGTCTCTTGGTGTTTGGGTGATTCAAGGATTATCTCCACATGAGAGTTGAGTAACATAATGCACAAGCACACGTATATATGGAGATCGAGAAAATGAGGGAGCACAAAGAATCTTTTTTCCTTGAGCTTAGGAACTGATTCTTAGCTATTCGACCACCGGTCAAAGATGAACTTTGACACTTGTCGGTGTGGGTCCACAAAGTTCTTTTTCTGTCTTTCTACGGTTGTTTAAACTTTGGATCTGAGAATACTTTGTTGACATTTGAGCCCCATCATCTAGAGTGTAGCTTTTTTTGACATCTAAGCATATTTTAATTGAAATTTAAAAAAATTAATAAAGGCCTACAGATCAGCCTTTCACCTGTATCCTGGAATAGTGTCGTTTTCTATTTTCTTTTAAAAATTGTTGTGTGTTTTTATCAGATTAGACCCTCGCATCTTTTTTAAGTCTACGTGACACCTCATACCTTCGTGTTTATTAATCAGAACCGTAAAGGTGCGTCCGGACTAATCCTTCACCTGTTTTAAACAGAAGTGTTTTTATTTTGGATCAAAGAGAATGTTGTTCAAAACAAAACGCATTTAAAGGCGTGTTTGGCAAAGTGAGCAAAATTGAGCCAAGACCGGTCCTGGCCTAGTTTTGTACTAAACCCGTTTTTTTAAAACCGGACCGTCCTTGGTCCAAAAGAAAATTGGCTTAGTGGCACTATTTAGGCTAAAAGAAATTAAGCCAGTTCTGACCTGAAATTTTGACAAACAAAAAATTAAGTTAAAATTGGACCGGGTTCAGTCCTGACCCGATTTTAACTTGTTGCCAAACACACCCTTAATGTCAAATTTAACCTTAGAAAAACTAGGCCAATCACGGCCTAATTCCACACAAACGGGTCTTTTTCTCAAAATAAGAACCTCGCTCCAATTCTGAAGAGTTGTCAAACGCACCCAAGTCTTCACGTTTATTTGAAACTAGGTCCTAAGACATCCCATCACTCCATCTAAAACAAATGCAACCCACAACCCACGCAAGATCCTTAACAGTAGACGCCCTATCACCGCCCAATACTAGACTCTTTGAGGGAATTTCATCGCCTTGTCACAGAATATTCTCCTATTCACTGATTTATAAGTTCAAAGCCTTTTTTTTACATCGTAGTTCGACACATTTTTAGCGATAGTCGACTAATTTGAGCTTTGGAGGGGCTCTGCCAAGACGGAGACACGCCTCCATGATGTGCATGTATCTCGGCCTACCTAATGCATTTATCGATGCCCACGAGCCATCCAGCAATAGAACTCCCCCAGCCTGAAGGCCACTTTGGAGGGCCCTATTGGAAACATGACATACAACACAGCGGAATTTGCATATCATGTAGATTAATCAAAATTAATTAATATTTAGAAGAATACTTGAAACGTTTTCCGAACATCTTCTAAAATCTGTCCTAAGATCAGTTTGAAAATAGCTTACTCAAGAGAAAAAACCTCCAACTAAAATCCACCTATCACTGAAGAGTAGCTATACTAAGAGATAAGTTCTCAAATTTCTATTTCTTTATTTCTTGGCCTTCATAAGGCTATATAAGAACCTTATATATAGGATTGGACTTGCCTTATAGATTTTAATTTCAAAACAATTCTCAATCACTTAAAACTCTATCCATAACATTTAAAGATAGAATATTCTTTCCATAACAATTAAGGATAGAAATAGAATTATATTATATATAAACCTCTTTTATTGATATTAGTGAGACAAATTGGGCCCCATATCGAGAATCAATTATTAATTAAATTAATAATTTTAATTTAACAATCAAATCTCTATCCGACCAACTATTCATAAAACTCTTTCGTAATATGGGGTTAAATATTCATGAATAATATTACCTTACATTCAGTCCTCTCCAGTATCGATTTATTTTAGGCAATTTTACTGACCAGAACAAATTACCTATTTGCTCATGCCTAAAATTGCAATCCCCATGAACATAAATAAAAATCATTATGAAACACTAAAATATTTTATTTTATAAGAAAATATATAAAAAAAAAGAATTTTTAAAACCACCTGTCGACGAGAATTTAATATCTTCATGGGATATGCATAATAGATTAACTCATCAAAACAAGTATAGTAGGATCCTATCCAGATACTTATCATTTCCTTAAATAAAATCTAGTAACCCAATGTTATAGCATAAAAAATCAACAAGTGCTAATCTCCCTAAAGAAACCAACACGTGTTTCACCCTTTGCCTAATCAGACGAATTGAGGACAAGACGACTCAAAACTACTCCCATGGCTGACCCTATGGGCTAACAACTTGCGTACCTGAGTCAAAAGACGGTACCTGTAGCCCACCACACTCAGTCGATCCTATAGGCCGACAATTTGCGTAGCTGAGTTAAAATGCAGTACTTGCCGGCCACCATACCCGATCGACCCTACGAGCTACCCTCACTCGAGCTATTGTGTCACCTGACAACTTGTATAGCCGAGTCAAAAGGTAGTGCTTCTCGACCCTTGACCAAACAAAAAGAGAGGAGGCAATTACCTCAAACCCCTCACTAACCGACTACTCTCTCATTAACTGCTTTGACAAAATCATCATTACTCTAGCCTCCATAGTCTTTTTGACTTATCAGACCCAATCAGCTCCAAGCACTTGCTGTCATTCCCTCATTAAATGACCAGATGACTCACTTTCTTCTGCGGCCGACATCTGGAAGGTATCTGCTGACTCAGCTGCCTGATTGGACTCGGTCGAAGTTACCTTCATACCCCTCTGATCTGCTATAAAAGAGAACTACGCTGCACAAGATAACTTCTTCTAGTTTTTGGCAACTTTGTATAACCACTTGCAATTCATCCCGAATTTTCCCACTCAAGATCAAAATACTGACTTGATCATCGAAGGAACAACCGAAGAACCCAATTTCGCCCTCTCGTGAGTTTTTCATGTGCAAGAAAGAACAACGGGCTATGGAACCAATCATCTAAAGGAGTTTGAGGATCCTAATCATTCTCATAACTCTAACATAAACCCACTATTTGATAACTGACATCAACACCCAATATTTCAGGTTGTATAGCACTTGTAAATCAAGCTTAACTTGTTGAGCGCAGAGTCACGTCATCACGTCGCGGAAGCGATATAACCTGAGAGAAAGCCCTGACTTTTATTTTCACAAAAGCTCAAGTCAACCTCTATATTCCCGTTTCACAAAGGAAACAAGAATAGAAAGTAAAATATCTCAACAAAGTGAAATATACACTCTTCCTCTCATCAATTCTAGGACTGACTTGTCGAGTGAACCTGCAAGCAATAGCCAACACCCAAAAAACAGTAAAGACACGAGATTTACGTGGTTCGGCAAACTTGCATACGTCCATGGGAGGGGGTGAGGGGAGATTTTACTATGAAGGAGAATACCGACGACTTGTACAATCCACAAGCTCGTCTCAAAGAAGAAGATTTGATTTTTACCCAAGAAGAAATTGACATCTCTCTTGTAAAAAACTCTCCTCAAGATCTAAGTTTTCCCTCAGATCTAATTCTCCTAAACTCTCTGTTTTTTTTTCAACCGAAAAACTCCTTTTTTCCTCTGTGTTTTCCCCCGCATCCTCCAAAAAAATACCCTAGCATGGGTATCTATAGGAGAGCATGAAGTGGGCCGCACTGGGCTCTACCCTTTGCCTCCACACGTGCACCCAAGACACCCTCGTGGGTGTGTGCGGCCCCCACGTACCCCACGTTCACATAACCATCATATCAACACATACTAAATTATCAAATCAAAAATAACAATATCATCAAGTCTAAGGTACCACGTAACAATTCGAATTATCTATCTCTTAGGTGACTCGTCCTAGAGAATCCAAATGTGGTCTTGTGTTACGTATATCACAATATGCGCTTATGGCATACACCTGAGGAATCTTCATTCCCGGTAGCTAAGACCAACCACCATATCTCACATATCAGTATCATGCATAATAACCTGTTATAACAAAGTCATCATTTACTAGTTATAAGTTAAACACAAACTTAAGAAACCTCTGAATTAGATCATATCTTTAAGCAAGAGATAATCACAGTGCATGATCTAACAAAACAGTTTTCTAAGGATAATATAACAATTATATAAAAGACATCCAAATAATATGTGCAACAATAAAACTTAATTAATATTCAAAACTATTACACAAAAATATATTGAATGTTTAAGGACATATACCACTACTCTAGCAGACTCCTCTCCACATTATCAACATCGCTCATTCATAGCTCCAACAACCTCTACAACATCTCACTCAATACTCTCTTACAGGCGGGGGCTTATTCTGCCCAAGCTGAAGCCGCATGACGATTCTCCATTCTCTTATTACCCCACAACTCTATCAATTGGATTTCGTATAAGAATAACAGCTTCATTACTAAATTTTAGAAACGTAACACACTCTTGTCAGATATAAGTACAACGAGGGGCCCGTGGTATTTCTCAATGTTACAGCATAATTTATCTTTTTCTATTTTTCAAATCAGACGATATGAAGATATGAACCTCATCGTTTTTATCACATAAGACGGCTCATTTGTTGAAGAAACTCAACAAACCTCTGAAATAAGCAGACTACAGTTTAAAGTAGGAGAGTATATATGTGAAAAAAAAAGATTCTACAAACATGATGTAGCCTCCTCAACTAGCTGTAAATCAAGCAAAATGCACCAAGAATCCCACGAAAGTCCTAGTAACCCCCATAATCATTTATGTAGACGGAATGGGGATATGATGTTTTAAACTGACGTAGATAGTAGACACAAAATATTAACAATACAACAGAATTTGCAAAAAGGTACCTAATTTTAGGAACTGTTGCAACATCTACAGGCCTCCTATCACATGCTCAACAAAAAAGAGAGCCAAATCAAACAGAATTGATACAGTATCAAGAATAAATATGGGCAACAAGGATTTGGAAAGACCCCCTCAACTTTCAGGTTTTTGCAGATAACCCCTTCAAGTATTTTAATTCCAAGGAACCTCGCTGAACTCTTAAGGGGTTTTGCACATAACTTCCCTGAGCTTCTTTTGTTGCCTAAACCCCTTGTAGATTTTTCACTTTTAACTCTCTAAAGTGACACCTAAGTCTCATGTATCACGTGCATTGGAATGATAAATAAGCACAAGAATACCCCTCAACTGAGGGAGGGGGTTTTCTAAAATTAACCCTAAGATGGAGGGGGCAATGCTTTTACAAAAAAAATTACCGCGATAATTTCCTCCATTCAGTGCAACCCCGATTAATTTCAACTCCATTGTTCGACGATCTCAAGAAATGCAGAAACCGACGTCCATCTTGATCTTCTTGCTTACGGATAGCAGACCCCTTGCTTCCATCACGTGGTAAAAGCTCTTTTTCATCGTCCAAGAGTTGCAAACTGGTAAGAGAATCGACTACATCATCATGCTGGCATTCTTTCTTGTAGTCCAAGGTGATTGTTTGCAGCTCGTAGGTGCCAATTATGTCTTGAGGCACACTCTGATATATTAAGAAAAACAAGATTGTTAATTATTATTTTGTAAGTACTAAGGTCCTTTCAACCCCCATCAAAATTCCAAAGTTATGATGAGAAACATTGAGTTATAATTATAGAGTTCTAACATGTCCTCACAGGTCAAATGTTCTTTTCAGGGACCATAATCTGAACTATTTTAAACATGTTTTTTTTTTTGCAATCAGGTAAGTCTGAACTTGCACCTGGGATGTTTTGATTCCACCTTAAAGTTCTTTCCACTGTATGATAACTATGAACTAGCAATGAGGGTTGAGATTTATAAGTTTATATGCCAGCAGTATCATGAGGGCGATCAGAAAATTTTGAAATCATCATGAGCACGTTTCCATCTCCTGCAATAACAATATCAGTAATATAGTGCATCAAAATTGCCAAGATCTGGTAGATTTTCTCTATAATTGTCTCATAGCCGCCGCACCCCCCCCCCCCCCCCCCCCCCCCCCCCCCCCCCCAAAAACAAAAAAAAAAAACCCCGGGGGGGGGGGGGGGGCATAGAACACCCCAAAGTTGAAGGGGATTTGATAGGGTGAAAAATTCAGGTTTTTTCTGTGGGAAACACCTCAAAGTTAAGGTGGGTTTCTGTGAGATTCAACCTGATGTATTTACACCACATAATGTGCTGAAATTGTTTGAGAATGCTGCATCTAATAAAATTCAAAATGCAGAGGCAATACTCTTTTTAGCAATGAAATGAGCTGTGATTTTTACGTACTTCAAGAACCCACTCGATGTACGTGACGTGGTTTACATGTTGGTTCATGTCCAAATCAGTTCTCCTTGGCTGCAGATGTCAAAAATGTGCAACACAAAGTTTAACTTTATAATCTACTAGTTATGAGGAAACAGCTGCATTAGCTGCTTGTTATAGAGCATAGGATTAATTGCGGATAGACCCATTGTACTTCTATTGCTATAGATAAACCCCCTGGATTCTCAACTTTGTTACGCCTCGTTTTGTACATGGGCATGAGTGGGAATGGAATGCCAATTCCAACTTCTCGTCATGTGTACCAAATACAATGTGTTATGTGGAAGTTAAAAGTCTCATTCCCACTTCTCAATTGGTAAGGAATGTGCATTCCCGCTTCATCCTCTAATTGCATCCAAACGTGAGAATGGAAATGAGCAGTCCATCCCCATATTTATTCTATTCCATTTCTTACTTCATTTCATTCTCACTTGACTTGATTATGCAAGTTTATAGTAAGTAAATCCAGTTTATGAAGCTCATATGTTTCACTTTATAAAGCCCAATCCTAACGCGAAGCTAGCAGACATGAAAATCCAGGGGTTATATCCGCATCATGTTGATGGTACTGGGGTTTATCCACAATTGACCCCCATGAAATAAGATCATATAAAAGATGAAATGACCCTTGAATTAAAGACTTACTGCAAGCCCGAACCGTGAATGTTGAGCAGGATCATGAAGTTCCGGGATTTTCTTCAAACTGTTGTTGTCCTCTTCTGTGAAGGCAAATCTGGATTACATGGTAATTTCTTAAGCTCAATCAGTGTACACTGGTGTTAAATTAACATTAACTTAAAATTGTGAACCCTCACGCATCAAAAAGAAAGCTGAGAACTGAGAACAGCAAAGGTACATAATAAAAAATATGAAAAGGGTAATACTACTTTGACAACAGTTATAAATACTTTTCCCATATGCAGGTGGAAATCCTTTACAAAGAATAAAGCAATAAGTGATAGACCTGATCCAAAAACTCAATACTTTGCAGTACTTTCTTGAAAAGGAAACTTTTTTCTTTGCTTGCGAATCGACTTTCCAGAGAATGTATCTAATATTCCCTCTGGCTTTCAATCATATGCCTTCAAATAAAAGGATTAATTGCAGATACACCTATATATTATGAGGGTGTAGCCACTTAATGCCAGACGAGGTTATTTTTCCTGTTTGGTTAAGATGTCACATGAAAATCACAAGAAATTAGTTCTTGCCCTCAATTTTGCTCCAAAAAGTTGCTTAATTCTCCAATTTGAGGGAAAACATACGTGGTCTGAGATTCAGAAAGTGCAAGTGCTCGTAAAATAGTTTTTTTTTTTTTTTTTTGGGGGGGGGGGGTGGGGGGTGGGTATTAGACTATAAGTAGCCATGCCATCATAGTATAGGGGCGTATCTGTAATTAACCCTTAATAAAATGGAAGATGTGTTCCAAAGGTATCATACCTAGGAGTTCTTGGACAAAAGACTAGATATTCTTCCCTCACTTCATCAGTTACTCGCTGAAGCTTCCTAGTGTCTTGGTTCATCATCACAAATTTGCTGTAAGAAAAATTTAACAGTAGAAGTAAGAAGACAAAACTCTGAAAGTAACAACATACCTACAGAAAATGAGCAGTAAGGTTTGCAAGAAATCCTGATACTATAATTGTATGTATACATCCCTCTGTACACACTCAAGCACACACACATACATATATACATATATACATACAGAGTAATGATACTGTGAGATGGTGAGCTCAACTCTTATCATGAGATAGACTAATCGGCTCATCAAATTTATGATTGGCACTATATATCTTGTTCAAAACATAATCAAATGCATATGGTGAAATTTTCGCATAGTTTGGAGTCTTCTAGAATATGAATCAAACTAGTTTAATATCTTGATTTTTTAGATAGCTTGATAGCCGTCCCTTTTATACATAGCTAAAATAATGATTAAAAATTTCTAAATGATAAAAAAAATTCTAAATGTATATCATGTGGTATGCAAACAGAATGGATGGTGCTGATCTTGAATCGGGAAGCCTATCGGAGTAACTCATTATAAGAATCTCATTTCAACATCTCATGTTATAATTTTTCTATATAAACACACATAAGTTAATTGTTCATTTCCATCAATAGCTAAAACCTCCACAATAGATAGTGCATTGGAATCATTCTCCACTCAGTACAACTTAAACAATCTCACTTTTAGCTAATGGGGTACAGATTCAAGCCTCTAGCCTACTTTTTTTTTCTTTGAGAAAGAAATCCTAGTTTTTTGTAGGAAAACTCTCACAAATTGTTAGTACAAAGTGGGAAAAAGTGGGCATTGGGCAATAGTGAAACTTCAATATGAAAGGAAACTTTTTGAAGATTAAGAACTTTCTTATAGGTCTGACATTACACATGATTTTGTATTATGTGTTGCCAATTTCCTGAAACTCAAAGGAAAGAATACTAAACACATATACACATGTACTTATACATACACAGGACATACAGACGCAACACTAATACATGAGTATACAGATGGAAAAAATTTAGTATACCAGCAAATATAAATGCAAATAATAAACTCATACACATATGTGTCTGTTAATGTCAATATCTCAAATATATAAGATATTTTCTACCTATCTAAAGTGAATAACAATCTAGATATATTAAACAAGTACAATGCATCCCCCAGATCAAATGAAAATGTAAAACCACCATCCATATATTCGATTTTAATATTTAGTCTCTGATATACCTATAACTTGACAGAAGATTATCCAACACGTGATCATTAAGTATCAGAGTGTCCAAGTATGTACGCATATCATACAGCTATGCCTCCTCAAAGTATTACTGCACAATAAATCCATCCAATTGTTGTCCCCCCATCCAATCCAAAGGGAGAGATTGTCTATATGCAAGTAAGCCTCACATCACATATCAAGCATATTGAATGAACCATATATATATCAAAGTGCAGAGAATGCAACACAAAAAAGTATTCTACTACGACTTATGGCCCATTTTGAGGTGAGAGTAACATGCCACCCTGTAGGTCACCTAACTCACCTCATAAAGATAGATTTCTGATTTAACGGGTTAATTACAAATAGACCCCCTATACTATGGCCCAATTGCAAATAGACCCTAAGCGAAATTATTTTGACTCGTTTACCCTCGGAGAAAGAGAAAATTGTTTTAATTGACAAATTTACCTCCTGAGGATAAAAGAGTAAAAGAAATTCACTCATGGGTCTATCTGTAAAAACAGAACTAGAGGGGGTCTATACGCAATTGGGCAAATAGTACGGGGGGTCTATCCGCAATTAACTCTTGATAAATAGACTATTTTTAGAACAGACTTACCTAGTAGCTCTGCCGATCACAGAACCAGTAGCCAAATCTTTAAGAATCCAGTCACGCCTGATGCCAATCTTTCCTTCTCCTTGACACCATGTTTCAATCTCAACAACATCACCCCTAACAGTCCATTACTTACTCAGTAAATATCAGTGCACCATATGGCATATGGAATACATATCATGGTAATATCCTGAACTCACCAAGCTGGATATTTATACATCTCAATATGCATCCGAGAGGTAACCCAAATGAGACCAAGTTTTCTCATGGTCGTGGTTGTGGCAAACCCATCTGTGGAAAATCCTATACTTTGGAAATGGTTGCACCCAACTTCCTACATTGAGAGACCAATATATATAAAGTTTAAATCCAGGACAGAAAACCTTTTTCATATTTACTTTTTGGACAGTCTTTAAAAGTGCGTCAAAAATCATAGTAACAAAATTTTGATGACATTACAGACCTGAGAAATTTAAAATGAATGCCTTTATAAATTAAACTGAAACTTATGAGTTAATGTATAAGGAGGCCTAGATGGTTTTAAAAAAAAGCAAGCTAACTCAAACTCATCCATTTTAATTTTTATCGATTCTTCAAGGACTTATCTCAAACACATTTCAACACATGCATGGACAAAAGCATAAACTCTTCGTTTAGTACATTTGAGTCTTTGACTAACCAACCACATATGCCAACAACAGGCAGTGTTAGCTAAGGCACGCGCCTCAGGCTTCGGGTTTGTGGGCCGTTGATGAAGCACCCCGCAACATAGATGGGACGCTTTGCAAACTCGAGGCACACGCATCAGTGTGCCTCACGCCCAGATAGGGGTGCAAATGAGGCAAAGCCTCACTTAGACTCAATTTCAACCAGGTGTGAACCTGATAACCCATTTTAACCCCCTCTCCCTTTGCTTCCCAATAGATTGAGAACCCGCTCCCAATAGTTTTCAAATAGTTTGGTACACGAATCCATTTTCTGTAGTGCATTATGCCAACGAATAAGAGAGTGCATTTTTAATATATCCATTTGCATCGTCTTTGAAAAGCTCCTCATAATATAGGACTCTACTTTTATTTTTACATTTCTGCCACATGAAAGAATTTGTGAATTATTAACTAGATTGTTTAAATGTCATGGTTTCATCCCCGTCTTATGTATTTTTCCATAGCTTTCTAGTACCCCAATCTAACATGAATTGCCTCGAATACGCTTAACAGATCGATAAGCATAACAATGCACAAATCGAGTTTACCAAATTGGAATTGGCAGAAGTACGTACAGGGATAAAGATAGTAACTTTAAAAATAAAACCAAATCAAAAAAAAAAAAAAAATTTTGAAGTACCTGAAGGAGATTGGCGATGGTCTCAACAGTCGCAGTCTTGTTAACCCCAACCTCGTAGCATCTCACAACAAACCTCTCTTTGTACGACAACCCATCCTCCTCCAATCTCCCCGTTCTCAATCTCGCCCCCGAACCCTTATCCTCCTCCGCCGCCGCCAGCGACGCGGCGAATGGGAGCGTCACAGCGGAGCACCGCACCGCGACGGCGGAGAACCGCACCGCGGTGGCGTTGCAGCGGCGGCCACGGCGGCGTTGGGCTGAGGAGCCGGTGGGGACCGCCGCCGCCGGAGAACTGGAGGAGCTCGGCATTTTGCTTTGAGATTCAGATTCAGGAATCTCGAGAAGCGCGGAGAGAGAAAACGTGGTGTTTGATTTGAGGGTTAATCGAAGATCACATTTACTTACTGCGAGTGGTTAGTCACTAATTTTTTTATTTTTTGTTTTTGTTTTTTTTTTTTTTTGAGAAATGGCCGTAGCCTTCATTTATCTTATTCATTCTAAACATACACACGTGGGCGTGATATAAATACAGCATTATAGAGTACATTTTCTATTTTTGCATGTTACTCTAAGGAGGCGCCAAAAACTCAAATTGACTCAAATCTTTCGTCAAAACTTTCTCAAATTGAGCGGCAAAGAAAGCGTTGCTACAGTGTTGCGCCAGGAACGGCGCAACACTGTAGATATGGAGTTTTCCCCCTAAATTTGCCCTTAAATTTTGTTATAACAAATCAAATATTCCAACCATATCTCATTTTATCCATCATATTTCCCATTTTATTCTATTTAGTTATTTTAATTTTTTGCTTTTGTTTTTTATATTTGTATTAATAATGTATATTATTTTATATAAACTATTATAATGAAATTAGAGTATAAAATAATTATTAAAATAAAATTCAAAAAGGAAAAAAATAGATAATTTAATCCAAACACTTAAAATTTCATAATACTAGAACCAAATGAAGAAATAAGAAAAACTTACATTTAGATAAGAAAAACTTACACTTAAAATTTCATAATTGTATAATTTGTTAAATATTTTAAATAGATAAAAATGTTAAAAGATAAGAATAATAAAAGAAATATTATTTTTGGTGTAAAATTTAGTGTGAATGGGTTAGAGATGGAATAGTGATTTGGTGTAAAAACTACACCAACTTGACGTAAAAACTACATCATTTTTGGGTTTTTGGGTTGGCAATGCTCTAACATGTTGAACTTGCAATGTGGGGAGGTGGCGGGCTGAAGGATGTAGTTGATGACAATTTATGCGTCGCTAAAGGCATGAGAATTGAAAATTTTGAAGGTAGCTGCAAGTTTGAGGTGCTGGATGATTCCCAGAGCTTCGACATAAGTGGAGATGAAGAATCAACTTTTCCGGATAAAATATGAGCCATCTTGCCTTCTTACATACGCCTGTCTAGTCCCCAAAATGAATGTGGCTGTCGTGAAGCTCCGTCTAATTAAATGTGAGGTGTGTTGATGGGTGTGCTTTCCAATTTGATTTATTTCACTTCTTTCGGAATAAAAAGGAATATATCATTCACATATTTTTCTGAATTAAATGTAGTTTCTCCTGCAAATATTTTTTTATCATGACTTTAGTTGATAGAGTGATTCAGTGGAGTACGAATCCTATCAGAACGCCCTGCGCATTGCAGAACATTCTGAACATTGCAATTGGGAAGTAAGGAGTATTTTGATAAACTGCAGGAGTGATGTATGGTCTAAGTTACCCCGTCATGAGACATTCTATAGGAATCCTACTTAATTGGGGTGATATATTTCCATTCTTTTTCCCCTCTTCTTTTATTATTAATTTGAATTTACTTTTACTCATCAGCTAGGTCCCGTTTGGCAACGAGATAACGTAAAGATTAAAGGGGTTTAACCCCTTATTAACCTCCAAACTACTAAAAAATGTCAAAGGGTTAATAAACCCGTACGAAAGGATTAAGCCCTATTTAAGGACAGGTTTACAATTCCTCCTTCTTAGAGCATGTTTGGCTACTTGCTTATTTCTACTCTCTTATTCCCTTTACTTAGTTAAATATTTTCTTAAAAATTAATTAATATTATTGATTAATTAGTTAATTAATTTATTAACTATTAATTAGTTAATTAATAATTAGTATTTTTTAAATAATTATTTATTAATATTTATTAATACTTATTTATTAATATTATTTAATTTATTACTTGTTAATTATGTTCGAACTCTGAGAAGAGAAGAGAAAGAAGAACTGATATTTCTGAGGGGCTCCGGTAATGGGTAAGTGGGGTTTCTCTTGTTTTCGTTGTATTTTCTCAAGAAGAATGGTCTTCCTTATATAGGGGCTAAACCCATCATCTCTACCCCTCATATCCGCCCCCATGAGAGATTTTCTCTCAACCATCCACGATTCACGTTCTCCACCATTCTCTCAACAGAGAAATCGTGGTTGATTTGGTCATCAATGACCAAGTCAAGCTAACAAATTATTGATAATTAATTAATTACTTAATTATTGATAATTAATGTTTTATTAATATTAAATTAATTAAGCTCAATATTACTAATTAATAATCACAAGTAATGCAATATATAAAAATATTTTAATGAAGTATATTTCTTACTATGGGATAACCAAATTTTATATTATAATCAAGTATTTTTATTAATAATAATATTTTACTAATACAAAATTAATTAAGTAATCAAAATATTAGTAGTTAATAATCACAACTAATGTAATATATAAAAATATTTTAATCAAATGTATTTATTATTATTATTAAATATTTATTTTATTAATAATAATATTTTACTAATTAAAATTTTAAAATACTAGAACCAAATGACACAATAAGAAAAACTTACATTTAGATAAGAAAAACTTACACTTAAAATTTCATAATTATATAATTTGTTAAATATTTTAAATAGATAAAAATGTTAAAAGATAAGAATAATAAAATGAATATTATTTTTGGTGTGAATGGGTTGGAGATGGAATATTGATTTGGTGTAAAAACTACACCAACTTGACGTAAAAACTACATCATTTTGGGTTTTTGGGTTGGCAATGCTCTAACATGTTGAACTTGCAATGTGGGGAGGTGGCGGGCTGAAGGATGTAGTTGATGACAATTTATGCGTCGCTAAAGGCATGAGAATTGAAAATTTTGAAGGTAGCCGCAAGTTTGAGGTCCCTGAGGATTCCCCCAGACCCAGAGCCTCGACAATAAGTGGAGATGAAGAATCAACTTTTCCGGATAAAATATGAGTCATCTTGCCTTCTTACATACGCCCGTTTAGTCCCCAAAATGAATATGGCTGTCGTGAAGCTCCGTCTAATTAAATGTGAGGTGTGCTGATAGGTGTGCTTTCCAATTTGATTTATTCCACTTCTTTAGGAATAAAAAGGAATATATCATTCACATATTTTTCTAAATTAAATGTAGTTTCTCCTGCAAATATTTTTTTTATCATGACTTTAGTTGATAGAGTGACTCAGTGGAGTACGAATCCTATCAGAACATCCTGCGCGGTGTAGAACATTCTGAACATTGCAATTGGGAAGTAAGTATTTTGATAACCTGCAGTAGTGATGTATGATCTAAGTTACCCCCGTCATGAGACATTCTATAGGAATCCTACTTAACTGGGATGATATATTTCTATTCTTTTCCCCCCTCTTCTTTTATTATTACTTCGAATTTACTTTTACTCATCAGCTGGGCGCTGTTTGGCAACAAGATAACGTAGGTACCGTTTGACAAAGGGTTAAGTGAGGGGTTAAGGAGACTTAACCCCTTCTTAACCCGTCAAACACAAAAAATCTATACAAGAGTTAAAATGAGTTAACCCTCCATAATTTGCCAAACATAAAAAATATAGAAGGGTTAAGCTAACCCCTCTAGAGGGATTAAAATGAGTTAACCCCTCAAAAATGAGAGGTTTATTAATACTCCTATTTAGAAGGATTAAGAGTTAACCCTTCTAATTATAAAGAAAATAGTCAAAACCATTATTATCTCCAAACACTAAAACTGATCACAATGGCTAAAGTAAAACTTATTTAACGAGTTAATAATTTAGTCATTCAAATTATCGAATGGGCTAAGTACATTAATCATTCTCTTTAACCCATTTTCCTTAACCCTTTGCCAAACGGGGTCGTCAGGATTAAAGGGGTTTAACCCCTTGTTAACCCTCCAAGCTACTAAAAAATGTCAAAGGGTTAATAAACCCTTACGGAGGGAGGAAGGATTAAGCTCTATTTAACCCGTCATTGGACAAGTTTACAATTCCCCCTTATTAGAGCATGTTTGGCTACTTGCGTATTTCTCCCTATAAGTAATTTTTACTTGTAAGATGTCAATATGGTGTTTAGTACAGGTTACTTAGTTTACTTATTTGCTACGCATAAGAAGGGAAAAAATAAGTTGAGATTTCCCAACTTATCTTTTCCCTACTTATAAGGAACTTTCTTATTTTGACCAAAAGACAAAAACACTCTCTTATTCCCTTTACTTAGTTAAATATTTTCTTAAAAATTAATTAATATTATTGATTAATTAGTTAATTAATTTATTAACTATTAATCAGTTTATTAATAATTAGTAATCTATTAATAATATATTAATGCTTATTTATTAATATAAATTAATTATTAATTATTTATAATTAATATTTTATTAATAGGAAATTAATTAATCTCAATATTATTAATTAATAATCACAAATAATGCAATATATAAAAATATTTTAATGAAGTATATTTCTTACTATGAGATAACCAAATTTTTTTTATAATTAAGTATTTTTATTAATAATAATATTTTATTAATACAAAATTAATTAAGTAATCAAAATATTAGTAATTAATAATCACAACTAATGTATTTTATAAAAATATTTTAATCAAATATATTTATTATTATTATTAAATATTTATTTTATTAAATAATAATATTTTACTAACTAAAATTTAATTACTAAATTTCATAATTAGTATCTAATAATTATAAATAATCTAATATATAAAAATATTTTAATCGGATATATTTATTATTATGAGATAACTAATTGTTAATTAATTATTTAATTTTTAATAATAATATTTAATTACAATGAAATTAATTAATCAATATCAATATTAGTAATTAATAATCATAATTAATTGAAATTATTTAATTTAAATTAATTATTTTTATAAATAATTAAACTTTTTAATATTATTACTTATTAGTCATAGTATGAAGTTACAACAATATGTACTTTTTAGTCATTTGATAATTAACAGAATAATATTCTCACATCTTTTTTCCTCTTCCTGCCTTCAATCAATAAACACGCTGCTAGCTTCGCACGCACCACCCATGTGTTATGCACTATGAGTGTGACGTGCAGAACAACTCCACCTTTGATAATGGCTTTTACATACTGATAAATGTAGATCTCGTAGTGATACTCATACACAAAAAAATTCCACCATTGAGACCACTGTTGTTTACAACCAAAGCATAACAACAAATCCATAACCTTAACAACCAGTTTCCAACATTGAATCCCAACAATGGTTCCAGAAAACTTACGATCCCTTCTGCTCCTCGTATAGAACTTTGATTGGGTCGAATACGCTGCGTAATTGGTTCTCATCGAAGCCAGCTCTAATGTAGTTAAAGGTTTTAACAATATTGAGCATAGGTTTCCAATGTCCAGATCTCTCCTTCAAGGAGTCGTAATGCCTGGTAATATCATTATTGACATCAAACTCCAATAGATGTCAATGATCCTTCTAGACAATGGGAATTAAGAGGTTAGTACACCCTGCATCGACCAAGTGTTTAATGTAGATAATATATAGTTCTTGGTAATTAGGTCTCGCCACATGTAACTGGTGCTGTAATAAAGAATTAGACCGATCAGGTTCCTTTTAACATAGATTGCAACAGACAGATAGATATACGTCTGACATAAACTTACACAAAACCAAACAGAGACCACCCCAAATTTTTTGTTGGACGCCTCTATCTGACTTTCACGTACTAATTCCAGTAGCATTTCAATAAGCTATAAGTTGAAAACAAGTAATAAATAATAGTATTATAAACTAGGAAAAATTCTGAAAATAGACCATATTTGCTAAATATTTAGCAAAATCGACCATTTTGTTAAATATTTAGCAAAATCGACCTCTTTTTGGCGTGTTGGCCAAAAAGAGGTCGGTTTTCAAAAAAGTGGCTTGAAAACATACGGGACTACTAGTCCCGTATGTTTTCAGCACAGTAATTATAGATTAGAAAACATACGGGACTACTAGTCCCGTATGTTTTCTGTCATATTTTTGGTGGCTCACCAAAATGTACGGGACTACTAGTCCCGTACATTTTGCAGAGCCAATTTGCTTCTGGAACCAAATATACGGGACTAGTAGTCCCGCACAATTTACAGAGGTAATTTGCCTCGGCCAGCAAATATACCGGACTACTAGTCCCGTATATTTTGCAGAGGCAATTTGCCTCTGTCCAGCAAACATATGGGACTAGTAGTCCCGTATTTTTGCTGGGCTGAGGCAAAACATGCACAAAACATGCATGATCCTCTAGCTGAGCATACAACCAAAATTTTTATCATATATCATCTAACATTGTATACATTGATAAAAGTTATAAAATTAGAACATTATAACACAAATCTAAAAAATACACATTATCACAACATAATACATCATCACAACATCACATCCAAAATTCTACCAAAATTCACATCAGCACAAAATAATTCCAAATGCATTAAGTCTAACCATACGATAATATGTGGCTTAAGTAGAATAAGTCTAAATGCATCAATAAATCCATACGACAATAATCTACATGGAAAAACTAGCAAAGAAAAAATCCACCCCTCCCCCGTTGTCTCGGCCTTCGCACCCGCTGAGATCGTTGGCGGCCCCCTTCGTCTTGAGCTTGTATATGCTCGCTCTCCGGTTGTGTTTGGGGCTGTGACGGACCAGCTTGTTGTGATGGACCAGCTTGTTGTGACGGGCCAGCTTCATCGTCGTGCGTGCAAGATCTACCACGTCTACGTTAGCGCACATATGTAGTATCTTCAAGATCCACCTGCTCACGACCTTCATGTCGATCCTCATGAGTTTGTTGAAAAGCTCTACAAACTCTCGCGACTATCCGTTGTAATATCGATACGTCCACATAATCTCCTATGGTGGTAGTTATACCCTCATTTGCAATCCCCACTACATCGTCCAATGCATCTATCTACAAATTCATAAAAATATTGCTTCATATAAGAAACCAAAAGCTAACATAAAGATTGAAAAATCTATTATAATCTAAAGCAATTTACTTACCCATCGCCTCTCATCTAACCCTCTTGGTACATATCGAGATTGTTGGTTGCGAATCTCGATTTTGTCGACTGGAGGCGCAGTTTGGGTGATTATCCAACGTCGGGTAACCCCTTAATACCATCTTATGTAATCGACTTCCTGCATCGGAGGATAAAACGGATCGACAATAAGTTGATGCCGATCATTCCACTGAGCTATGTATGATTGATGCGTGCGCTGCCAATTAATCTGATGTCCACCTTTAGACGCCTTTCTCTCTATTTGTTCGACCAATTATGGAGCGTGATGTGTGAGTCCAAACTGTCTAAACATGCGATCGGGTACGTGCATCTCCACAATTTCGAAACAAATGAGAGGAACTCTGGACCGCCATATGCCGTGTCCCTCTATACAAATCAGTGGTAGACGATGTAGGTAACGTGTGTATGGTTGCCACTTGAACTGCAAAATAATCCATATATTAACTGTTGTTTGAAATATATCGATAGCTTTAAACGATTGCAATTTAAATTCATACCTAAAAAAATTTTATTCGGTCGAGCTCCCCCCTGTAAAAGTCTAACTGTCTAGCCGAGACCTCATTATAGGCTTTAGTGACATTCCATCTGTAAGTTTTATATACGATCGTTTTTTGTTCAAAAGTTTAAATGAAAAATAAAATATCAAACGAGATTAAATTCGAGGAAGTTTACCTGCAGCCTAGTGGAATCTGTCCATCCTGCAACTATCGGATCTCGCATAATCGCGGTTTCAAAACCAGTCTCTCCCATGCCCAAACTTGTAATAATGTCAAACAGCCTTTGAGCTCTTTATTTTGCATTAAAGCAACCTTTGACATTTCTTAACATAGATATGCTAAAACAGCACTACCATAGGATAATGTCCCACACGCATCAAAGTTTTCGAGAAGTGGTAACCACCTATTGAAAAATGTGGAAGTTAGTCAGATTTTCTAAAAACAGTGAGAAAAAATATCTTCTTATCAAAGTATAAAAGTAATAACAATTTATGACCCGTCTTACCTCAAATGCACTTTATGTTTACTTGAATCGGGAAAAAGAAGCGTCCCGATCATGTGCAAAATATATGCTCTAGCATGTTGTTGGATCATGACTTCTGATGCATCGTGTGGCAATGGGTTAGCAAAATTCTCTTTTAGCCATTTCAATCTAATATACCCTCCAGGCAAGGACTCCGGTGATAGTCCTAACAAATTTTGATAACCCCAGACTTTGGAATATTTTTAATGAACAACTCAATTGCGATTTGTTTATCCGCAAGTTGTATCATGTCATTCAATTCTTCATCAGTGGTAATCTCTACCGCAATTGTTCTTTTTTCATTTATTGGACAATTACAAAAGACCTTAATGACATTTTCGGCATGATTAATTCTGGTAACTCTGTATATTTGCTCCATCATTCCATCGAAATTGCAATTTCTAGATAACCTGAACATTTTCCTAGAGCCTCCATCATATATAGGCAAATTATTCATTCCAACACTCAATTTCCCATTGAATAAGCAAATAATCGGAATTCCATTCGCCATTGTAACTGAAGAATTAAAATTTAACGTATACAAATTAGATGTTTTACAAATTGATGATCATAATTCATTATTTCCTCTAGATATACCTCTAAATATACATATTAACTAAACGAAATTGGAGAAATTTATGAAAAAAAATTGAAATTGTTACATTGTCGAAATCGGATTTCGTTGGCGTCGGAGATCAAGTTCGACGTCAGATTTGAGGGAGGAGGGGGTGAGTTAGCTTTGGGAGAGATGGAGATTGGTTTGGGAGAAATGGAGATTGGGTTTGAGTGTGGAAATCAGGTTTGGGAGAGATGGAGATTGGGTTTGGGTGTGGAAATCGGGTTTGAGAGAGATTTCAATGGGTTTGGGAGGGAGTGAGATGGGTTTGGGAGTGAAGGTGAAGAGATTGAGATGGGTTTGGGAGTGAAGGTGGAGAGAGAAGTTAGATTTTAAGGAGAATAGCGGAATTTAGGGCACAGAGCTGATTTATTTCGATATTTATACGGGACTAGTAGTCCCGTATAAATGGGTAGGTTGGCTCTGCAAAATGTACGGGACTAGTAGTCCCGTACATTTTGGTGAGCCACCAAAAATATGACAGAAAACATACGGGCACTAGTAGTCCCGTATGTTTTCTAATCTGTAATTACTGTGTTGAAAACATACGGGACTAGTAGTCCCGTATGTTTTCAAGCCATTTTTTTGAAAATCGACCTCTTTTTGGCCAACAGGCCAAAAAGAGGTCGATTTTGCTAAATATTTAGCAAATGTGGTCTATTTTCAGAATTTTTCCTATAAACTATGCTAAACAATTATTTCCACTCGTAAATATTACTGCATCATCCAGACGACCACCGTGTAAAATATTAAGAATCTCAAAGCGATCTATAGTCCCTCTTGGACCTATGTACGCTTTAATAGCACTGCAAACAAGAATAAAATAAAAAATATAGTTAGCAATAAACAATTAACTGCAACAACAAACCAGTCAACTTAACCACAAACTCGTAACCTTAACAACAAATCAATAACCATAACAACAAACTCGTAACATTAACAACAAACTCGTAACCTAAACAACAGACCCGTAACCTTAGCAACATAGGAGGAACCCTAAAAACTAACTGATAATCTTAAAAGTGAAGTTGTAAAAATTGTGACATGAGGTAAATACTTACTTGTTACACTTACAAATGCATAATTAGTTGAGAACTTTTTTCTCCTCTTCCGTCAGCAGTGCAACAACATCTGCTGACATCTTATAATTATGTACAAATTTGTCATTACCACCCAAAAACTTGATGATGAAGCCTTCTGCAAAGGGAATCCCCTCGTTCAATTTATTCCTATACATTTCTTCTTCTGAACTCATAGGAGAACTCATGTGTCTTTCCCAGATAGAGTGGGGGTTACTTTGTAGCCCAACATGCGCCAACTCTGTTACCTTTTCTTGCACCTGCTCTTCCTCCTCCCCAGCCACTTCTACTATAGCCTCGTCCCCTATGTTGTCTTTTTCTTTCTTCTTCTTTCCTTCAGTGTAAGGGGTGACTACCCAATTGGAAGACTTCACTGCTCTTCTGCATCTCTTCTTTTTTAGAGGTGCAACAGCGGACACCTTCACGCGTGCCCCCTTTGTACCCCTCTTTCTCTTATTCAAAGCCCTTAAAAACGTAAGAGGAGCATCTTCGTCATCAGTTGTAGTGTCAGGTGTTGGTGGAGGGACACCCTCTGATGGCTTTATTTCCCTCCCAATGTCCTCTCTTATAGTGGTTGTTTCTAAACAAACTATTTGAAGTATAAATATTGAGAAAACTTAACAACCACTATCAAAATTTAACAATTAATCCGTAACCTTAACAACTGATGTATATACATATGGTGAATAAGGAGCTAACCTATACAAGTTTACGTCTCTGTATCATGTCCTAGTGAAGGACATCATCCACCAGCCATATTTCCCTCACAGTGTCCTCGCGTTGAGTGCCTGTTTCTAAAAATATTCAAAGTATAAATAATCAAAAACTTAACAACCAATACGTAGATATAACAACCAATCTCTAACATATAGTGCAAAAGCGAGCTAACCTATACAAGTTAGCAACTCCTTCGCTGGATTGGACACCTTCTCTTCCTCGTTTATTTCTTCTTCAAAATCCGTATCAATGCGGGTGTTATCTGGTGGAGGTACTTCACCTGGCGGAGCATCTTCAATCTCCTTATTAATATCAGAAAAAATGATGGTGGAGAGGCTCTCCCTATTAGAGGGCCCTCGCTCTCCTTATTAGCTTCAGCAAAGAATGATTGATTAACTCCCCCTCGTACTGTATATCAATGCCACCCATGATGCATGGAGTGTATGATTCAAAAAAAAATAAACAAATGAGCTTAGGTACTTTATTATCAAAAAAAACTTAGCATCAGTTATATTACCTTAACAACTAACCCAGATACTTAACAATCAATCTCTAACCTTGACAATAAATTCGTAATCTTAACATTAAATCCATAAACTTAATAATAAATTTATAACCTTAACAAACAATCCATATACTTAACAATAAATCTTTAACAATAACACTCAAATATAATTGCAAGCCACATCGAACCTGTACAAGTTTGCGGCTCCATCGCTGAATCGGACACCAATCCTGTAGGCTTCTTATCCTTATATACATTAAGGGTTCTGGATCGTGCTTCGCTGAGTTCCTCTCTCAACCTCCTATTTTGGGCAGACAACTTAGCCACTTTCACAGAAAGATCGTTTATCTTTACACGATCGACAATAATCAGATCATTGAATTTATTCTTGTTATCACACTGTAATGCTTGGTTCATTGACATGATGCTCTTCTAGTAGATCACTTGCTGAGGCCATTCCATTTTCTCAACTGCATTATTTGGCTGCTCGACGTCTTCATCAGTATCTTGTGGCATCACTTATGCAATGGATAAATAGAGTATTATTAAAAAGATTAATTAATTAAAAAACAAATGAAATTCATAACTGATAAATTCTTACAACTGCATTAATTGGGATGTCATCTTCTCCCCCACTTCTTCTCGCCTTGCCAACGTCTACTGCAGCTGGTTCCTTAATCCTCCTCTTCTCTCTCTCTCTCTCTCTCTCTCTCTCTCTCTCTCTCTCTCTCTCTCTCTCTCTC
>BQKN01001080.1:432205-447982 GCA_022839385.1 Asparagus kiusianus | reverse complement strand
CTCTCTCTCTCTCTCTCTCTCTCTCTCTCTCTCTCTCTCTCTCTCTCATCTTCTCTTTCTCCTTCTCCTGCTTCTTCCCCCACAAACCTCACTCGATTCTTTGACATTGACCATGTTGTTGTGGAAGCTTTATCATAGCTTTGTTTGCTTTAGCTACAACAGTGGTCAATCTCAAAGAACCAGCAACTTCTCCCAATCTCACCCAATTTGTGAGGGGAGGCCTCACTGTACATCCAACTGTTGGCTTCTTGATACCAGTAAGTTCATAGTACTACAATTGTACATTAGAGAAATAGAAACTTAACAAACACATTTATCCTTAACAATTAATAAGTAATCCTAACAATAAAAACGTAACCTTAATAACCAAATCGTAACCTTAACAACCAAACACGTAACCTTGACAACCAGACTGTAACATTAACAACTAAACCCTAACCTTCACAATCAGTAATAAAAGACATGATTACTTACACAAACTAGCAGGGTATACCCTTGCAGATATAAAGTCGTCTTCCCTGACTCAGGACCCTTAACTGCCTTCTCTATCACGTCAGATATCTCACTGAATATATAAGTCCCCCAAGCAGTGTTGTTGGCATGTTTGATGTTGTCAACGTACTTGAATAAATGCATAGGAACACCGGGAACACTGCTTAGACACCAAATCATGCTTAGCTGATAGAGGATCTGTAGCAGGACAAAGTCCTTCACATCTCGGCGATCAGCCGATAATACCAGCTTCAGGAGTAGTTGCTCCACATTGCGTCTGGTGGGGCCTCCTTTGGGGGGACCTATACTGTTGTCACCCTCGGCCTCGGATTTGTTAAAAAACTAGACCAAATCCTATTTTTCCTATCCCGATCGTGGTCAACAAGATCCACCTCATTGGAGAACCATGTATGTTCCATTACCCACTCAAGGTTGAATGAGCAGGCGATCTCTTCTCCAACATTCCTATCGGTGAAGATGAATTTCTTCCTTTTCTCGTCCCATTGACTCAAAATGTGCTCAAAGATGGGAAGATCGACACTAGGTGGGCCAAAATGGACGTAGTGTCTGAATACAGTATCTTTATATGCCGCAAAGTGCCTTAGCTCCATACGATACACCAAATTCTGCATGAACTCATGATAGACACTGAAGCGGGTGGTGGGCCGCAACGTAATAGTTGACTTTACCTTTTTTATGCGTAACAAAAACACAAGACTTAAACAACAACCCCGTAACATTGACAACCAAAGCCTAACCTTAACAACTAAACAACAACCTCAATAATAAAAGCATGAACATTGTAGGTTAACAGTAACCTTAACAACTAACAGACACCCATAATTTTGGACCTTCATAACAGACTAGGAGCATTATCAATTAAACCATAACCATAACAACATGAAATTTGCGGTAAAAATTACTTTTTTTCTGCCACGAGCTTCTCTTTTTCTCCTCTCTATAGATCAATGAGCGCTCTAGTGGCATCGTTGGACGCGACGGTGGTGCCGGCGCTGCCCTCTAGATCTGGACGGGGGTCTATACTTAAATTTTAAGGTGGACTTCTGGGTTAAGAATGGCTGGTTGCGATGTCCTCTAGAACATTAGCAATCATAACTTCAGCATCAGATTCAGTACACACTGCTGTTGTCTGGGCTCTTTTTAAGATTTTGAACTGCTGGGCGACATGGAGGCTTCCTTTGGGGGTTGAATTGTCGGTCATTTTTAATCCTTTTGCTTTGATTCGGTGTGCGCTTTGGAGTCGGTTGATTTAGGGATAGGGTTTTGAAATGGGTTTCTGGAGTCGGTTCGCTTGGACAGAAGAGAGATGATAGGGTACGAACAACAAGGTAACTCATAACAAGGCAGTTTAAATCGTGGGGTATTTTGGGCATTTCGTGAGGGGTTTAAACGGCGTTTCGCCTGGGGATTCGTTTTGGAGGCTGGAAGAAATCGCGGGGCACTTTGGGGGCAAAACACCCGTTGAAAAAGTCTTAGGGGAGGGGGAGGGGAAGCATGTTTTCTTTAGTTTTGGGGGCTGGAAGCATTTTTCCCTTTTTTTTATAATAGAGCGGATCCCAATCCATAAAAATATGCATAGCTCTCCAATTCGAAGGTAAAAACATCAACTCATGCACATTTCTGCTGAGGATTATTACTAGCAAACAAGTGAACGTCCAAAAGTCGCCGCAAGGGCCACCTGTAAACTTTGCTTTGGAGTTCAATTCAGTATCACCAGTCAAAACAGAGTTCAATAATAAACCGCAAACTTTGGACATCAAAATCTGGAATTAAAAAAAAAAAGGCTAGCTGCAAAATGCCCAAACTTACACACATCCAAAGCAAAAGTTACCGTTTTGCCCTTTAATCGGCTCAGGGAGGTAGACCCGGTGAAAGCTCTTCACAGGGGGGGAGCTCAGTACGGCAAACAGGGCAATGCTTCTCGGCTTCTACCTCGAGACGTGCAGCGCTGGCAGCCTCGATGCAGCGATGGCAGAAAATATGGCCACTGAACGTAGAACAGGGTTTGTAAATGAATCCATGCATAAAGGACAGCTGAATGTTGGCTCCTTTGGTGGTGATAGCCTCCTCCTCTTATGAGATGAAGAGCTGCACAGGTTTTTTTTTTTTTTTTTTGTTCGAGATTACGCAAAAGTCCTGTGTATAGACCATGGAACAACTCGAAACAAAATGCTTGATCAAAATGTCCTTGGGGCGAAAGCCTGATAGCTAGAACTGTAACCAAAATCATCTGATTTGAAATCTCAGCCCAACCGAGAGCCCAAATCCAAGTTCCCGAACGCAACCTAATAAAAGATTTTGATTGGAAACAATTAATTAATAAGGACTTAGTATGGTTAACTGACTTTATATAGTTAGCTTAACCGAGATGACCCACGATAATAGTTAACATAATAGGTCAACAAGCGCTCCCAGGAAGGAGAAACAAAACAAGAGCTAGTGCCGTGAACAATGTTAGGCGATCCGTTTGAGAAATTTTGGAAGTTCAGCGGGCCTCGTCAGGAATTCTCAAAGTACAGGAGTTTTTTTTTGTGAAATTTACTCTTTTGATGTGTACAGCACTATCGTTTGAAGTGATTGTAAGGATTGAGGAAGAACATAAAATCGAAGCAATTCAAATTTTCAACCTAAAATGTATGTGAATATACAAACACTCAATGTATCTCCCCAATCCAAACCAGGATAAATAAAATCGAAGCGAAAACGATAGCTAACTTTGCGCAGGGCGAGTAGAGTTGTCCCCTCTCTGCATTTTTGATTTTGCTTTAAGATTCGGGGTAAGACGGAGGGAATGAGAATGCATGAATGCTTATAAACTGCAAACCTCTTGCACTACAACTTACAAACATGTGGGGTCCTTCTTACTTGGATTACCATCAAGATTGATGACTCATCAAAAACCCCGTCACTTAACGTGTACTAATTTGAAAATAGTTTGAAAAAAAATATAGTGTAGTCGTCACTACTCAACTATTTATTGACCGATTAACTGATTAGGAGGTTCATTTCTTTTCCTTTGTTTTTTTCTTTTCTTTCTTTTAAGTTCTTCATATTTGGATAGCAATAGCATTTTAAATATCTTTTCACCAGATTGCGTCGGTTTCAGTTTTGTAACGTGGTTGAGAAAATGTGAAAATAAAAAATTACATAATAAACTATTCGCTATTTCTAAATGGATTGTAACTGAATACCGAACCAACGTTGATACTGTCATGTTCATATTTGATACAGACAGAAAAATAATCATAGACCTGACTACTTCATTTTTATACAGATATGTAAGTGTTGGACTTGGTGTTAAAATTATGACTAGCGTGAGATATTTTGATCAAACTTGAGGAGTAGTGTAGACCAAAGGTCGCAATAAAAAAGAGATGGTGAAATATAGCAACCTGGATCATTGTTTCCACTACCTTTTCACATCAATCTTGATAACAACTTTGGGACAAGAAAAATACAATCTACATCTTATATGGTATCTACTCCTCTATACAAATAGGAGAGCCCAATATTCACCGTTCATGCAACAGAAACATTTACCGTAGCTTTGTTGTAGTAGTAACAGGATACTGTAGGACTTTTAAAAAAACGCCGTAGCACGTGGAATACTGCAGCATTCTAAAAAACTGTAGCAAAGGCGAGAGTGTAGCAACCCAAATTTTTTAGAAAAATTTACTGTAGCATTAAAAAATCATATTACTATAGCGGGGGAAAAATGAAATACCGTGCTTTGCACGGTGTTCATGACTAGTATGTATTTAAGAAAAACCCCTTCTGGTTTGTAAATCACATATTTAGAATCCTGAAAATGTCTCACTATAGGACGAAAAAAAGCTATGAAAATATCCTCACACTAAAATTAGACGTAAATACCCTCTACTTAGAAAAATAAATGGAAACACCCTCAAACTTAGAAAAATAAACAGAATACCCTCACCCTTGGAAAAATAAACAGAATGCTCTCACCCTAGGAAAAATAAACAGAAAACACAATCGAAAAATCCAAAGCCGGCAGACGTTCTTGTCTACAAAATTAGAGCGGGGGGAAGCACGTTTGTGTTAATCTCACAGGGGTGTCTCCGTTGGTGGGGTTTGGTAATAGAGAGTTCAAGGTTGAGCATGCAGCGAATAGAGCAGCAGAGGCAAAGGTGGGCAAACATGATCAAGCTTGGAAGGACAACCACCACAGCTTCATCCCGTTCGCTTTCGATATGTTTGGTTTCCTTGCAACTGATACGGTGGAGTTCCTCAGGAGGGTAAAAAATTCATTAATAAGAATGTGACGACAGCAAGATCCGCTAAGTATGTGTTTCGTAGGTTAGATTTTACAATTCAGAATGGATTAGCGACGCAACTTGTTACCCGCTTATCATCACAGGTTAATATTATATAAATATCCTAAGTTTATTTTATTATTAAAATCCAAAAAAAAGAAAAGAAAAAAACTATTGTCACCCGCTCGTCTGTAATGATATTATATAAATATCCTAAGTTTATTTTATTATTAAAATCAAAAAGTAAAAAAGAAAAAAACTAACGAATCACAAGTTTTTTTTTTCATGCACTCATTTCGTGCGCTGGAACACTAGTAACAATAAAATGAACATTTGATACAACAAATATATTAATAAAAAAAGGCATCAAGTATCTAAAAAATACAGCCAAAGCCAAACAAACAAAACACAGAGTTTTAAAACTATGTATGAAAATATCCTGGCACTTTCCAATTCAAAGGGAAATAAAAAAAAATCAACAGCCATGTATGTTAGCAGCTCTTTAACACTCCCAGTGCACATTTCCGTTTAGGATTATTATTAGGAAACCAAGCCAACATCCAAAAGGCACATAAACTTTTGCTTTGGAATTTCAATCCAATATCACCAGTCACAACAAAAATTACAAATAAACCGTAAAATTTGGGCATCACAATAATGGAAATAAAGTGCAAAATGCCCAAACTTACACCCATCCAAAGCAAAAAGTACCAGTTTACCCTTTAGTCAGCGTTAGGGAGGTAAACCCGGTGAAAGCTCTTCCTTGCTGGAAGCTTAGTGCGGCAAGTAGGGCATAGCTTTCCTGCTTTTTTCTTGACGGCGGCAGCAATGGAAGCCTCGAGGCAGCTCTGACAGAAAATATGGCCACAGAAAGTTGAGCATGGATTTGTTATCGCATGCATGCATACAGGACAGTTGAAGACCGGCTCCTTTGGTGGTGGTGGTGGCGGCGGAGGTGGTGGCGGAGGTGGGGGTGCTACTACTCTTTTGGGTTCTTTATGGGATGAATACATAGCATTCTCTCTCCGAGACTGCAATAGGTTTTTTTCGTTAGAGATTACGCAAGAGTTCTGGCCAAAATTAAAATTAATGCATGATTAAAACATCCTCCAGGGAAGAACCTACCAGAACTATCCTGAAAATCTAAGTTACATGGATACAGGTTCCAATACTAATACAGGTGAGGGTACCGGACATGGTAAATTAGTAAATGGTAGGGTCCAGCTACACGGCTAAACACATGCATTGAAATTAATAATTTACATGACATCAACATTGTTTTCACAATCATATTTTATAAGAACTAAAATTCCTATAACATTTTTATATTTCTTTTATTATATAAATTATAAATTGGAAAATCACTCGTGTTCAAACTAGATACCTAGACAATCCTTTAGCATCATAGTTTCGAACTGTATATGAGCTGAAACGAACCCGACACATGTGTAACAAATTTCAGGAAGATATCAGCTGTAGGATATACATGCAAAAAGTGTATGATGAGCATTCTAAATTAAAACATGTATTATATAATCGAGTACACGTTCAAACAAATGTTTGCATATATTCAAGGAAGTGTCCATGCGGACACAATACATGTCAGGTGCGGGTATAGAGTGTCGGGTATGGGAGTGACTTTATAATAAAAGTACCCAGGTAACATATGTTTAAACTTGCAAACATAAAAGAACACATAACTCCTCTCACGTACAACTTCAGTAACACTCATCACATCTCAACTTTTTATTAGCAATACATCACCCTTGAATTGACATTTTGAGTAAAAGGATAAATCCAGATAATTCTCCAATCTATGCTTTCAGTAGCACTTAACACACCTCACATCCTTTCTTAGCAAATATCACCCTTGGATTGACATTTTGAAAAGTGTAAATTGCAGATGACCCCTCTCATGTACATTTCAGTAACATTTATCAACTCTCAGTTCTTTTATTACAATTATCACTCCTGAATCATCATTTTGAGAATGATAAATTACAGAATATGCAAGTTATCCTTTAAATTATGGTATAAATCAAGATAAACGCATAATCAAAATATTCAAGAGAGGAGACCCCAACAGAACTATAGGCAAAATCATCTTACTAGGATGATCAAGCTTAGGTGTTACAGCACTAAATCTTTGATGGCTGACCTGATTAGGTTCGCTGCAAATTACAACAAGCTGAACAAAAGTTTGGGTTCTTAGCCAAAGATTTACACAAGCTTGATTCATATTTATTTTACTAACATATGGAGGCTGTTGAATGCTGAGAAGATTGCTTAAAAAGTTTCACTTATGTGAATCAAGGCTGATGCAGTATGCGGGCATAATGATGAAGACAATAAGAGATGGCTCCTTCAAAAACCCTAATTATCCAGCATGGATTTCAAGCTAAGGATTAGCCAAATGCAAAGCACATAAGATTGATGGACTTAATCAAAATTGTATATCTCTAGTGAACAGACAAATTTCCAACAGACAAAACAATCATTTTTTTTAGTAATTGACTATTTTACATTCCACCGGGAAATCAAGGCTAAGGACAGGTGTTTGACGTAGGTTGATGGCCAACAAATAAAATTTAGTACAATGATGAGTGAGCTAGTTCATGTTCTGTAGCTAAACCATTTTCATGAAAACCTCATCGACAAGGATGAATGATACTTGATAGTTTTTTCAGCATAGATTGACAGACAATTCTAGTTAGCAATTACACTCCACTTTTCAACATAATTCCCTGATGTTTATGCTGAAGCTAAAGTACTACACAAGTAAAAACAAACATTGCCTTGACACAGTGTCACATGAACAAAAAACACAGGTAACAGTCCAAATGTCCTAAAGTATCTGACACGGCAACTCTAAAAGTACATACGTTTATGGATATTATATGTACACGTTTCAACTATAAAGGCTCTATTAAGTTTTTAAAACAATATATTTTAAGACATCTCCTATCATTTTCTCCATGGTTTAAACAAGCCTGCCAAAATTTTAAAAAGCGAACAAATAACACAAGAATAAAGTAGTGGTAGGCCAAAGATTAATGTAAGCATGTTTGGTGGAAGAAGTGTTAAGCTATCTTTTCACAAGTTCTCAGTCCAACCCATATGCTTAGAAGCATCAAGCTCTCTTGAACGCTATCTATTTACTTAATTGTATTGACATTGTTAAAAAAACATGACAATACATCTGGATGACCATCAAGTAATGCAATACTTGTTAATACGTCTTTCCTTGTAGGTCTATTCTAGTTATTCCTAAGATCTTCTTTTACGTACAATGATACCTTGTCTTCTTTATTAGAGAAAAAGTATCAGACACACAAAACAAATGGCCAGGTGTACTGTCAGAGTGCCTCTAAAATAGTTGTTTCCAAGTAACTATCTTGGCTCAACAATCATCATAGTTTCATCTTCTCTATTCCTAACTTCTCATTTTTCCTAATGCTATATACAGTTCTATTAGCTTCTACTTTCTAAACAACTTGCATGTTCTTTTTTCTTGAATCCGTTACAAATTTTTCTTGTACCTTGAAACTATCCGAGTTATAGGAACAGTCAAATCTCATTGAGAAACTTGAAACAAAAAATTCATCAGTTTTTGTAAGAATAGAACCAAAGCCTCAAGCTTGTAGATGGTCTTGCAAATATAACCAAGCCAGTTGCTTTTGGCAGAAATTACTAAGAAAGAGTCTGAGCATTCAAAATGACCACCCTACTGGGACCTAAATGAATAAATGCACTATTTAGCACGTTGCGTAAAAAACAGAGCATTGAAAATTGCTCAGATCAGCTAGTCTAGAAATGAAAAGGTCATTTATTGCATAATAAACCAAATACAATTGAGAAAAGAACTTCCATTGCATAAGTTTCCACATGCAAGAAACTCTAAATGATAACAAAATGCTATAGATATAAAATATTTAACACTGCTGGAGAGGTAGACCTAGGAAAAAGAATGTTAACTAATATTGAAAAATAGAACAGAGGATATTCTTGTTACCTTGGTCTGAGCATACTCTTCCACGTCAATTAATGGATGCTGGATAATATATTTCCTCTTTGTTGAAGTCCTTTCATGATTGGTTGGACTGCTTAGGGACAATAAGATGGCTGCTGGTTCAATTACACTGACACCTATGTACACAAAAAGGATGAGTATTATTAGAGTAACTGAGGACATTTATATATAACATTTCCCCCATTTTTCTCAAAGTTCATGAACGATCACACATTTTGACAACACTATGGCAGCACTCAGATCATAAAATCATGATATTTAGCATTACTGTGCAAATAAGATGAAGGATCTCGATAAATTTTATCAACCAATAAACCGAGTGAATAAACCAGATATTCGTTGTTCTATACTTGCACATATTTGCTGACACATTGTAAATCACAAACATGTTCTATGCAAGCTTTCTGGAAGCTTCCTATGCTGTAATGACAACAGGGTGTGTGTGCGTCGGCGTGTGCGCATGCGCGTGGGCGTGTATGAGTGCGTGTGCAAAACAAAAATTTGCTTCACCAACACATAAGGCACACATCCAAATATGATCCAGATTTTCATGTTAAAGAAATAATTATAAGTAAGAATAAGCTCAAGAGAAACTGTCGTGATACCAACACATAAAAAAGCTAACAGGTAACTATTTGGTCGATGAACTATCTTGTTACAGTAAAGAAAATAATTGTAGTATTTAGAAACGGGAAAATAGCGGTTTATCAAAGCTTTTCCTTTTGAAGAAAAAATTCACTGCCAACTAAGATTATCCAAATGTTTCCTTGTTTTGCTCTCCGAGTACCTGAGCTTTAGCAAGTTATTCATGAGTTAATACATATTTGGTCTTATCCATTTGAAGCTTGCTTAAATACTCAAGTTAATAACAAAAGTACAAACAGGATTGAAGTCATCCAGACCAAGAAAGCATATGCCAAAAAAAAAGTACAAACAAAATCAGCTAAGTGCAATTTGTATGTCAATGAACATAGCAAATTCAAAGCAACAAATTGAGATTGTGAATATTACTGAAAACTATCAAGAAACAACTATAACTATAAGCATAACAAAAAAAGTAAGTACAAACAGGATTAGTCACTAAGCACTATTTAATGAGTAGGATAACGAACAACATCCCAAACAAACAAACAAACAAATAGGGATAAAAAGAAATTTATCAAAACATATCTACAACCTTAAGCATCCAGCTCTGTCCCCACCTACTTAGGATAAGCAACCAACAAGATACAAGTTGTTACCGAACAGTTATATTTTTTGCTCTAGGAATGGCTAAAGTGAGATATCCTACAAGTTTCTCAGAAAATGCAGTGGAAATATTCAACTGCAAATTAAATATGACGGAAGAGCTTAACTTTTTACAAAAACAAATAAACTAAACCTGATTGCACAGCAGTGGTCTCCGCGGCTTGTTCAAGGTCTATTGTCAGTCTGTCGTTCCTCCTACGTTGGTGGTTCCTCCTCTATAACAATCATAAAAGAAAAAATAATCAAATCAATTCAACTAATTAAGCATGCAGAGAGATAGATAATAAGCCCCAAAAAGCACTACATCAAACATTGACAACATGAAGATGTTTGTCGACAAAAATAATTGTATCACAACTTACAATATGCAAGTCATATTTATCAAACATATATACAACACATGCAAATGCATGTTGCTATAGAAAGAACAAGTTTGACTTCATACTTGCTACATGTATAATTAAGTGTGAAGTGTTGTAATTCTGCAACCCGCGGCAGTTGTTTTAATATAAATAGTACACATAGACAAATAGATGGATTTGGATGACAAGTATTCAACACATGAAGAGCCAAAGCACAAATATATTGGTATAACTAAAACCAAGAAACAGATACGAGAGAAGAACAAACTTGAGGGAATGTAGCCGATGATGGTAACAGCTGAACCTCATCATCGAGAGCTTCGACATCAATAGGCGAATCAATTAACCCCTTACTGGACCCAGCTGAAGCATTCTGTGGATTGATAAAGGTCGACGCTCCGTCAGCCGGTAGCGGTGGGGAATTGAGGTCCAATCTCAAAGCCATCTTGTTCCCCAAAACCAGCTGATTGCCACAAGTACAAAAATTGCTCACTACTGTTACCATTAAGTTAAGAAAAATCCTAGGTATAATTAATCTCCCTAGTAGTCTACAAAATTAATTGATTCTAATTAATTAATCCAGACCATTTTTAAATTTGTTAAACCCTACGTCTACAATATCCAGAGTCAGTTGCAAATACCAAAGAATCATAAGCAAAAAAATAAAATTTCCTCCATTTTAAACAAAAAGAATAAAAGATTCCTGCAGCTGATGAACGCACAAAATAAAGATTGAATCTTTACTGCAAAGCAGCATATACCAAGCCCGATAATCAAGAGAACCCCTACAAATGATAGAACTAAACTATCTAAAATCTCAAAGAAGAGTCTGATCAAAGATCAAAAACCTCACCTGCAGATGAGGAACCCTAGGCTAGGAGCTTGGACCAAAAGAGGGACAAGAAGAAAAAAGAGGAGACTTTTCAAATTTTGGGTTTCATTTTAAAGGAAAGAATTTAAAAGAGAAGGTAGGATTTTTTTTTGTTTTCTCTCCCCCGATTTTTTTTCTCGATTTTTTTATGTAACGGGCGAAGAAACGAACACGCGTTCGTTTGATTTCCCGATGTGAACGCAACAAACCGGAAAAAAAATTTGGACGGGGGAAGATTTCTACGTCTTTGTTTACTTCGAAATTGCAGCTCATTTATCTTATCATATCATATCATCACTCTCTTTAATGGTACGAGTTTGAATTTTTTTTTTCATGGTCAATATTACTCTTAACTCTTTTTTAATGAAGAAATTTTCAAAACCGACCTAAACCATATTTTTATTTTCAAAACCGACCCACTTTTATTTATTTATCAAAATCGACCCACCTTTTGCCACGTCAACTTAATCTCATTTCCTAATTAGTCGGGGTTGCCAAACCCGACTATTTAGGACAGCAAAAACCTAATTTAATGCTTCTAATTGGGGTTTAACAACCTCCTAAACAGTCGGGGTTGCCAACCCCAACTGTTTAGGAATGAGATTAAGCTGACGTGGTAAAAAATGAGTCGATTTTGATAAATAAAAAAAATGGGTCGGTTTTGAAAATAAAAACATGGTTTGAGTTGGTTTTTTTTAAGTTCAAGTTTAAAAAAAAAGAAAATTTCTTTAAGGGATGATAAAATATTACACATGTGATGATGATAAGCGGGCAACAAGTTGCGCTGCTAATCCTTTCTAAATTGCAAAACCCAACCTACGAAACACGTACTCAGCGGACCCTGCTGTCGTCACATTCTTATTCATGAATTTTTGTACCCTCCTGAGGAACTCCGCTGCATCAGCTGCAAGGAAACCAAACGTATCGAAAGTGAACGGGATGAAGTTGTGGTAGTTGTCCTTGCAAGCTTGATCATGTTTGTCCACCTTTTGCCTCTGCTGCTCTATCCGCTGCATACCCAACCTTGAACTCTCCATTACCAAACCCCACCAACGGAGACACCCCTGTGAGATCAACACAAACGTGCTTCCCCCCGCTCCAATTGTAGACAAGAACGTCTGCCGACCTTAGAGTAGATCTAGCCTCTCCAGGAGGAGTGAGGAAGTTAACCGACGCTTCCTTCTTTGATGGGATCCCTGCTCTTTGGAGGATATCATACAAGACATCTCGGACTAAGTCGTGCCTGTACTTGAACCCCGGCTGCTTCTGACAGTGGATGGCATGCTCTCCAAAAGCATCCATCTGCGTTCTACGACAAACTGGGCACACTGTCCCCTCCACGAACAAAGGAATCAACAACCTGCACCTAAGGATGGCTTGGTACTCCCCCGGAGTCATACGCTGCCCCAATCCCTCAATAGGCGTGGCCAACAAGAAATCTTGGGCGTGCTTTGCCCGCAGACACTCAACAATCGCAACCTGCCTCTCTGAAAGGTCAAACTCCGTCGATAGATCTCTACAAACGCCACCATAAAAGATGTCTGCCAAGTAATGCATTGGTTTTGGGGGGACAGACCCTTTAGTGGTGATTTGAAGAATGTCAACCTCAGGTAGCTTGGCTTGAAGAAAGGCTCGGGCGGAAGTAAAATGCCCACCTAAAGAAACCTCACCACAACCTCTCAAAATGTGGTATTGGAGCTCGATGGAGTGAATCCGAGAGGCCACAAAAGAAAACTGTATGGCATCCACCGCTGCATAGACCCCCAACCCGCCCGTCTTGATAGGTAAAGAGACCAGCCTCCATTGTAGATCCCCGAAGCCTGGGCCTTCGGATGTGACAATACTCTCGACTGACCTTCGAAGCGCAATATCAAACTTAGTCGCCGCCTGAGCAAAGAGCTATGGCGGGCAAGTCCTCAAGGCAAAATACAACTTGGACAAACCCGCACACGCCCTCAAAAGGACGAGCTTGCACTGTGGATCCCTAAGTTGGTCCAACGCTTCCATTAATTGGGTCGCCTTTGCCACCCTCTTCGCTACTAACCCACCAACAAACCCCTCATCCATGCTAACAGCTCCACCTAAAAGCCTTACTCCATCGCGGGGTCGACTGATATCCAAGGGAAAAAGCCCCTCCAACAAACTCCTAGGATCCGGTGAGGGCCAGAAAAGTTCAGTTTTGGTGACATTGAGGTCCAACCCGAGCCTTGGGCCTTCAGTCTCGATCACCTTATATGCCTTAGCAATCTCCAAAGTATCCCCGACCAAGGACCCATCGTCCAAGTACCAAGCATGAAGAGCCAACTTGCACTCTTCCTGCACTCGCAGAATCAACGGGTGAAGCGTGAGCGCGAACAATAGAAGCCCTAACGGATCCCCTTGCTGGATCCCCCGAGCAGACCAAATGAAATCCACCCCCAAATACAGTCTAGCGGGCTGCACATATAGAAATTCCACCCAAGAAGAGATCGCCGAACACTTAAGATGCACTTCCCGCAACATACTACTCCTATCGACCAAATTAAATGCATTCCGAAAGTCGACCAAAAGCATGGAGAGCGAGTCCTCCGCATGGTGAACATCAACAAACCTATTAACCGTATGCAAAACTGCTTCTGCCCCTCCTGAGACTCCTATTAACCGAAAGTTGGTTTTGAAAATTTCTTTTTTTTAATATTACATTGTTACCCTAATCTATTTTAATTATCTTATCTTTTTTGTGTTGGTAATTAAATAATTTATCTTATTCATAATGATATTTAACATGTTATTCAATAAAGAAGATACGTTTGATATAATTCAAATCATTTACTTATTTTAGTTCGTAGAGAAATCTAAAAAAACATATGCTAGCCAGCACCTAAAAATTTTTAGACTTTAAAAAAAAATATCCTCCAAGGTTTTTAAATTGCAAAAGCAACCCTGTAAATTTAAAATTTTATTACAACACATTGAAAATTATAAATTTTACTTATTTTAATTTAGTGAGAAATCTGAAAAAAAAAATATCTTAGCTAGAAACTAAAAAAAATTACTTTGAAGAAAATATTTTGTAAGTTTTGAAAATTGCAAAAACACAACTAAAAATTCAAATTTTGTAAAAACCACCTTGAAAATTTCAAGCCTATAAAAACACTAAAAATCTACAAATAACACAAACAAACCCCAAAAATTTATAGAATTTGCAATAAACACTCTAAACTTTTTATAAATTATAAATTAAAACCCTCAAAATTGTAAAATTTATAAAAATACTCATAACTTCCAACCTAATAGTACATTGAAAATATAGGAATTGTAAATATCCTCTACATAATTTATAATTTATAGAAAACACCGTTAAAGTTTTAAAAATTACAAACAAAAACTCAAAATTTAAATTTTACAAAAAAAACACCCCGAGAATTGCAAACTCATTAGTAAATTAAAAACAAAGGAATTATAAATAATCTATAAACAATTTACAATATGTAGAAATAGCCTATAAGTTTAAAAAATAACAAAAACCCCCTAAATTTCATAATTTAAAAAACATCATAAGAATTTTTAACCAATAGACACTAAAATGAATATATAAACTTACTACCAACCCCTAAAAAATTAAAAATTCGTAAAAAATATCACACTCCCTTTAAAAGTATAGGTTTAGGAAATACTTTGCATGGTCAATATTAGCTATAACTTTTTGGAAAGAACATAACTAATTAAAAATCTATTAAATTTAAAATTTATAAAAAAACACCCTTAAAGTTTAGTATATTGCAAATTACCCCTCCAAAGTTTGAAATTTTTCAATAATTTTTTGAAATTCCTTGATTTCAATATAATGTTTAATAGATTTTCATATTTATAAATTACAAATTTTTTTTACAATTTTAAAACTTTGAGGGTGTTTCTTTTGTAGTTTTATAAATTTTTATTGTGTTTTTAATGTAATGCATATATTCATCAATTAATAATGATAATGAAAAGTCATTCTTAAGATGTATTAGGCCATAGAAGCAGTATAGTTTATATATGCAAATATTTAAGATGTATTAGGCCATAGAAGCAGTATAGTTTATATATGCAAATATTTTCAGACAATCTATATAGTGGTTAAAAGGATTTTGATTTTAATATGCTATTTTTTATAAATTATATTTAATGTGAACCCACCATATAATTTTGATTGTGGTCATCATAATTTTGATATGTTTGATTGATTGACTAAATAGGTATATAGACCATATATTACTTTACTTTCTCGCATGAACTAATATTTAGTGCTTAATAATTTAAATTATTACTTTTAAATTTAATATAAAGAGAAACTCTAATTATTTATTTAATTACCTACAAGATTATGCAATCTCAATTCCTATTTTTTGCTTAAGATTTATTCCATAATCACGTGTATCAAATTAGTAACTACAATGTAAAGTTAACCAATTTTGTAGAGCCCAACTACTGGCTACAAGCATCGAGGTTTCTACACAC